>OX411548.1:43634097-44234097 GCA_948146395.1 Fragum whitleyi
TACGAGAGACTACCCCTTGATAGTGATACAAAAATGTGCTCAAACGTTTTAAAATTGTACCCCACTTTGCACGTGAGTACACGAGCAAAGTGGGGTTAAATTTACCAAACGCCCAGAAACATTTCAATTCTAAACACAGTTCTGGTCTCATATCACAAAAAATATTTAATTCTTCAAATACACTTACAATCGCCAAAAACCTACGAGTTTTAAGTCAATTTTACCCCAATCATCTCTCAGCAAATATTTTCTTGAAAAAGGTTCTGAACATGGACAGACCGGTGGGCTGAACAAGGTCGACATGTTTTGCTTTATCATATTTTCAAAGATTATTTACTTGTAAAACACCAATCTTGATTGATCTCTGTTGGACTTCTTTATTTTATGAATTGAAGACAACAAAATTGCATCTTGATTAAGTGAATTACATGCCACATAATTTGTTTTTATTGGCCGGTATTTTTTGCCGACCAGGCTTATACAGTTATAAACATCGTGAAATTGACATTCATCTCTAGCAAAACCATTCTAAATCGCTCACACAGCGCTCCAATCATTCATTCCAAACACTCACTCAAACCATTCAAAAACGCTCAAACCCATTTAAAAATATAGAATCAAAAACGTCATTCAAAATATATTTTGATAGAGAAAAATCGCGATTTCACCGTCATAAAGTACAACAGCGGAAGTCGACTTATTATACACAGAGGATAATCGTTTGTTTCAGTACAGGACCAATACAATGAATACATTTCAATAAGTGAAGAACAAAAGCTATCTTTTCACAAGTGACTCCACCAATCGTGATAATATAGATCTAGCTTCTGTTGTTCACGAAATGAAACATCAATCGATCTTACTCAAACACCGAACGATTTTTCTTTTGCTTAATGCATATATGAGATAAACTATGAAAATTTTAGGGAATTTCTTTAAAGCGCGTCCTGATTCACGTAATTGCTTTAAAACGTCCATGATGAGACTACTTCTTGGGCTCCGCTTAGATGATGTCAGATAGGGTGAAATGTACGAGAGCAGGATATAAGTTTTTGATAATTTCACTGGTAAAGCGGCGAGTTTATCAAAACGATAATCTACCATTATTTCACGAAAAACCACCGAAAAAGCATTAAAGAAACCGCGTGATATTAGCTTCGACGTTTTGTTTGCCCATCGACGTAGACATCCACGCACAATAAAAAGACCCATAATAATACAGGTATTTGATATATTTGATTTTATCATAATTATTAATCGATAAAGTATTTTGATTAAATATAAAAGTTAAGGCATATTTCTCTTTAAGTGCACTCCTTTGAAATAGAGCATCATACATTATCAACCTGTTCTCTCGTGCTCGTTTCGAATTTTATGCTCTGTATAATACACCACATTTCGGGATCCAAACTTAGCAATCTCCCTGGTTGGTATTTAGCTTTGCCTAGATATTGGCGTAACCTCGTTATTCCGGACATAACTCGCTGTACGGTTTCCACAGTGATTGGAATAGGAGGTAACGGCGTGCCGTACACGGACCAAATTGTTCGACTGAGAAGTTTGGCTCGTTCGGCTGGTGACATTTTCATACAGTCCATTTTACCAGTACCTTTTGACTTTACTCTGCTTTCCCAGTTGTCCGTAAAGTTAGGCTGCATGTGGTCGGACACTTTACTTTTGATTTTGGCAATTAGTTTATCGACGTCACCGTAACAATCATCCGGTCCTCCGGAACAAGGATACAAATCGGCGCCGTATATTTTGTTGCAGAACACAACCTCCTCACCGAATCCTTTCGGTTTTGGAGCATTCAAGCCGAGGTCAAACGTAGTAGAGTCATCTGTCTTAAGTCTTCTCTTTTTCCTTGTTCTTTTGCCGTTCCGTTTACGTCGATTGTTTTTCGTGGTAGACGCCATTCTTGACGTTATTCCTGACGTTGACGGTAGTTGGTCATCAAATACAACGTTGGTCGGTTTTACGGATGATGCTCTCTCGATAACTTCGGTGCGCTGCGTGTCGATTTCGAAATCATCGTCATATGTCTTCGGTAGATGAACATTCATAATGACTGATTTTTTCTTTGGTATTTTTAAATCAGGTGTTTTGGATCTATCGACGTCATTCGCTGACTGAACAGCAGTGTCAGGATCAACCTCGACAGTCGGCTGACCCCTACTACCTTCCTTCCAAACAACAACTCTTTGGTCATTCAGAATATCATCGATATCAAATTCTTTTGAAACAACAGTTTCTTTCTTCACATCAGTCGCGAGTTGTCGGATTCGTTTTGACTTACCGCTTTTACCTTTTCTTTGTTTACCTTTCTTTGCTTTCTGCTGTGCGACTCTCTGATCTGTGTCATAATGGTAGGCAGTATCCTCGTCCACGAGTTGACTAATTAGTTTAAGAATTATCTCGTCTTTGGCATCTCTTGCATAATCGAAGGCAGATGTTCCCTCCACGTTCATGATGTACGGATCTAGTTTTATTTGTCCCGCTATATTGGCGTTGACAAGTGTTTCTATTGCCCCTGTTTTACTAAGAGCGCATGCGTACATGAGAGCTGTGTTTCCCTCAAAATCTTGTAGATTACACAATAGCCGAGGCTGAAAATACGAAAGGAAAGATATTGATAAAACTAATCGTGAAGCTTTTCGATCAGAGAACTTATCTTGAAAAATCTTCGGACATAAATAAACAAGGATAAGAGTTGTCCAAAACTGCTCACCTGAATAACATAATTTGAATTAGAAACAAGATGTGTTTGTGAAACACGAATGCCCCCGTAACGGCATTTTTTTTCAAAGTTTGGCCTTGACAGATGACCTTGACCTTGTCACATGACCTTCACTTTGGTACCAGCGGATGCGGATCAATGAGATCTATCATCATGCCAAATATTAGCTTTTTATCTTGAATAGGCTTGAAATTATTGGCAAGGTTAAGTTTTCGGGTTAAGTTTTCGGACGTTTGACCATGACAGATGACCTTGACCTTGTCACATGACCTTGACTTTGGTACCAGCAGATGCGGATCATTGAGATCTATCATCATGCCAAATATTAGCTTTGTATCTTGAATAGGCTTGAAGATATTGGCAAGGTTAAGTTTTCGGACAGACGGACGGACGGACGGACGGACGGACGGACAGACAGACGGACGGACGGACAGACGGACAGACAGACAGACAGACAGACGGCCATGAGTAAAACAATATGCCCCCGATCTATCGATGCGGGGGCATAAAAAAGAACTTGCAATTAAGAAGTTCATCAAAAAGAACATATGTGCCATTTTGATTGGAATTGATCCACTGATTGGAGAAGTTGCTTAAATATTCCAAGGTCAGAATAAACCTTCCCCCTCCCCCTCCCAAATTTTGTGCCAATCAAAGTTTTATGAACATTTTTTTTCTGAAGTAATACCCAAAGACCATTTGTCAAGTTTTGTTGAACTTGGTTCTCTGTATAGGGAGGAGCAGATTATATATATAAAAAAAGTTCAAATTACTATAACGGTTCGCCCTGTCCTGCCCGTAACTATGGGTGAATCAAAATTGTACTAATACATTTCTAGATGAGCAATCCAAGGAACATTACCTTCAAGTTTGTTTTGATATTTGCCGATTCTAATGAGAAGAAAATACGTGGTTTTTTGTTGATTTTTTTTTTATATCAAAGTCGGATAAGCATCACCCTGCCAAAGCCAATATTTTGAAGTCAATCCAAATCTATTTAAAAGGGTTAAAGGGTTTGAAAATGGTCACCCAGGGAACATTAGTGCCAAATCCAAGTTTGGTTGAAATTGGCCCTTTAGTTTTGTGGGGGACTGTATATAAAGATTTCAAAGGAAAAAAAAAAAAAAGCCTCGCCCTGCCACGTTTATATTTGCCGGTCAATTAGATAGTCATTTGACGTGTGACTGTGTCAATGGTCGCGGGATGATTAAAGCATATTTGTATTGCAGTGTTATATATGAGCTTGTGCGTGACATCTCCAAAAGATTACATGTGACTTGGGCACAAACATTTGGCAGATTAGACAGTCATATACTACAACAAGAATTTTTAGCTGGCCGCCTGAAGGAGATTTAAATAAGACCTCCTTGCACCCATGTTAGCATTTTAATGTCACGAATATACTCAAATACTGCAATTGCATATAAAGTTTAATACCTCATTTAAGAGAATCCTAATTTCTCTGGGTAGATTCAGTATACAAGCGTACATCAATGGCGTCTGACCTCTCATGTTGATACAGTTGATGTTGGCGTTATATTCTATAAATAGTAACATGATTTTCTCTCTCTTGACTGGATCGTGTATGTTCAGCATGGCCGCCATCAGCGGCGTCTCTTGGCGGTCATTCCGGCATTCCAAGTCTGTGTCGGATTCCAGAACAAGTTGCAGCTGTAACAAATTGAATTTCACATTACAGAATGCATGTAAATATGTGATACTTAGTGTTTTGTATGAAAAAAAATATCTAACGAGGTTTTGGGATTTGATCATTGTTGAGGCTCTGTCGAGACAATTATCAATTCTCACAACCTCGTTAGATATTTTTTTCTTTCAATTCATTAAGTACCAATTACATTTACCTTATAACCTCTATTTACCTTGTTTTCGTCGATGTTTCTAAAAGAATTGCTAGTTGCTAAAAATAACCGCATTATGTCATTGCTCTAAAAATATCCATGTGATATGATAAAATATATCATATGGGATTTTATCACATAGATATTTGTATAGTTATAATATATAATTAAACAAAGGGCTCATATTGGCCAGTACTATTTACGGGCTATAAATATCCCAAATGTTCTAAAAACATTTTTACCATAGAAACCCATTCTAGCTATCGCATTGCCGGTTCTGGACAGACTGCTCGCTTGTAAAATTGTTCGCGGCGGGCGCATTTGTATCCCGAAAGCAGAGCTGATGTCGTTTGTGGCGACTAACTAAAGACTTGTTTTTAACATTCGGTGATCAGTCGGTCAGGGTTCGATGAAATAATATTGTGACACCCATGGATTTCTATTTTTTAATGCATGATGGAATTCATAACCGACATAAATATACTTCTGACCGTATTGCAACTTTTGGGTCCATAAATTGGCGATTTATATTTTAGCAAATTTAATTCTATGACGTCCCGGAACAAAAAGGTAGTAAGTGACTGTACAAGCACTTTCGAATTTTTTTTTTTTTTTTTTTTTTTTTTGTACTGGGATGTCGATTTTATCGTTTTTTATTTCTTTATTTAAAAATACTGTTACAACAGACAAATACCTCTGCATGAAAACATGTTAAGGATTCGCAATGAAAACAGTCACGATTTCTGTACGCAAGGAAAACAAAAACGCTACGCCTTTCAAAATAATATCTTTTATCCATCGAATTTAAAAAAGACAAGTGTAGCTTTTACAGTCTGATACTCCGCATAATCATTTATTTTCATATCTTACCCTGCAAATAACTAGAACTTTGAAGATTAAAGGGAAATTAGAAGTAATGTGTGTCATTTTCCAAAATAAAGGCATTATAAGCTTTTAGAATGCGTTTCATATTGGAAATTCATGCAATCTCAAAAAATAATTCCAATTGAATAATTGGTAATATTTTCCTCTCTATTATCACAACTGAAAATAAAAAAAAAATCGAAAAAATATAATGAAATATATGTTACGGTGCATGACAGAGAGTGTTACAGTATAGTAACTACATCACTAATATAGGTTACAGATTCTTAGTGAAAACATTTGGTATGTTTTATGTATTTGAGTGGGATTTATTAGCTATTCTAGCTATGATTTCCTGTCTGTTCGTATGTCTATCCGTCCGCCCGTCTGTTAACATACACTCATTTTCCCAAAAGAGTCCACAATCTCTATCCGATTTACTTCAAACTTTTACATAATGATTATACCAACATCAGAAGGAATCAACAAGAAATTTGATTACAATATACTCGTTGTAGCATTAGAGTCAGGGCGGTGAAGTATTAATGCAAAAAAAGCCTTATGATAATTGGTGAAATTATCCCAACCCTTGAACTCAAATTAAAGAACTGGTCCGATATCTTGCACAAGAAGTTCAAGTACTAGTTCTAGAACTTGTTCAGGAGCTAGTTCGACTGTTCTTGAATTGCCAATTCACGTTCTAGAACCAGTTCTTGAACTTTTCGCAGGGAAGGAGGCGTTAGAGCGTCCCAGGCTCTTGTGGACGTCCTGTGATTTCGAAAAGCTTAAAAAGTAAAAACTATAATCAACTAGTAATTCGGCGGGTCCTTCCTCTCAGAAAATATTTTAGATCAGAGCATGGCTAGCTGTTTTGACCTTTTTTGTACAAATCTCGGAGATAGTTCAGAAGGCTTGATTGACTTTTTGTATAGACAGAATAAAGGTTCTTTTCTCGTGTTTACTTCAATGCAAATTAGTGCCCATTTTCAATCAAAATGCGAAACAGGTCCCTTTTGTGCTTAGCTTTATATTTTTGAATAAATTCACTTCAGGGTTATATTTTCCTTAGAATTTCAAAAGCAACTTAAACGACGCACTTGGCTGATGGTACCCATTTGTAAACAGGTCTAGGTATAAAATAGGCACCACGACCCATTTATTACATTTTTTTAAAAACAGCAAAAGTAGATTTATTTAAACAAAAATTTCATATTAGAAAGTTTCATATTGGAGAAATGCTGAGCGAAAAATTGTAACACCGTCATTTGTAGAAGAGATTTTAACCGATGCTTTTGAGAATGTTCAATCCATTTCGATTTTGGGATTTTAAGCTTACACTTTCTTGACAAGATACCTTTCATTTAAAGCAGGTGGATGTTTTACGATGTTGATTAGACTACCATGTATAGGCATTCGTATAATCAACATCTGCGAGTCCTTTCTTATCCTGAAAGTAAGACAGATATAATTGATAAGAAGGAAGGCATACTGTTTTTCATACATTAAAAAGGAGATCAGAGTGTTAATTGTAGATATATCGCATTAAATGAAGTTTTGGGACTTTTCTTCCCGTCTACCTCGTATTTCGCAGAAAAGACCTAGATATAAGATAATTCGGATTTCGTTGCGCTTTCTTTTTGTGTTTTTAGAAAACCCTGGCAGAAACAGAAGACATTCCTTTTAGATAACGGGTATAATAGAGAAGACTGAGGGGTTTTAACGCCAAACAGATAAAATGTTTCAGTATTTCTTCTTTCTCTTCTCAAATTCTGAAAAGAAGTAGACGAAACACTGTTTTTCGATCAAATTTACATCAAAACTCTTTTTTACCGAAATATCAATATCAAAAATATTTCGATCAGGATTATTCATTATCTAAGGAATGGAATAGGAATATATAAAAAGTTTAACGTGTCTTCTGGATGTACAAATAATGTCGAAAACGACATGTATTCAAATAAATAAGCAGACGCCTTAACAGTTTTCATTGCGAATCCTTAACATGTATTCATGCAGACGTTTTTGTCCGTTGTAACAGTTCATAGGGAGTGGGTAGTAAAACCCGATTTACAGTATTTGCATTCGGTCAAAGTTTATAGCACATTAGCAATTCAACGACGACCATCCGCAGAATTTTCGCCATTTATAATTATTTATTTATATTTAATTATATTTTCTTTTCTTCCTTAAACTAGGCTGGCCAATACCAAAGTTTTAATTTAATCGCTAAATTTTGGGAATATGTTTAAAGCTTCTATTTTGCATTAGCTACAATATTATGAAACGCTTCCTACCTGCCGAACCGTCGCACCTTGTTTGATCAGATCAAACAGGCGTGCCGTCATGGTTGCTGCCCGAGGTTTTATCCTCTCTTCATTTATTAGATCATTTTCTTTATTTAACGCATCTCTCTTTTCACATTATCATGTCAGTTCTTAGACGTAACGTCGTTTCCAACAACAATGACGTTATTACGTCCAAAACGTACGCACTCAATGACTCTAGATAAAACGTCACATGTGGAAAATGAACATTCGGAAAATCTCATGGCCATTTCCGTCAACAACGACAGACTATAATCCTAAGATTGACCCGAGTCGTGTTCCAATTGGAAGAAAATACATCGCCCATGTCACCAAAGGAATATGCATGCCAGGATGCGTATCAAACGAGCGCAAAACGTGCTTAGTTGACGTTTTTAAGGTAGAGGACCCGTAAATGTTACGCAACATTTTGGAACTCATGATCTTTCACAATGTCGATTGAGGTTTGCTGAAGGCCGAGAACTAACGAACGAAAAGAAATGTAAAGTAGTAACCAGGGGCCCGTTTTACTAAATTCTTACGAAAAAATAATCGTAAGTTAAAATCACAAATTGTACCTGGTGTTTTCATTTATTGAAAGTTTCTGCCTTGCAATATTTCATCGGATTCGTTTTTAGAAGACGATTCCAATGAGATTATGCATGGCAGAATCCCATTTATTTAGTAACCAATCAAGAAGCAACTTAAATGTTTGGTTTGGGCACAAAATGATCGCAAAACGTGCCCCTGCTTCTCAACAAGGCCTTTGTGGGCGCCTTTTTTCTGGTGAACTTTTAAAATAAAATGCATCGGAATTGAAGGATCACTGCCCTCGCCCCCTTGAACTCCGTCATGACATACCCTTTCAATTTATATATATATATATATATATATATATATATATATATATATATATATATATATATATATATATATATATACATACACGACGGGGAATCACGCGACACAAATTTTCGTAAAATTTTTAAATTCTATAAATGCTGGGCCTATTTGAAAAAAAAAAAAAAAAAAAAAAAAACAAACAAAAAAAAACCCGTCAGTCCGATTCGCTCATTCAGTAGAGCATCGGAACTCAAAGCCATTGGAGATCGACTGCAAAGGTTCGATTCCCTGGCTGACACACTAACAAATTAAATGTCTTTCGAATGAGGCGTTAAACCGAGGTCCCGTGAGACGGTGCTTTGCATCGAGCACGTTAAAGAACCATGGTGGATCTCAGCAGAATCTCGTCACATATCCTTGCACTATCCCCCGTAACAACTAATCGGTTTTTGGGGACTTCGCTCATATGGGCATGTGTTACGGTAGCGACGATAAATAAAAAGAAATAAAATAAAAATTTGAAGTAGAGGAGGCGGAAAACGCCAGTGATTTGTCGCTTGAGGATTTTTCGCACATAATAAAAAAGTTATTAACGACCAAGCAAATTTTTACTTGGTCGTCAATAACTTTTTATCAGAAGAATTTCGAATGATCTGTCACTACCAGCAGCAAATTCCTGGATTTTTTCCACTTTTTCAGCTTCAAACCGAATTCAAATCGATCCAGTTATTACAGAATTATTAACGACTTTCTCAAATTATTGTGTGTCGAGTGAGTCTCCGCCGTGAACATTTAAGGAGGCTCGCTTGGCCTTTTCCCACTATTAAACTTTTCTTTAAACCTGTTTTTTTTAACATAGATCTCGACTTTTGAAAAGGAAATATGGGATCACCGTGCTAGTTTTTCTCAGAGCCCTTCGAAAATAGTCACCATAAACATTTAGTGCCCTGAAGTTCTTTCTTTTGAATTTCTTTGAAAATTACACCCTTGATTTGAAGATGTTGTTTTTGGATAATTTTCTGACAGCCATTGATTTATGTTTTGTTTAAAAACAAGAGGACCAAGATGGTCCTAGATCGCTCACCTGAGTCTCTATGACCCCTGGGACATCACATTAATTAGATAGGCAGATGTCAAAAAGAAGATAATTGCCTAAGATCAATACCATGGAACGTTTTCAGCGAAGAGCAAGACAGATATGCCTTTTTGATTCAATGTAAAAAGGGATGCACCCGGGTGGACCCAAAAAGTGACCCCAGGGTCTTGATATGAACAAACTTGGAAGAGGTCCACTAGATGATGCTACATTCTAAATATGAATGCTGTCTGCCTTCTGGTTTCAGAGAAGAAGATTTTTGAAGATTTTCATTTTTTTACCCTTCGTGCTCAGATGAGCTGAAAGGGATGCGCCCGGGTGGAGCCCAAATATGACCCAAGGGTCTTGATATGAACAAACTCGGTAGGGGCCCACAAAATGATGCTACATACCGAAAATGAAAGCAGTGTGCCCTCTGGTTTCGATTAAAGAAGATTTTAAAAGATTTTCCCTCTTTGATTCTATGTAAAACGGGATGCACCCAGGTGGAGCCCAATTATGATCCTAGGGTCTTGATATGAACAAACTTGGTAGAGGTCTACTAGATGATGCTACATATCAAATATGAAAGCTGTCTGCCTTCTGGTTTCATAGAAGAAGATTTTTGAAGATTTTCATTTTTTTACCCTTCGTGCTCATAAGAGATAAAGGGATGCACCCGTGCAAAGCCCAAATATGACCCAAGGGTCTTGATATTACGAAACTTGGTAGAGGCCCACAAGGTTATGCAACACAGCAAATTTAAAGCTGTCTGCCATCTGGTTACAGAAAAGAAGATTTTTAAAGATTTTCACTCTTTGATTCTAAGTAAAAAGGGTTGGGCCCGGGCAAAGCCCAAATATGACCCCAGGGTCTTGATTTGAACAAACTTGGTAGAGGTCCACTAGATGATGCTACAAACCAAATATGAAAGCTGTCTGCTTTCTGGTTTCAGAGAAGAAGATTTTTGAAGATTTTCATTTTTTTACCCTTCGTGCTCATAAGAGATAAAGGGATGCACCCGTGCAAAGCCCAAATACGACCCAAGGGTCTTGTTATGAACAAACTTGGTAGAGGCCCACTAGGTGATGCTACACAGCATAATATTAAAGCTGTCTGCCATCTGGTTACAGAGAAGATTTTTAAAGATTTTCCCTCTTTGATTCTATGTAAAACGGGATGCACCCAGGTGGAGCCCGAATATGACCCCAGGGTCTTGATATTTTCAAATTTTCACCCTTTTTGTTAAGGGTAAAGGGAAAGTTAAGGGTGGATTTCATTTATTGGAACAACTTTGGTAGAGCTTGACCCAAGGAACATCCATGCCAAGTTTCATCAAGATTGGCCCACTGGTTTAGGAGGAGAAGATGTTTAAAGAAATTGTGGACGACGCTCGACGGACGACTGACGACTGACAATCTACGATCCCAATAGCTCACCTTGAGCACTTCGCGCTCAGAAGAGCTAACAACAACACATTCTACTAAATTATTTAAAACAAATATAGAATTTTCATGAAGAAAAAGAAAAATATCGCATCTTTTCTCGGTCCTTTAAAGAAGTATTTTCATTTAATATTTGGGGATACTAGTACATGCTTCAAAGCAAAATAAATATAGTTCTACAATTAAACTTTTTCTTATACTCTCAATATTAATTTGTGACATAAAAATGAACTTTTTGATATGAAAAAAAATGGGGTCACAGTCTCACTTTTTTACATATTTGACTTATTTGTTAATATTAAGAGGTACATGTATTTCACAAAAAAATGTTCAAATTTCAAAAATCTTTTTTTAACATTGGAAATAGCTAACTTGTTGATAATTTGGTTTATGGATATGAGGTGGGGTTCTTTTTACCATTGCCATAACTTTCATTTGATTTCTTTCCGAAAGATATGCAAGGGGGGTAGGTTAAATACATGCCTGTCTTTTTTTCTGAATACTAACTCCTAAATGCTCCCAAAAATGGCGATAAAATAATTTATGCAAATTTTTGCCAGTTATGTCAACCTTTCATGCAGTTCTAGCCAAAAAAACATAGTTCGAAATTGGATTCATAGTCTCATAACGATCACACAAACGAAAATGGCGGAAAATCCAAAACCGGATGAGCGGACATCTTAAAACGTAATTTACCTGCATGATGAATACTAATGGACATGAAACATAAGGCTAATTGTTGGGTACATCTTAAATTACATAACTACTGCTTGTTGAAGCTGTAGTTGTGACGTTCAAGCCACCCATCCACGAAAAATTATTGAAACGAAATGGCGGGAAAATGTACGAGTACAAAAATCATCTGTTTACACACGAGTGCTTTCAGTTGGTAGAGCACCGGACTTCAAAACCATTGAAGTTCGACCGCGTGGGTTCGATTCCCGGGCTGGTACACTAACAAATCTAACTGTCTTTCGGATGAACGTTGGTTAATACTGTGAAAGATCACGAGTTCCGTGAAACTCAAACAATTGAAACTCATTTATAATGGGATGGCTGTTGAACTTGGTCCTTTTCTGCCATTTTGTTTCAAATGTTTTTATGGAAGGGTCCTCTAAACGTTTTAGCTTCAGCTTTAACTTTAGGTCGCCCAACCATCAATCTGTGTTTAATTTCATGTCCCTGGCCATATATTGCATGTAAACGGCTATTTAATACATTTGAGCCTGTGCATGACATTTCCAACAATTTGAAATGTTAATGAGGGACGAACTTTGAGTAGCGTTGACAGCCACATACTATAAATATCAAGTTACCTGTTGGTCTACGGATACTTTGAGACCTAATCTATCTAATAAACACATCGTGAAGATTCTGGTTAGACTGTGCGAATGTACAGACAAGTCAGAGTCTTTGCATGCTTTGCGCATTTTTGAAATTGTTGTACATTTCACGCACAGGCTCATTTTGTATCCTATGGGCGTGTCGTGACTTAGGTCAAGGGGCGGGGCCAACGACCTTCTAATTGCATGAACTATCCCATTCTCTTCATAGTCTGAAACTAAGGCTGGTGGAACGATACAGAATTCAACCTATCACAAAACGATATATCACTAATGGGCGAAGAAATAAGTATTTGTTCCAAAAAGGCAGAGATTAAAGTCGAGCTTGGCCATTGGCGACACAAACGTCGTAACTGCATATTATTCATACTGTTGTGGTGACGTCTGGGTCTCCCATTTATGAAAATATTGGAAAGAAAATGGCGGGAAAAGACGGAGATCAACAGTCATCCAATTATAAATTAGAGTTCCGATTTGTTAATCGAAATATTTAGTAATGTCACATTTCTGTTCTTTGTTCGGACTACCACTCCTTTAAAGGCAATCTGAACTTTGATTTGATAGTTTGACCGATTAAGATTTAAGTTCAGATGTGGGATTCTCCATCACAAAGGAAAAACATAACACAAATTCTTGCAAGTGCTTCTTTCTCAGAAAGACCTTGGGGTACCCCACAATTTGTTCAATTTGTACATAAACATAACATTCATTGTAATTCCACAGTGAAAGTGTAAAAATATTGTAAGTGCCTATAACTTTATAGGCACTTACAATAGTTTTGCACAGATTCCTCAATATGTAAATTCATATAAAAACATGTAATCTGTATACTGATCAACTATGCAGCGTATGCAGCCAAAACCTCTTTACTTAATCAATGTCATATTGAATTAACCCATTTGGATACTGCATTAAAATCAAAGTTCTGAAAACACTGGATGCACTTATTGAGAATCAGTATTTTTTTTTTTGAGAAACATTTTTTTTTCAAACTTTCTTGGATTAATAATGAAACCCAGGAAGCCTAGACTAAGATCAGACTGCACATATGTGCAGGCCAATCTTTGTCTATACTTCCTTTCAAAGCAGGAATATTCCCATTCAGCATTACAAGGGTTAAGTTTATTTGAGCTACTGTTATGAGGTTTTGTTCATCAAATGACAACTCTATATGACATGTCATATGAAAAGACACTTGGAAATGCAACGAGTATTGACTCTGGTCAGACCAAGTGGGATGTGCAGCCTGATAAGGGTCTATACTTTTTGCAGTTTGATGATTTCTTACCAAGAATCCATAAACAGTTTTCTAAAATTTGACCTTGTGACCAACTTTTTACTTGACACAAGCCATGTTTAAACATTGTCCAGAAATCATCAAGATAAACATTTTGACAAATTTCTACAAAAATTGAGTGAAAATTTTGACCTCTAGAGCAAAAAAGTTATTTTTTTCTTGACCTAATGACCTGTTTTTTTCAACTGGCATAATATATTTTCAATCTTGACAAAGAAATCAATTACATGTATCATTAAGACAAATATTCTGACAAATTTTGTTAATGATCAAGCCAAAACTGAGAAATCTAGAACAATTTTTTTTTCTAAAAATCGACCTAGTGACCTATCTTATGATAAAAAAAGAATCATCTTTTAATCCAATTATGATGTAAAAAACTAAAACAAGAATAAGTATAAATTGTATATCATTATTATAAACATCTTTTTATAAAAAAGATAACCTTGTCCTTTCAAAAGTTATCCTAGGTATAATGCTTCTTTACATATGAAATAAATTCATTTTTCAAATATCAATTCAATAACAAAATATTAAATTTCTTCAGATGTCAAAAAAAGCCCAAGACATAATAACATAGCCAGTGGTATACATTATCATTACAAGATGTGTTTGCAAAACACAAATGCCCCCAAAATGGCAATTTTGTTTAAAAATTTGACCTAGACAGATGATTTTAACCTTGTCACATGACCTTGACCTTGTTTTCAGCAGATGCATATCATTGAGATCTATCATTATACCAAATATGAGCATTGTATCTTGAATAGCCTTAAAGTAATTCAATGGCTCAGCGCAACTTCCTATTAATACACTGTATATAGGCAGTTACAACTGTTTCATGCTGATTAAGAATATTGGGAATGTTGAATTTTTGGGGTAAAGATTTTGGACAGACAGAGGGACAGACAGACAGACAGACAGATAGATGGACAAAGGTAATACAAATATGCCCCTGATCTTTTGATGCAGGGGTATAAAAGGAGAAAATTAGGTGAATTTATCTTTGATATGCTATTTAACTTTCCTATTTAACTATGTCATTTTGTACGGCAAATTGAAAATCATTGAAAAATGGTTATACGAAAATCACCAACTCTAACCATTTATTCAGATAAAAAGTAAAAGCTTGACCCCTAACATTAATGAAAAGCTAAACTAATGGTTAAAAGTAGTTTGATGGATCAGTGTGAAAGAGTTGTAACTGCCCATAAAAATATAGGCAGTTACAACTGTTTCACACTTAGCCATCAAATTATTATGACAACCCCCCAAAAAGGTTGACTGCAGGTGCTGGATAATGAAAACAAGAGCAACGCTGGGCGTGGCATTATACACCAGAAACTCAGAAAATGGGTAATGTTTTGAACTTTTAATTGATCCTTAGGATGTATTTTCTAGCAAACACTATAGTATATTGTATTTAATATGATGGTAGGGTTTGTTTGGTTTTGTTTTCCTATTTGTCTTTGGGAAAATGTGTTCTTAGGTAATTAAAGAACTGTGGATTACTTATGGATATCATCACTATTCTTCAAGTAATTATATGTACCTGAGTACTACTAAAATATTCACAAATTCAATCAGGTTGAGATAATATAATCAAACACCCTAGCTATGAGTTCTACATACATGTGAAGTTTCAACATCTTAGTCCTTGTATTTTGAAAGTTATGGAACGGATCATCTTGTCGAGCCAAGGGTTACGAACGTTTTACTTATCTTACCCTTGGCTGATTGAATGGGTAATTTCTGTACGCGTGACGTCACAGAACACAAAACGAGACGGACCAATCAGTAACCTTCTTACAAAAAGGTCCGAAAGCGGGAGGTATGTTAGGTCAATATGCCCCGCGGCTACTTGCCAGATGTGAATTTGACCCTTTAGAATTGCACTTAACCCCTTCAGTTTTTTAGTAAGACTGAAATACACAGTCAAAAAAGCTTAGCTAAATTCCTATATCTATTTGAATGACAACGAGTGTGACAATATATCTTTTTAAAAATTTGATGGTACATTGAAAGGTTATCAAATTCAGCTTTTTTGCCCGCGACGAATTACGGTTTTTCAATGTTTATTTGAAATTTAAAGTTATTTAATCCATCAATACCGGTTTAAGTTTGCACTGTTTCTAAACCTCATCGAAAGGAAACTCCAATAAAGCAGAATGTTTCTATATTGAAGTGCGCGAAATTTGGAAATTGGAATGAATTCGATAATAAAGCCGTATTAAAGAAATAATTTATAGAAATGATAATTAAGTTGAACTTTCATATTAATTCTTTATTTCAGAAAATATATTACGGAATTTGCTTTATGACGCGGCGGGGGTTGGTATGTGTGTGGTGGTGGTGGTGGAAATAGATTAACTGAAAAACATTTATTGTTATTTTTAAGTCGGCAAAAATAGTATAGGGATAAAACATCACCTGAATTTTCTTAATATCTTATTTATTTGAAATTAGAATGACATTAAAGTTAAATCTAGTAGTGCCTTAACTTGACCGTTGGGTAGCGGTCATGTTTTATTTAAGTTTTGATAATATTGCACGACATTGAGGAAGGGTGTAATTTAATAACAACATTCTCTTTTTTTCATATATTGCAAATAGAGTAATTTAAGTTTACATAGAAATATTATAAGAACACAGACAATGTTCAATAATAATGAAAACAAAAGCTAAGCATTCGGATTAATTATGATAAAAGGAACTGAATTATATCTTGATGATTTTATAAATCAACCATTCACAAAATAAAAACATAAAAAGCGACGCATTTTCTTTAAACCAGGAATGAAGGGTTTATCAACACAGTCGTCGATTACAAAAGGTTACCATAGAGATTAAATGGTACAGATGCTGTTTGTGAGAAGCTCTCTGATTGGCAGTTACAGAAATCGCGTTTGACCTTTTGATTGGTCGGCTAAAAATAAATCGTACAGAAAATACCTATTCATTCAGTCAAGGGGTATTCGAGAAGATCTTATCGATTCGATAACCCTTGACTCGTGAAGATGGGAACGGATAGGAATTTGCAAAATGAATCAAACAAAGGGCAATAACTCAAAAATTATAAATGGTAGAGTTAGGGTTATTGCGCTATGCACATCCTAGCTATTAGATCTATACACCTGTGAAGTTTAATGACCATAGGCCTTATAATTTCAAAGTTATGGACTGGACGCGAATTTGCTAACTGAATCAAACAAAGGGCAATAACTCAAAAATTACAAATGGTAGAGTTGTGGTTCTTGAGCTCTGCACTCACTAGCTATGATGTCTATATATCTGTGAAATTCCAAAATTACAAATGGTAGAGTTGTGGTTCTTGCGCTTTGGGCGTATAAAAGGCTGAAAAGGGGCCAGAGTTCTTAAGAAAATCCTTCCATAGTTATCACCTTTGATAGTGTGACAGCACTTGTGATAATGAATACACATACCAAGTTTCATGTGGATATCTTCAATAACAACAGAGAAATGACCAAGGTTAACAAACCCTACCCCATCACAACATCGGCAAGTTAATGAAAATACCCTGACTTTTTGTTCCAATACAGTCAAGCTTAAAGGCATTTTTTTGGAAATCCCAAAGTGTAATAAAGTTATCTGGGGAATTCCATACAGCCAAATAGGCACGACACTGTTTGTACAAACACTCAACTTAAAGGCATTTTTTTTGGAAATCCCAAAGTGTGATAAGTTATCTGGGGAATTCCATACAGCCAAATAGGCACGACACTGTTTGTACAAAAAGGGCTACATTCAATCAACCATTTTTAATATGATTTTACAAAATCTTGAAGCCTCTAATGAAGGCCCATCCCAACAAAATCAAGGTCACTAACACAGAGGATTCAACAGAAGCAGGGTATAATTGGAAAACAGTTTGCATCACTTTGGCATCCTGAACACAGGACATGTCTCCACAAAAATTACTTGTATTTCTCGCCTATTAGCTCTTTATATATTAGAAATTAAACCGGGAAAGAGTGCATTCATCATTTATCAATCATTTAATCATAAAACACATTACCTTACAACAATTCAAAATGATCCCAGTTCAAAGGTATTGAAGACGATAAATTCATGGATATATTAATTCCTCTTACAAAAATATATCAGTGGCAAGCGCACCTTTTCGTGGGTTCTTATCACTTTTTTTTTCACACCATTACCTAAACATTCAATCCAAACCATGCAGTTATTCAACACACTTAACCCTTATCCTGCTGAATTAAAATTTTGTTTGGGATATTTCCAGTAGAGGATCCAGATGGGTTCAGGGGTTCGAACAACCCCCCTCTGTATCAAAATTACTTTTACTAATTCAATCAATTTTTTGTAACACAAACAAAACGTCCCCTTTTTAGCTCACCTGAGCACGAAGTGCTCAAGGGAGCTATTGTGATCGATCGTTGTCCGGCGTCAGTCTGTCCATCTGTCCGTCACGGCGTCAACTTTTTCTTTAAACGACATCTCCTCCTAAACTTATGGGTCAAAATCAACCAAACTTGGCAGAAATATTCCTTGGGTGGTCCCTTATGAAAATGGAAAGGATCCGTGCCATATCACGGGAAAAGGGGCCTTAATGACAAATTTCTTGTTTTCACTCTAGAAGCCACAAATACGGTCCAATCTTCTTGAAACTTGGTCAGATTGTTTGTTAGGTCATGAGGATGAAGTCTATTGAAAATGGGAAGGATCCGTGCCATTTCACAGAAAAAGCCGCCTTAATGACAATTTTGTCAACAATATCTTTAAACGACATCTCCTCCTAAACTTATAGGTTAAAATCAACCAAACTTGGCAGAAATATTCCTTAGGTGGTCCCTTATGAAAATTGCTCAAATGGAAAGGATCTGTGCCATATCACGGGAAAAGGGGCCTTAATGACAAATTTCTTGTTAAGACTCTAGAAGCCACAAATATGGTCCAATTTTCATGAAACTTGGTCAGAATGTTTGTTAGGTCATGAGGATAAAGTCTATTGAAAATGGGAAGGATCGGTGCCATATCACAGGAAAAGGCATCTTAATGACAATTTTTTTGTTTACTCTCTAGAAGCCACAAATATGGTCCAATCATCATGAAACTTTGTCAGAATGTCTGTTATGTCATGAGGATGAACTCATTTGAAAATGGGAAGTATACGTGCCATATCATGGGAAAAGGGGCCTTAATGACAATTTTCTCGTAACAGCTCCAAACGCCACAAATATAGTCCAATCTTCATGAAACTTGATCAAAATGTTTGCCAGGTCACAAGAATGAAAACTGTTGAAAATGGGAAGGTTCGTGCCATATCATAGGAAAAGGAGTCTTAATGATAATTTACTTGAAATATCAGGTGAGCGATTTAGGGCCCTCAGGGTCCTCTTGTTGTAGTGTTTGAATCACAGGAACTTAAAATTCGGCAAATAAAAGATATGTTATATACAGAATTTGCCCATAATAATTAAGTTATAGTGGGCAGTGTTGGCTAAAATCAGAATGAAAGCATTAGTGTCTATTCTAGGATTCAAATAGAAGATGGGAATTTGTTGCTAACATTCCAAAAAAATATAGAAATTTTTGCTCTTTCTCTATGTAAAAAAATCCCCCTCACCTTGATTCAACATGGTTGAATTTTCAAAAATATGTGCTCAAATGTGCTCAAATGCACAATCCCCCCTCCTAGAATAGAAACTGATGTATGTTTATGCTGATCTTATTTTGCTCTGTCCATATCGCCTGCAACATGTTTCAATAATGACCATACAAGAACTTTGTAAACTGTTTATGAGTGAACACAATATTGCACAATGTTTATCTTTTGCTATAAATTTGCAGTTTGGCTATAGACCTGCAGTTTCACAACTTTATGGTAAATCTTTAATGCTGGACCAAGTTTGAGGCCTAATCCTGTCAAAACGTCATTTCTCTGCATCAATAGTAAGGATCGACCATCAATTTCCTGTAAACATATAGAGGATAATCATTTGATTTAATGTAAGATCAACTTATATTTAATTGAATGAACATCAAAAGCTATATTTTCAGGAGTGGCAGAGCTATGAGTGAAAATATAGCTTTTGTTGTTCAGGAAATGAAATATCAATCAATCTTACTGGAAAAACAATTATTGTATTTCTTTAATGCAAAAATGAGACAAAATGTGGAAATTAATAGATTTTCTAAAACACGTCATTTTGCATGTGATTATAGTCTGTTTGAATTCTATATGAAACAACCTTTTCCTCAATTACATGAAATTGTGTTTGAATGAAAGATTTGTATGTGGAAAAATCTCAATTTCAGCTTAATACCATTCCAAAAATTATTTTTTGAAAATAAAATGATTTCAAAATAATGATTTTGTCTATCTGATTAATGTTTATATGTTTGCATTTTTTGCTCTTAAACACGAGGGGTAATTAAGCCTGTTTAGAAGTAAAAAATGTAAACATATAGTAAAAGCATGTGGCTTTATACTATAAATTTGACAGAAGAAATGTCCATTATTCCTTATTTGGACAGCCAATTAGCATATATACAGTCATTTCATCTTGAACTTAAATATCATGTGATTTGTACCGATATTACTCGCCTGCTTATCTAATTTTCCTCATGAAAACCTCAACGTCTTTATAAAATAATGCTTTTTGATTGGTCTAAATAAGGGAATATGGGGTACATCTCAGAATAGATAAAAACAATTTCCAATTATCAGGTCAAATTGTCTTTGAACAAAGAGAATATACACTCCAATTTGATATCCTAAAGAAGTGAAAATCTTCAATAAAATTAATCTTATAAAAATACTTGATTTTATACTTAAACGAATTGCTTTAAATCATACACTTTTGACTTGGCCCCTATGCATATCAGAACTATTTTTGGATGGACAATTTGCTGTTCCATTTAATACAGTCACAAGAAGGAATGAAAGGCTGAGAGTTAATATGTAGATGGATGGACAAAATCCTTACAAAAGATTCAAATATTCTGAATAACAAAACTCTTCATGGTATTAGATAGAAAATATGATATGACAAGACTAAAATACAATTCATTTATTCAATTCTGAGATTTTCGGCAAAATTTTGGTCCATATAGAAGTCAAACGGACTATACCTTGCACTGTTCATGGTGATGTCCCTTATTTGGCTCCCCTATGATGATGTCAGATAATTTAAATCAACAAAAGCGGGGTAAAGTTTTTCTTATATTTTCACTGGTTAGGCAGTCAGTTTATCAAAATGATTATCTACTGTTATGTCTCGATTAACCACCAAAAAGCATTAAAGAAAGTCCAATCTTTTATTGACCAAAATTTAGACAACTTAGCCTTAAATTATTGGAAATGAAGAAATAATATATACTGAAATAAACCTTTAATTCAGACATCTAACAGATGGATTTTGTTCTAAAAATTTTAGAGAGTAGAATTAAAACATGTTGATGTGTCCAAATGAGGCCAAATGAAGGTAAACAAAGTAGACTCT
Source organism: Fragum whitleyi (assembly GCA_948146395.1). Taxonomy (NCBI): domain Eukaryota; kingdom Metazoa; phylum Mollusca; class Bivalvia; order Cardiida; family Cardiidae; genus Fragum; species Fragum whitleyi. Next base: position 43,655,351 of record OX411548.1, read on the forward strand.
GATAAAAATGCACAATTAGGCAGTTTGATCTTGGTCAACAATGTCAAGACCTATCTGGACAAATACATATACTAAGGATCAAATAGAGTCGATTGGATTTTTCCCCATGACCTGAAAAGTACTCCGTACATAAGTGTCATAATTTTGGGTTAATGTTTTAGGTAATGTTTTAGGTAATTTTGCTTCTGCAGGTACATCATTTATTACACTTGAAGAAAATTCTTCAGTGCTTTCCGATCCTATATGCAACTTGTTTGACCGGCAAAGACAATTATGGATTAGAACTTATTTCAAAGAAATGCTTGTTTAGTTCTTCAAAGGAAGGGAAAAATATCAGATCTTACAAGGAATTTTGAAGAATATCAAATACTTCCCTTTTTAGAATAAGGGATGTGACATTATTTGCTGAACTGAACTTCTATACATTGATATATTTTAACATATTAATTATCTCTCTAGCTTAAAAAAAATTGTTAAACTCTTTTAAAATTTTATCGAGTGGTTTTGCCTTGAGTTCAGGATGACAAAATGGTGCAAACAGTGTGCCAGTAATACCCAACATTGCAGGCAAGTGCACATGTAAAGCGGGGGTAAAACTGACTGCAACGTTTTGTGACCCTGAACGTAGGGCAGGCCTGTGTAACCAAACTGTTGCTGAAGCACATTTTGTTCCATTGGACATTAAACAAAACAAAATTTGTCCTTCAGCTGTGATCTTGTACCTATTTGACTAAACAGCACAAGTGGCACATCTATAAAGAATGAATAAAAATGTAGAAGATGTAGACAGATAAATTTACTAACTCACACATTAAATGATTTAACTGTCAATGTTACAACTAAGTCTCCTGCAACATAAGTTGATGCAATATAAAAATATGACATTATTATTAATAATCACTAATAAGTAAAACTAGATTTGTGTCACAGACACAGATGCCTTCGCAAACACTTGATTTTTACCTGTGACCCATTTGACTTTCAACTGTGACCTTGACCTTTGGCATATCTGGACAATCTCTTTGCATGATACAACAACTCACCCAACAACTGTGCCAAGTTATTTTGACATTCATCCATAAATATATAGTAGTTATGCTCTAGACAAGAATGGGTCACACCGCGCACCTACCCCCAACACAGAAACACACACACACTCGCCCTTGGACAGAGGTAACTATATATGCCCATTACCATTACATGGCAGAGGTATAAAAAACACTCATAATTTTTGCATGATTGTTGAAAAAAGGTTCACAAAAAACCTTTCTTATAAAGTATCTAAACTATACCTGATCTTTAAAAGCTTGAGCATTTTCTTTGAACCCGCACTCTTCAAAAAACTTGACGACGTCATCTGTATTCCAGTTTGTTGCATCAGAATATGTGGTGTTGTCTTCAATAATTGAAACTGGGAATCCTAGCTGAGACATCCTCAACTCATAACTGAAACAATAACAAGAAGAATTGAAATTGTAAGCCAAATTGCTCCTATAAGAGACTATGATAGGGCTTATGTTTGACCCTCATACCTCCAAAAATCTGAAAATATCCTAGTTCCAACACTGAAATTTTATGTCAGGGGTCAAAGTGACCCTTCGAACTTTCAGTGGTGTATGCTCAGTAGCTGCAAAAAAAACCCCAAGAACACTGCCTCTGGGTGCCTATGCTTGTCTGTTGGGTGCTAGATAGTGGATAAAAAATGTAAGTTAAAAAGGGGGCATAATTTGCACAATGTGCATTTAGAGTTATCCCCTTTGGTAGTATAGGTTGCTCTTCTGATAGTGTATATGTGTGCCAAGTTTCAAGTGAATGCCTTTGGTAGAACCAGAGATATTGTGAAATTTCAAAAATTTTGCACAACAACAACTACAACAACAATGACAAAGACCATAACACTAGGGCTCAGGGGTGTGGAGTTCCTATGCCCGACTTGTCCCACACCAGCTTTGCCACTTGCGGGCAAGTACATTTTTCTAGGCTTCTTGTCCATGGACAAGTAAATACCAGAGCATATCTTGGAACAGTACTTAAAAGATCTAGGACAAAAGTCATACTAATGGTTGTATGAAAGGGTGGAAAGCATTGTCTTTAATGAAGAAAATGCTGAATTATAGCATTTTCTTCATTAATTACAATGTTTTCTCAATATATACCATTCCATTTTTTTGCAGACAAAATCAATTTGATCCAGGACAATTAAGAAATCGACTTAAAATACTTGTCCGTGGACAGGTAGAGAAGATTCATATTTCCACACCCCAGCTTGGGCTTTAGCAATACATTAGGTTTTATCAGAGAACAGCTGAGCTAAATATGAATTAGAATTGATTTTTAAATAAAATATTAATCTCTTATAAAGATATGAAGGAGCCAATTGAAAGAAATCAATCAACTTAACCAATAAATATTTCCATTTATCTGTTCATTGAATGGTATTAATCCCTTCAAAAGGAAATTTTGATCCCTTCAAATTCAAATTCACATAACTGCCAAGTTTCAAGTCAATCAGACTTAAGGTGATAGAGCCATGCTCCGGACAAAGAGGTGGTCGCAGCCCACTAAGACACTGGTCTGGTGTGATCACATCTCTCCACAGACAAATAAAAGGAGAACTTGCTTGTAACAAGCAATTTCTCCTTTTTCAGTAATATTTTCTGCCATCTTGGACATTTTCATCTCAAAATGAACCCACTTTTCATTGTCTTCTTCAACCTCTTTCAATACATTTAATACTTGGAATTTCAGAAAAAAAGGAAATAAATACTTACTCAAAAGTATCACTGGGTTTTGGGGAAGCACTGGGTGTAGGTAAACAGGAGGCTGCATCCGTAAAATCTGGTAACAGAAATAGACATAACACATATTATCTTATTTTTCCAAATAACACTCCCTAGAACTATACAAAACATGGAAGAAGAACTCTTATTTAGTACATAGAACTAATATATACCAAAATATCCCTCAAATTGATGCCTTTAGCCTTTTCCTCATATTAATTTGAGTTTAATTTTCTCTAAACAATCATCTAAATGATTGTTTACAGAAAGTTAAACTCAAATTAGACAAAAATATTGACAATTTTATTAAAATTCAGGTAATTTGTGCCTTCCTTGTAACGGATGTATAAACAGTTTTGAAATAGAAATTCTTACTAATTTATTCTTACTAAATTATTATTAGTTTTTTCTTAAATTATCAAATAGAAATTTTAAAATTTATGTACTTATAAACCGATTTTAAATCACGGATCTTTTACAATGTAAAATATATTTGAACTATGTTAATACTTTTATTATGAATAAACTATATAATTTCAATCAACTCATATGGGTGTTTCTTTGTAAATGGTGTAGGGGGAGCTACTATTTGGAAGGGAACTGTTATTAAAGTAAACGTCTAGCCAATGGATTTTCTATAATGGACATTTAGTCTCAACTTTAACCTGAATACACCACCTGATTCGGTTTAAGATAGAGACTAATAGTAAATTTTCTAAAACTAGACAATTGTCTTAACCTAACTGTATGTCTATATTCAAAATACTATAACATATTAACCTCTGCTGTATTCAGTCACTTTTTTAAATGCTTGTTTAACAGAATTTGTATACAGTCTCAGTTTTTGTATTCAGTCACAAAATAAAGCAGTGCAATATACCTAAAATGACACTTCTTCCTATACTACACACGTTTCTTTAAAGATATTTAAAGAAAAGGTTAATGGAAGACAGAAGCAGGGACACACACACACTCATAACGGACAGCAGGCCATGATAATAGCCCCGCTGTACCTTGTCCAAGGGAGCTAATAAAGATGAAATGAATTCACAGTTTACCATAAGTTTGTATGATGCAGCTGTAAAACTAAATTGGTCCCTTACAATACCAAGCTTGGCTTATTCACTTATAATTGGATGCCACTATTATTATATATATATGTAGATATGACATTTGGTTGAATTTGTTTTGTCATTTCAGCCAATTGCCTAAATTTTAGTTTTTGACAAAATGTCCGCGACAGAATGTCACCTTGACCAATTGACATATTAGACAATATGTGGTAGTTGACAAAATCAACGAAAATATCGAAGACCCCATATAAAGGACCATTTCATTAATCAAAGACACATTCAAACTTTTGATTTAAGATATACCCCTCTAGGCAAGTTACTTTAGAACAATTAGAATATTACAAGATAATTAACCTTAGGCATCCCAAAAATGAAGACTGAAAATCTGATACTCTACTTACGGCAGGATTTGACACTAACAACTTTTTGCCACCAGCCTGAAGGACCTGTTAGCCCTACACAAGTACAGGTTCTCCCTGATTAAAACATATCTTCCAGGGAAACCATGCTCATCTTATAGCAATTTAGTATCAAATTGTATTATCTTATAACTATACAAATATCCGTGTGATAACATCCCGAAAGATATTTTTATGATATCACATAGTTATTCTTAGAACAATGATATAATGCGGTTATTTTTAGAAACTTGCATTTCTGCTTGAAACATCCACAAAAACTAGGCAAATAGAGGTTATAAGATAAATATAATACGTACTTAGTGTATTGTATAAAAAAATATCAAACTCGGTTGGGGAAATTGATAATTATCTCGGCAGAGCCTCAACAATGATCAATTCTCCCAACCTTGTTAGATATTTTTTCTCATACAAAACGCTAAGTACATATTATACATATAAAACATTGTGAGAAAATATTTTTCCACAATGTTTTCCATAGGGTAAAGGAATTTTAGTATTAGTAGCCAGTTTGGAAGTAAAGATTATTACTTACAGGCCTGAAAAACCTGTAGAATGGTAACTTTACCAGTCCTCCCTAAAATCCACAGGTTTTGCAGTGTTTATTTTAAGAGTTCATAACTTTGGGGGATTTCAGCACAAAATTGAAGCAATTGAAAAATAACTCATAGTCACAAATCTAGAAAATATGGGGAATTTTTAAATAATTGGGGCATTACCCCCAATCCCCCTGCTTAGAATAAACACTGGTTTGGGACTAGTGGACTGGTTTTAGTGTCAATCCCTGAGCTGTGCTAAAGAGGCTGCAATGTTTGTTTGTAACTGTCTGTCTGAATACCTAAGGTAAATAAAGCAGCTCACCTGTGTAACTATCATAAACATTTTTGGAGCCAATTTGGGAATGAGATTCATCTGAGGAAGGAGACGTCTTTACACGCTTTGCTAATGGAAGAGATTTTTGTCGACTCAGTTTTCTCTTTTTTGACCTGATATAATATATAGAAATATATATGACCTATGTCAGAGGAGTGAAATGACCCTGTTGAATATTTTTTGTATAACACAGGTGCTAATTATTTAAAATGCAAATGAGCTTACGACGGGATTTTGTTATCACAGAAATGACGTCATGATGAATGTGATGATCAGGGCCTGTGCTAGCTTTTCAATTTCAGGAGTCATTGACCTCTTGACCATAAAATTTAGGGGGTCAAAACTTGTTTTTAAGGGGTCAAAAAGCGTGCAAACTAATATATAACATCTATTAAATAACAGGTTTAAATGGTCTGCATAAATGAATCGACATAATCAATAAAGTGTCACAAGACACTTTATTGTTTATGTTGATTCATTTATGTAGACCCTTTATAATAAAATAAAGAAGACAAATGATTTATGTTATCTTGCATAGGTTACAACGATGGCAAATCTGTAGGCCAAAATGACACCCTACAGTAAATTTTTTAGGGTAAAATTGTAATTACTGATGATGTTGTTTTATAAACAATGTTATATGATCCATGGAAAATTTTAATAATGAATTTTCAGAGTTTCCTTGAACAATTTTAAATCTTTTTAACTTATTCATTTTTTGTACACTAAATAATTATGTGAATAAAATTGTAACAGATATGAGTTAAACTTGTTACCTTGGAAAAATTAAGAAGATGATTATTTGTTAATCTTTTAAAACTAAATTGACTCTTCCAAATAAAACCTTTTTTCTTTTTCTCCCATTTTGCTTATCTTGGTTAATTAAAACTTACTTGTCCAAAATAGACTTGTCTTCAACTGATTCACTGACAGGTTTGTCTGTCTTTGTAGTACCTAATAAATGTGAAATAAGACCCAATTTTTAACACATAAAGCCATAGAATGCCTGCATTAGGTCAATGGTTTTAATTACAAGATCACAACAAACAGGTGCCAACTCTTAGCTACAGGTGCTGGATAATTACTTAAGATATAAGTGGAACAAGGTAGTAAGTTGTCACATGATTCTCCCGTCACACTGCAAGACAGTAATTAGGGTGAATATATGTACCGAAAAGTACTGGAACCCCTTTTCTATGATTTGAACATTTGTGACTAATCAAAACATCATAACTACAGCTTAAATAAACTTTAGCTTTGATTTTATGATCATTCATCAACAACATATTCTTCTAAATAGGATTTATTTTGAATAAACACTTGCATAATGTGCATAATGGTAGTTACGCCCTTGGGTGCTGGAAAGTGGATAAAAAAATCTTAGTTGAAAAAGGGGCTTAATTTGCAAAAATGCATGTAGGGTTATCCCCCTAGACAGTATAGGTTGCTCTTTTGATAGTGAATGTGTGCCAAGTTCTAAGTGTATGCCTTCTGTTAAGCCAATTACATCACAAAATGTCAAAGTTTTTGCATGACAACAAGGACGATGATGACGATACCAAGGCTAAAGCTATACCTCAGGTTTTCTCCGAAAACAGCCAAGCTTATAAAAATTGGGTAATTTTAGGAAAACAAACTCTTTGGATTTTTGAACAGCATCAACCAAAAGAGGTTCCATGCACTCAATTAATGTCTCATAAAGATGCTCTCTTAAGGTTTAGGAGTCTCTGCTAAATGTAGACTATTTCGATTTAGCTTCCTTTGTATTTTGTGCAATATTGAAATATTCTCTGCATTAGCTAAACATGGCGTTGAATAGATATCAACGTCTGAGGATGGACTTCAGAAAAGCATTGAAGACTGTTAAAAACAGTCTTCAATTCTTTTCTGAAGTTGATTTCCAGAAGGCCCAACAGAATTTCACAACATATTTTTGAGATTCCTTGTTACTTATTTGTAAATCTTAGACTTGCAAAACTTGCAAAACTTGCAAAACTTGCATCCAAGAAATTGTGTGTGCAAACCCCCTTTACAGAAATCCAGAATCTGCCATTGGAATTTACCTTTCTTTTCTTGTTGTACCAGTTTCTTTCTTTCCGTCTCCATCTCGCTTATACACAGACTGCAGATCCATTTCCCTAAAATGACATAAACATGCTTTCTTTAATGTTGATAGGTGGTTTATCGAGTAATAATGAGAGATTATCACTTGAAAAACTCAAGGCCGTACTAGTGAAGTTATCAAAAACTTATACCCTGCTTTCATTCATTTCACCCTGATTATATCTTCTAATTGAGCCCAATAAGTGAGTTCATCATGAACATAGCATAGCAATCATGTAGAAAAAGAATATGCTTTAGAAAAATGTTTCCTTCAAATTTCCAAATTTTGTCATATTTTTGCATGTAGAATTTCACTTATATATGTAGACGTTTTGCAAATTACTTAAAATTTGTCAAAGGATGATAATTTTCAAACCTCAAACATTTCACTTTTTCATTTAACCAGGTTACATTTAAATTCAACTTTCTAAAATGCATAAAATGGTTTTGTTGGGACAACTTTCAGTGTGTGGTTTTAAGCAAGTTTTTCACAATGATTCAGAAGAAGACATATAGTGTAGGCTAAGACCAGACTGCACATCTGTGCAGGCTGATCTTAGTCTAAATTGTCTGCCAAGGTTATGTGTACTAGAGGAATTTGCCATGGACAGAATGATTTGTTTGTTTGAATGGGTTTTACGTCGCTTTCAACAATTTCCCAGTTATATCGCGACGGCCGGAGCACCTAACAATGGATTCCTGGTATTTCTTTCACCTGTACTACCATTACACCCTTTCCTAGCCTCCGCCTGCTATCTCACATAGGTTTATGATTATCTACCCATTGGTGAGAGACAAACGTCGGAAAGGATATTTGCCGCCACCGGGGATCGAACCCACGACTTCCAGATTGGAAGTCTTATGCTTAACCAACTGCACTATGGTGGCGGCTATGGACAGAATGAGAAGAGTTAATAAAGCCAATACTGTCCAGTTTGATAAGGCTGACCATTATCAGAATGGTTCTTCATGATCAGATATTCTTATATACATGTATATATATAATAGGGATGGTAAAAAGTACCAATTTTACTAATCAATTACTTGTTCACCTTTCCGATCGAGTACTCAAGTACTCGAGTACTCAGATAGAATTGAAAACTTTTAATCATTTATTCTGTGTCTTCGAACGTAAAAATATACAGTATGTGCTCCTTATTTTCAGTCCAAAGGGCAATTGAAATGACATTTGATCGCTAATTTATTTGAAGAAACGGAAAATTGTAAAATGCATGCTAAGAGAGAGTAATTTCTCGGTAATGTTTCTAGGCGATATTCATTGGTTTGATTTATAAATTTGGTAGAGAAAGACCAAGTAACTACAACATCTTTAAGATTGCATAACAAGGTTTTGAAATGTAGCATTCCGATAACCCGAAGATCTACGTAAACCACAGTGCGTCCCTGATCAGACTACCAAAAGTCGAAGGTGCGAAAAGTTACATGATGATGTGTATTGTTTGACAGCAAAAACATTGACAGTTGGCACCTGATTGCAAATTCAGGAAAATATCGATGTATTAGACGAGCGGCAGATGACCAGGTGTTGAAACATTATCTTTAGCTGTACAGAATTTCATATGAAAGATGGATTATTTGAGAAATACTAGAAAAAAGAGATTTGAATTGAATTTCCTATGATTTCATTTATATTATTCATTTGTTACCAATTAATCAATTAGTGAAATTGGTAATCGATAATCAGACGTTTGATTGAGTACTCGAATATTTGTTCCCTTCCCTTATATATAAGAACATTTTCATTTGAAGGACAGAGATATTTCTGGCTAAGAATATAATGAGCAAAAATATCTCATATTGCCAAATCTTATGGGAAATTAAGAAATTTTTGCGAGATATTAAGAACCAAATCCTTCCACAAATTACATTTTGCTTTGAATTTTTTCTCTCATAAAGCCAGTTTCAATTAGACTTCTGGTAGAAAACAGAGAGAATCTCTCAATATCTCGCCCTAAAATTATCCCTTGGAGGGGGTCAGTGTAAAACTATTGGAAGTGCCAATATATTTATTGGCAATTACAATAGTTTTGCACTGAACCCTCGATTTCAAAATAACATCTATAGTACTAATTATGCTAAATAATTTCCAAAGACGCCTATGAAAGTAAAAAGGAATCAATACCTTTTGGTTTGTTGACCAGAGGAGGTTCATGGCAGGTCATGTGATACCCTTTGTCACATGCATCACAAAATAACATGAGATCCTGGAAGAGAATAAAATATTCTTTAATACTTTCCTGTATAATCCCTGCTTTTTAAGTGCCCGTGATTTTATGATTGAGAAAACATTGTGAAAAAAGAAGAAACTGCTTCTGACAAGCAATTTCTTCTTTTTCCACACTATTTTCTACCCTGCTGAATGGTTATTTTTCAAATTAAATCCACTTTGAATTTTCATCTGCAAAACCTTTGAATTTGGACAGGTCCAAAATTTTGTCAAACAGGAAAGTGTTAAGAAGATTAATCAGTGGTGGCTCATGCCATACTTTTTGTCACATGCATCATAAAATGTCTAAATAAAATGATCTTGATCAGGGCATAAGAAGCCCTGTGTCCAGGATGACAAAACAGTGCAAACTGTTGGCAAATTACACCCTGCTTAATTATTGTCTTTGAACCAGAAGTACAGAAAAGATAGGACAAAGCTAGTCTAAAGTTCATTTTCTCAACAAAACCCTATGTAGTGGAACTCATTTGAATCAGCTTGACGAAATGATTTCAATAGGAAACAACAACATAGGTTTTGTGCTTATATTAATGAAAAACATAGATTTCAAACCCTTAATCCCCCCTCTTAATCTAGCTAAGTGGTTTATAAATACTTACAGCATTTTCGGAGCCTTCACAGAGAAAACATGTTTTACAGTCCATACACTGCCAGGGTGAGTTGAGGGCTCTTCTCGCCAAATCTGGACTGTAATCCATACATGACGGATGAGCTACAAGTAGAAATAATGAATCTTGATATCCTTTTATAAAAGTCAGGGTTTGACACTAAAGTGAGTCCAAGACTTCTTGTTTACCAGCTGGGACTCCTTCATTTTGTAAGTTAGAAATCCAATGGACTCTCAGGATTATTTCTTAATGTTTTTACAAACAAATGCTCAGGACAATTCCCTTCTAAAACAATGTCAAAGCTAGATCTTTTCACTACAAAAGTTGTTGAAGATAACATTTGCTTGCATCGTTTAGTATTTTGAAAGTAATCATCTTCTTTAAGGAAAAGCTTGTGGAATAGAAAAAATTGCTTTTAATAAGCAATTTCTATTTCCACTTTGTCCCACCATAGGAAGTGAAACAAAGTAATTATTTTTCAGGAAAATCAGGTGGTAACGACTTAGATCATTTAGCACATATCGATGGCTCAGCGTGAAACAGTTATAACTGCCTATATGTACATAGGCAGTTACAACTGTTTCACACTGAGTCATCGATACATGCAGGCTGATCTTTGTCTATATAGGTAAACCACACTATTTGAATGTTCATAAACAAGACTTTTGACGCGGTAAATTAGGACCAAAAAACTTTTTGCTGTCACGGTCTCTGACTATACTGAAAGATAAAAGAAAGGCAAAACTACTGGCAGTTTCACCATCCTTTTAATCACATCTGTAAATGACATGTTTCATAGCGTAAAAGTAGCATGCTTTCAAAACCAACTTAATCGTGAAGAAACTAAAATTTGAAAAAACAAAAAGTAAAGAATATCAATAGGAAGAAAAAGTGTTTTTCATAGTGAGTTTCTTTACCTAATCTGTAGGTGATTACATTTGTAATAATGTACTGTTATCACATGCTTGTTCAGTCCACCCCTACTCCTGGCTATATCATATTTTCCTGTATTTTAGAATACCACAGTTGGACTTCACCTCTTGCCATATTTGCCTGCCAGGAATATTTTGGGTTCTGCGTGACAAGGGTTACAGAGGTAGATAAGAGGGGTTGAAGCCAGTCTAAAATGGTTTATTTCCAAAGAAACACCATGTCGTGGGTACTCATTTGAAAGACTAGGATCAGGCGGCACATATGTGCATGCTGATCTTTGTCTATACCTCCTGTCATAGCAATATTTTGGGTTCCACATGACAAGGGTTTAGCCTGTTAACCCTTTGCTGTTTAATCCCTGCTTTTTACATGCCTCTGATTTTATGATCAAGAAAACATTGTGAAAAAGAAGAAATTGCTTCTGACAAGCAATTTCTTCTTTTTCCACACTATTTTCAACCCTCCTGAATGGTTATTTTTCAAATTAAATCCACTTGAAGTTTTCATCTGCAAAACCTTTGAATTTGGACAGGTCCAAAATTTTGTTAAACAGGAAGCGGTTAAGATATTGAAGAACTAAATTCTCAAAAAACCTTTAGCATCACAATCTCTACAAGTGAGTAATGGTTCCTGTTTGCCCTCATTGTTGCTCTCTGCCGTCTTTGAGCAATATCCACACACAGGGATTGCATCCTTACTCAAACCTTTTCTGATCTTTCCTGGTGTCTCAAAGTCTGGTCCGTGTGTTTTCTTGAATTTCTGCAAAAGACAAAGATTTGGATTAGACACTTTTACACTTTTGAATAGGTCAGATATCATAGAATTGGCATAAATTTTAAATATTTACAGATCTATAGTTGTTGACCAGATCTAATTCATTGAACAAAAATTTAAAGCATCAGATTTTGTCAGCAAGGTTTGTTATAGAAGTACTGTTTAACAAGTCAACTCAAAACCATTGACTTAGACTAGAAAGTATCTGGGCAAAACAAATTCAACAGACAGAAATTTCAAAATTGCTGTAAGTCTTGTCAATAAAACCTGTGTTAAATTAAGAAAACATTCATTAATTTCAAGCAACGCCAAACAATAATCCTTTCATGAGCGATTAGAGATATGCACTATGTGCTGAGCGGCACACACTGTGAGTTCTAAAGTACATCATTGACTTCGGAATATTCAAAACATAAACTAAAATTCAAACTTGTTCAATAAAGTCACTCCAAAACTTAATTTCACCTAAATCTAGAAAGCCGTGAATGGATTGAGTCGCTCCAGAGGCTTGAAATTCTTGTAACAGCAAATAAAAAATTTTGACTGGATTTTCAGATTTTTTGGTTCTACTGATGTGGAAAATGATTTTCAAAGTTTCCACTATATAGCATATAGAGAAATGACCTCCGCCCACATATATTTCATCCGATTCGATCACAATAATCTTTGGTAACTGAGAAAGGGTCACTCAAGTATCATTCCAGTGGAATTTGGTTGATATCAATCAATTACATTCTGAGAAAATGATTTTCATAACATATAGAAAAATGGCCTCCGCCCATAAGATACATATTTTTCATCCGATCACAATAATTTTTGGTAGACTGCAAAAGGGTCACCCAAGGATCATTTATGTATAATCTAAATGGTATCCATCAATTAGAATAAGAGAAAACTCAGTTTTTACCATATTTGGAAATTAGCCATACCCATTAAAACCATGTTTTTCATTGCATCTAATTTTCTTGAACAACTTTGAAAGAGGGTCACCCAAGAATCATTTCAGTGAAGTTAGGTTGAAATCCATCCAGTAGTCTTCTGAGGAGAAGATTTTTAAAGAAAAAGTTCTCCACTGGATGCATGGACAGATGCACAACAGACACAACGCCATGAAAATGGCCCCAGTGGCTTTCGGCCAGTGGAGCTAAAAATGAATTCGTATTTTTATTTCCTATACTTCAATAAACCTCGGGAAATTAAATATACAGATAACACACCCTATTTTCATCATTATACAAAAAAAAAATGATAATTGTGGTGAGATTTCCTTGATAAGATGTTTAAGCAAATCTAGCACAATTCTTTAAGAAATTTTTGTCAATAGACAATACAATCATAGAAATTAGCACAAAAGAAAAAACAAAACTTTTCAATCAAAGAACATCATATTCAAATTAACAAGTTAAGGAATTAAAGACAAATATTTTGATGTAGTAGGGATAGCCTGGATCAAGAAGTCAAGGCAATATTCTTTTTGTTTCATACTTTTCTTTTTGAAAGAGGTCTGCCACGTTTTTGCTGTTCATCTTCTTCTTTGTTCATCTTCTCTGTGTTTGGTTCGATAGGCTTTTCTGTTGGTTCGTTAGGCTTGACAACATTTTTCGGTTCAGACAGATCTTTCTTCTTTGGCACATCGTTTTCATTTGTACTCTCAACTGTTTTAGGAGGCGGACGCATATTAGGGGAGATTTTAAACTTTGGCAAGAATTCAGTTAAGATATAAGTTTCATCTGATAGTCTAGAAACAGTTCTAGACTCTATTTCTCTGTTGAGAGCAGTCTGTAGTCGCTGTTTGACTAGTCTAGTTTCTGGGTTTTTTGAGATCAACCAAGTCTCCAGATCATGAAAAGTAGCACTATCACCAGTTTCTTTCATGATAGATTTAATAGCCTGGGCAATACGTAAACTAGTGTTGTAATTATTGCAGCTGTCCCCAGACGACTTTTTGACGTGTCTATAACTAATGTTACCCTTGAAATGAACTTTCATAACGACCCCATCGTTCGATAATCTTTCCAGGCTATCTCTTGTTTCATTCATTGTAAGCCCATGAAAGCGTTCCATCATACGACTTATTCTTTGCAGATCTGGACGAGCCTTTCTTTGTCGCAGACAGTCCACAGTCTCCAGAACCCATTTGTCATGCTCTTCCTGCATCATTCTGCAAATCTTGGTCTTGAAGCTTAATGTTTTCAGTCATAAACAGTGAAAGTTTAACGCTAACATCGCCTTTTCGATGTTCCCGAAATGAACTTCCGTTTGAATGTGCGCATGCGCACAATACTGAAAATACTTTGATCCAAATAAAATCTAAATTAAATTGCAAGATATGTATCAGATAAATGTTCTTAATTTGCATACTACATGCACAAACAAAGGATGTGAGATATCCTAATGATTCACTTGGAAAAAACCAATCGGAAACCCATTAAAAAGATTGTAAAAGAAAGGAGTTACAAATCACTTAATCAAAGGACTAGGAGTACTTATCGAAGGGGACACCTTCATAAACGAGAAGTAGGGTGAAGTAATTTGCCTCTCTTTTATCTTTTTGTCTTATCCCGATCTTAGATACTATATACATTGTGAATATAAACTATATGGATTTTTTAATTACCTAAATTATCAATTTAACCCTTATTGAACTTAAAATCGAAACACTTAAATAAGCTAAAATTACTTTTTGTTGCCCTATTTCTTTAACGGATTCTTAAAGTTATAAGATCTTGTGTTCAGAACTTTTACCACAATACTTACGTTTTTTGTACTCGGGTTTCATGGCTAGTTATGGCAATGAAAATAAATTTAAAATTTGAGTATTTCCCTTTTTAATAGCGGATATTCTTTTTATCTAAACCCAACTTTACATTATTCAGCTGTTGCCTTATTTTCGGTAAGGATGCTTAGAAAATATTCGTCAATGTTGGAAATCTTGAATCATCATGGTTATCTCCCAGAGATACAAGATACAAAATTTTATTATAGTCGGTTTTGTGAAAACAAGCAAAGTTCCTAATAAAATGATAGCCATTGTACTATTCTGTTTCTGTTGTCATTTTTCTGTGATTTATTATTGCTGTAAATTCTTCGAATTTGTTTAATTATATTTAGACTGCGTTATACAAAATTAAATGCTTTTTTTTAAGAATTAAAAAAGTTGAGTACACTTTTCGACACCATGTAATTAATTGCTCCTTTGAATAATTTGTTTATATGTATTTTGATTTTCATGTTTTGCTTTTATTCATTTTTTCTACATATGTTATCGGACTTTCATCTTCAAGAGTTTCTGCAATAAAAAATACTGTACATATCATCAAAGCCTACTTGGTACGATTCAAATGCAAAAGTGGTCCCATAGTGCCTCAGATGGTTTATACTACTGGCTTTTATATCATTTTTTTAAGTTGTGACCCGTCACGCACAAAGGGACCATCTTGGAAACTTGAAAGATAAATATTTGAAAAAGAGATTGGGTCCAGCATAGAATAAACCAGAGATTGCATTTCAAAAAATATTTCACATGAAGGTGGATTGATCATTTTTTATTAAAAAAAAAGCAAAATGAGAAAAGTTTCGATCCTAGTCAGTCTGCGCAATCCGCACAGTCTGACTAGAGTCGACACTATACACACTATCCAGATGGTCCATTTTTGCGTGACGGGTCACACTTTCATCTATCCTGGATTTTTTCTGAAGAAATTCTACATATTCAGCAGTTAATGAGATCTATATAGCTAATAAGATAGCATAACGACTAAAGAGTCTCAGTAAGAAACCCAGTAAAGCTTATAGGCCATAGAATTGGGACTATAATATGCCCTACGTGGCGGGAGTGAATTAACCCGGTTGATTATTTTTGACATTACGCTGGTGTTATTAAACCTATACAATAATTATGCTAATGAGCTAAGAACGGATAGCAACGTTATATTCAAGAAAATGACATCATAACTGATTTGCTGACGTCACTGGTTCGTAAACGGCGCTATATGTTTCGCGGAATAATGTGTGTTCATTTGATTTATTAAACAAGTAATCTAAAACAGATAGAACCAGGCGCAATCTCGTTTTTATCTGTTTATATATGACTATTTTAATTACATGTAATTCGGTATTCAAAGAACTGTTATGTATGTATGAATGTAAAATGTATAATGGTTTTTCCCGTGTCTATTTTTAGAATTAGCCCAGAAATTTCCGATCCCTTGACTGTTAGTTAAACATGTATGTAGAATATTATAGATCTTTCTAGAAAGGACTTTTAGAGAGTGATTCAAACTCTGGAATCTTCTAATGTTCTATGCTATTCTAGATTGTTCTATGGTATTATATAAAGGGATTCCTACAACATTCTTGGTTCAATTGGTTTAGACTAATGGTTTCATTTAGTAGTACTGTGTTAAACTAAAAGGGGATTTCTCGTTATCTTAAAAGTGTGTTTAAAAGTGTGTTTAATTTTAAAATTCGGATATTATTGGACTTATTATTTGTGGACCAGGAACTTAATTCAATTGAATTTGAAAATTAGAACTTTAGGATTAAACATACATGGTATTGTAATTTGTTTTTGTATTAATTTTATATTGTCAAAAATTCTGTTATTATTGTCAATAAATGTTGTTAATTGTAAAGTTTGTTGCTGCATTCTTTGTTCTTGTTACATTGGCACGTAACAGAACACTCATTCAATATCCTCTGATTATAAAAAGGAGAGACCTTATATTAAGTAGTTCGGAAGAAACATTGAGCCAATGCCTTTCGAATATACATGCGCTGATCCAGAGGTAGGAATCTCGATCAACGAATATTAATGGGCTGATTTGAATTGTCACTTTACGTACACTATTGAAATCGATTTAAAACATCACGCACTGACTCGTCTAATATGGGAGGCCAATACTGAAAAAGTATGGTAATTAGCACACCGAGTTTTCTCCCTTTACGTTTCGAGCCCTGTGCGGTTCGGGATAGAAAAACACACGCGATCATACCCATCTTGACAAACCCTTTTATAAATGAGACCCGTCGTGATAAAAAGGACCGTTTAGGAACTCCGTTAGATCATGACATATCTCGAAAAGGGATTGGTTCGAGGGGAGGTTAAAGCAAGTTGCATGTAAAAAGGGATGGTTTTATATGTAGAATGACGATTCTAGATTCATAAAAGCCTTGTTAAAAAGTTTCGAACCCATCGTGCATGCGCAGTCTGCGCAGGTAGTCGTCAGTGACGCCTTGTCCAAATGGCCCCTTTTGGCCCGGCGCCTCTCGGGTACTTTCAAAACCATGATTATGCGCTTCGATTCTATTCTTCTGATCTCGGTCGACATTGCCGTCTTTTTACTTTATCATTAAAGATACAAATTTATACCATGCAGATTGAATTGTTTCTAAAATTGGCCTTTTCTTAGAAATAAATTTACGTACTTAGTGTTTTGTATGAAAAAATATCTAACGAGATTGAGGGAATTCATAATTATTATTGAGGCTCTACCGAGACAATTATGAATTCCTACAACCGAGTTAGATCTTTTTTTTCCATACAATACACTATAGGTAAACCATGCTATCTGAATGTTTATAAACAAACTTTCGACGAGTTTAATAAAGATAAATCGGGACCAACGAATTTTTTGCTGTCACGGTTTTTAAACTATACTGAGGCATCACAGAAACCCAAAACTACTGGTATTCTAAACAACCTTTGAATTACATCTGTAAACTTCATGTGTCATAGCTTAAAAGTAACATGATTTCGAAATCGATTTCATCATGAAAAAAAAAACTAAAATTGAAACGTCAAAAGGCATTGAATATCTATTGGGAGAAAGAAGTAATTTTCTTGATGAGTGTCTTTACTCGATCAGTATAAACGTGATTGCATTTGTAATTATGTACCGTTATCTCACGCTTGATGAATTTCAGTTAAGTCCACACCTACTTATGGCTATTCCACAAATTCCCGCGTTTTCGTATACCGCGGTTGAACTATACGTACATATATTTATTTATCTTATAAGATCTATTTGCTTGTTTTCGTTGATGTTTCCTACAGAAATGCGTGCTTCTCAAAACAACCGAATTATGTCACTGTTCCAAAAATATTCATATGATAGCATAAAAACTATCATATGGGATGTTATCACGCGGATATTTGTACAGTTATATTATAAAAAAAATTATACCAGACAGATTGAATTGTTCCTAAAATTGGCATTTTCTTTGAAATAAAATGTAAATTCAGTAGATAAGGGTTATAAAATTTTATCCTCCCGACCCCAGATCGGACGAATTACTCGAACTAACACGCAAAAACCGGTAGGCTCACACAATATCTACCAACGATGTCAAAGATTATTCTCTTGTGATTATCGCGCATCGTAAAGGATTCATCAGGTCGGCAGCTAAAATCACGACTAATTGCGGAAATAATCTGTACATGGTTCTGTATTGGACATTCTTTTGAACCCTTTTTACGGCAGAGACCTTTTTCTTGGAGGTAAAACCTGCCTTGCGTTCCGAAGATGACAAAACGTTACAAACTATTTGCAAACTATACGCCGCCTAGCATGCGAGTGTACGTGCAAGGCGGGGTAAAGTTTGAAAACAGTTGGAACCCGGTTTTGTCATCCTAAACTTAGTTCTGCCCTACGTTCAAGATGAAAACGTTCGCGAAACGTTTGAAAAAAAATTCACCGCCTTGCAAGTGTACTCACGTGCAAGGCTGGGTACAATTTCCAAACATTCGCAAACGTTTTTTTATCCCGAACCGTTTGGGCTCCTTCACTGGAGACAGGTGCATTGGCTTGAAGGACATTTACAAGATTCTGGGAGATAATTATGATCCGCCTGGACCATCCCGATACGAAAAGTATCCGAACACTGTGGTCAGTCTGCGCGGTCTGAGCAGACCGCGATCAAAACTCTTTTCACTCTTTAGAACTCCTGAATTTGGGATTATCTACCCAACTTTCTCGATGATACTTTTTTCAAATTCGCCCTCTTGTTGACCTTTGCTAGATCAAAGAGTTATTCAATTATTTTAAAAAAAACCGACAGAATTTAATGCATATCAAAAAATCTATGAGAAACAGGATTTGATAGAAAGGCTATTCTGGATTCATTAAAATGTGAAGAAGGTGAAAAGTGTCGAGCCCTGTAGGTGTGTGCTGTCTGCGTAGGCGATCCTTGGACCCGTTTAACTAAATTTCTCACGACGAAATCAATCGTAAGTCAAAATAACAAATCGTACTTAGTGTTTTCATTCATGGTTAGATTCTGCCTTGTAATATTTCATTGGATTCGTCTCTAGAAGACGATTCCAAGGAGATGATGCAAGGTAGAATTCCATATTTAGTTGCAACGATAGAAGCAACTTTAATTTTTGACTTACGCAAAAAATGATCGTAAGATGTCTAGTAAAACAGGCCCCTAGTCGGGGTAGTACTTTTGGCACTTCCATTATGGCCCCTTTTTTAACCTGACGGGTCACATATAAATGAGCTTGTGCGTGACATTTCCAACAATTTGACATGTCCACAAAGCACAAACTTTAAGCATTCTAAACTGTCACGTAGTACAAAAAGAATATGTACTGACATCCTTAAGAGGGGTTAAGATCCTATCTATTTACTAATACAAAGGGCATAGCAAAGAGTCTTGTCAGACTGTGCGGATGCACAGACTGGCCAGAGACTTTGTTTTGCAGACATGTAAACTGTTGGAAATGTCACGCACAGGCCCAATATGGTCCCATCACGGGTTACATGTTTAAGAACGATTTTGACGAGTGAGGAAAGGGTAAAGGCAGTACGCTTGACTTGACCATAATCGGTGTCTTTGTCCTTCCACGGTCAATATTCCGGAGACAGATATGGCCGGAGTAGGCTCCCATATAACTCATATTTATTATCGATTTTCTGGAACTAGCTTGGTAGACCACAGCGGAGATAAGGTGCCCTAGGGACGCCTACTTTATACCAGTCCCACTCATAAACTGTACTATATACAACCTTTGGCGTCTTCATATTTAAAAGTCTTGCTCTAAAACAAAAGTTAATAGTCAAAAGACATGTATGAAAATTCACACACACAAAAAAAGCATAACAACGTGAGGATAAGAATAATGTTTACAAAAAAGGACAAGTAAAATACCTACTTTATACTGGAAATGTAGCAGTTTGAGTGGGTGATCGCCTGGTCAAATGTCAATTTTCTTTATCTGAATATTGGACAAACTCTACATTGATCACCCAGGTACACTTCTATATATTTTGATATATCATCGTGAGGTAACCAAAACCTCGAAACTGCGGCTTGACTGGGAAGTTATTCTAACCATGTATAGGTGACCCTAAGACGATGAAGACAGGATTTGCTTGAAATAGAACATTCGTACTTGGCAAAAGTCAAGCCGTATGACGTTTGTTAGATATGCTTTTAAATTTGTACATGTTCATTTTTCTATCGCATTTAATTCTTAGTATCAAACTATAACATCTTGTTTTGTCTAACGAAAATAGCATTCCTGTGAACAAAACAAATAATCATTTCTCAACGAATACTTCTTTTTTGCATGAATCTATTTTGCAGGCTTGCTCATAAAGTAGTCCCAATACGGTCTTCAATGAGTTTAACAGGTACTTATGTACTGTTGCCCGACTTATTAACTTATAACAAGAGAAGCATATATTTTTTGTAAGCTCGCCTGTGCACAACGTGCTCTAGGTGAGATTCTGTGATTATCTTTTGTACGTCGTCCGTCGTGCGTCATCCACGTCGTACGTCGTGCGTCATCCGACTGAAGTCGCCAACAATTCTTTTAACATGTTCTTCTCAGTAACCATTTGGCTGATTTCAACCAAAGTTGTGAAACTTGGCAGAAACGCTCATTGGTGGATCCTTCTCAAAAATTGTTCGTGAAATTTTGATTGGCCCCCGAATATTGGCGCTGTGTGGCAGTTTCTCATTTTGAAATCTTTAAATGTATTTTTCTCCCAAACCAATTAGACAATATCATTAAAAATTTGTATGGGTGTTTCTTGTTGACCCTTCTTAAAATAGTGCTTCGCCTTTTCTCACGACGAAATCTGTGAATAACATCTCCTCCTAAATCAATATACCTTTCTATAAAAGATTGCCGGAATGTTCCTTTTGTGACCGTTTTCAAAAGTTCTTCTCGACATTATGATTGGGCCATACATATGGGCGTTGCAGGAAGGGGGCATATTTTTCAAAAGGAATTCTTTCGATGTCACCCACTAGGCAAATAAGACTTTGCCAGATATTGACAGGACCTAAAACTCAGGTGAACGGTTTGGGTCCTTAATTGAGGTGTGGACTAAAAACCTTAGAACGTTTATGTGTGAATCGGCGTTATTACTTTCAGTCGGCACGAATTAAAAAATCATTCTTTTCATTAGAATGAGCTTGAAATTTTTTTCCGGTCAAACGATACCACATATTTGAACTGTGACTATCCAAAAATCCACATATTGCATACAGTAAAAAGGTGAAGTAGAAAAGAACATTTCCCGCACATGAAAACGCAGAAAAGTGAATTGTTGCGGCCTCAGGGTTAATTGGTTCTCAGTTTTTCTACACTCCCTGGATTTTGTATCGGCATTGAAATGAGCTCTAACGACAAAATTAACACCAATTTGTAAGCCCCTCTCCTGCCCGTCTCGTTTTTTTCTTCATTTTTTGTATTGATCAATCATGTCAAGTCTGACGCGGCTTTTCTTTTAAGCAAGGCTATCTATTAGATTGGTCAAAACTCAAAGAAACCGCAGACGAAAACTTGAGGTAATCGGGAATTGAAAAATAGGATCCTATCATCCGAGCAACCAAAATTTTTAACTCCTCTTTGTTCAAAACGGCGATTTTTTACTGCGCTTGCGAAGATAGGATCTCATAGGATTGTTCAACATGAAGATATTTTTCTCCTCACTTTGCAGCAGTCTTATTGTTTATTCGCATTGAATTCGCTTTAATCAAAAGTTTTTAAGAGTAAAGCCTTTGTATTTCATAGCTATTTTTCACATTTGCGCCTATGAAAGAATCTGATCTGGTTGTTTTCCTTACAGTCTGATCAGAGCTCTCACCGCAGGCTCTTTGGGTGGTTACTTGGTAACGTTGGCTTGAAAAAGCTATGAGATTTTTGTTACTAAACAATAAAATGTACCCACTTTTGCTTATTAGGACGTCAATTGTCTTCGTTTTAGTGTAGGGACTACAGTTAAAAACGCTAAATGCTGACAAATTCTTGACAAAATCCAAAAAATTTATAAGTAAACTCACGAATTTGTATAACGGTTAAGCCAAGTTATACCAGGTCAATAACATCACAGTATACTTAAATACCTGTTAAAATTCATTTATTTTTTACGAGCCATGTCACTTTGTCCAAGTTTGAGAACAATGTCTAGCATGTGAAGTAGCTCAGTATACCGAAGGGTGGAAACCATGACAGATTCTAGAAAAAAGACGAAGACAGATTTCTCGAGATTGCTCCAAACTAATTGGGTCCAATATATCATGATGAGCTCAGAGGATATCTAGAACAATGTTGACAGCTGAATATATTCATTGACCTGTGTTAAAATGTTGTTATACTTCTTACGAAATATTATCATATGCTTTTATCTACTTTATTTCGTCCCGAAGTTGTTCTACTAGTTAAATTAGCTACCAAGGGATGTTAGATTTGCAGCTTGTTCTCAAAGAAACATGTTATATATACATGTATATTCAAAAGATGACATTTATTACATAATAAGCTGGCATTTTAATCAAAAATGATAACTCAAACACTTTTATCATATTTATTTTGATATGGGCTGCTTTGGCTGAAAATTCTAAGCAGAAAGTACCCAAAGTAAACAACCAGAGATGCAAAATATGCCATTGATATACTAGAATAAAGCATCCTTGGATACCCCGGCGTTTTTTTTTTTTTGCTATGCTATATCGACATGGATGGGTAAACAGGGCTTTACATACGAATTACGGGAACCGCTGTAAAATTTTGTAATCAACGAGTAAATAGGCGCTCAGGCTCACGTGTGCATGGACACAAATCACAGCGCAGCACGCAAGTCGTCAGTCGGTGAAGCTAATGAGCTAAATCCTTGAACTATGTACAGAGGAGTGAATACAGTTGAAACCATCGAGAAACTGTCACTCGCCCCGTTCAAAACCAATCTTAAACATTCGGTTATCGATCCATTTATAGCATTTCTTCCGCTAACTCAAAACGTTCGAAAACGACGATAAACAATTACAAAACGCGCCAGAGTCGATTGAAAGGCTTCACAACTTCCTTAAAGACGAACAAAAAACTTTCTTGTTTTTATCAGCGGGTATATGATTTAAAAACGTCCACAAAGACACACATTTTTTTCGTAAAAAAGATGAAAAAGATGATAACCTCTATTTTAGAAAAAAAATATCGATACTTCCATCTTCTTTGGACGAACTTGCCTCTCGTGAATTTTGCTCAAAACTCACTATCGCGCTAATTCAACTGAATTCCAAAATCATTCGCCTTGTCAATTTCACGATGTTCTAACTGTAAGATCTAGTACATCCTCGCTAGCCAAGGGTGATGCCCACTACGTGTTCTATAGAACATGTAGTGGGCATCCCCCTTGGCTAGCGAAGATGGATCTAGACCGTCTCCTTGGTACAATTCTCCTGTCGTAGTTGACTCTCACCTGTCGTCGCCGCAACCGGTTGTACGGTGTGGTAATGAAAAGGTCTTTTTTTCCACCAATCGTTTCGGCCCTTACGACTTTTGTGCACGTAGAATTTCGATTCAATAATTGACCCTGAGGATATGTGGGGCGTGTATGACACTCGTATCCTGTTTATCATGAAGTATGGGTTGTTTATGGTCAGTTATAATCATGTCGGTCAAATGGCTTAGCTATCAACATAAAATGGGTGACCAAGAAATTCGTAGCTAAATATTTCCATACCCCGAGGTTATCCTTTCAAATCTTCAGACGAGAATGGGAAACAGCATATAAATGTATGAACTACAGATAAGAATATGGTAAAACGATCGGGTGGTGGATTTTGAATGCTTCAAAATGAAATTGAATGGGTGTGTTGAGCGAGTTTGAGTGATGTTAAAAGGGGGGGGGGGGCTAAAAATCTCTAATTTGAACGAAATAACAGGAGCAGTATCTTATTGATTTTCCCCACCCCGTTTTTAACAAAATTTACCTACTATTCTGGTATAAGATGGGTGTGTCTTCGCAGACCAATCAAACGGTCCAAAATAAGTTAATGGAATAATGGAATGATTTGATCCATTTAAATGAAGCTGGTAACGATTTGAACGATTTTGAAGCGTTTTGCCTTGTTTGAAGAATGTTATGAATGTAACGCCGATTTAGAATTGTTAATTTCACTATGTGACTAGGGTGCCGTTTTTCTTAACCTCTTTCGAAAAACACTAATCGTAAAGGAAAATCACAAGGCGAACCTGGTGTTTTCCTTCATTGTAAGATTCAACCTTGCAATATCTCATTTGAATCGTCTTTAGAAGACGATTCCACTGAGGTGGTGCATGGCAGAATTCTATATTAAGTTACTATGTAGAAGTCATTCTAGTTTTTTACTTACCCAAAAATGATCGTAAGACGTTTTTTTTACAAGCTATGATACCCCTGACATTGTTTTTTTTGTAACTGAGAATTATACACTGGGTACATTCGTGAAATTCATATTAAAATAAAGATACAAACATGCAACATTACTTGTTCTTAGAAGTGAAGAAATCATGGCCAAATGAGTTACTTGTTGCGTGATTACAAAATGTCAAATTAGGCACTGTTTACGCGACAACAACATTTCTTGTCGGTCATTAACGCATTACGCAAATGACTTTTGTAACACCCCTCGGTAATCACTCTAGAAAGAAAGAACACTAATCAGGCGTCACCATCAGAGTTTTGCTGAAATAAAAGTGTACAGAAAAAAATCATCTCGGGGGGGGGGGGCATTTTATTACTTGCAACGGTTTGGTGAAGTTTTAAAGAAACATACATAGAGGATAATCGTTTGTTTCAGTGTAAGATCGGTTTACAATCTCATTAAAATCATCTCTACGAAACCACTACGCTATCTCTCCGTTACGTAGATCTGAGGACGAACCGTATGAGGTCATCTTCAGTGACCCCGGAATTTCCATGCCACTACGAATGAGCGTATTAAAAACCCGTCCAATCAACGAAGGCGTTATAGAAATAACTTTTACATCGATAAAAGCAAATGGCGACACTCGATATCTGTCATAAAAAATCACAAGTAGAGCTTTAACAATGTCAAGAATTTGAGAAGATTGGGATATTTGACAACAGTTCGACAAAGGCTTTCTACCAGGTAAGACTAAGATGATCGATTATTCCTGGACTGGCCGATCAAGCCTCGACCAGGACCGGGTTAACTGTCAGAAATTATGCTCAGTTACCCTATTACCGTGGTATACCAATTACCGGTGTAGTAATAAATTCAGAATTTCAAATACAGAAATACTTCAGACAATGTTTCAAAATTTTAGTTAAACCTTTTTAAACAACAATTTAACTTGGTTGGTCCTTGATAGATCCTGTTAAAATTTTATAGCATCCATCTATCAAATTTACTTTTTTACAGAGGAAAACAAAATTTGGACATGGTGGTGTATGAATTTCTCTTGTAAGACTTAAGTTAAGAAATATTTGGAACAGAAGACATGATGAATTAAACCTAAGTAAATCAAAGTTTGTAAATGATGTATAGAAAGTCTACAAAAGGGTTTGTAATTTGTGAACTTAAAAGGTTTTCCTCAGTACACCGGTAATTGGTACAAAAGTAGTTCCGGCAAATCTTGAGGGTCATGTTGTTTCCAACCAAAGACTATTGTTGAAATGCGTTTCTCTAAAAACAAAAGTGCTGATTTTGATAAAGGAATGATTTGGCTATATGATGACATAAAATATTCTAAGAAAAAATCAAGAGATTCTTTAACACAGACAACTTGAATTAAGACCACCGGTAATAGGGTCAAGGAGCATAATAATGCCGGTTTCAAAATCAACCCGGGTCGATACTTTCCTTTCAACCAATAAAGTCATGACTTATTAGGAATAGTAGGTGGTACTATTTATAAACCAGGGAATTCCCATTCTACATAGGCAGATCCAGAGGTGATAGGGCATGGAATCCAGAATCACTTTAATTTTTGTCGGATATTCTTGAAGTTATTTGGTAGGCCACTTAAAACATCTCAGCTACAACTGAATTCAAGCTGTAGCTGCAATGACTAAATGCCGTCCATTGACAATAGATTGAGTTTAACTATACAGATTGAGTGAAATGAATAAGGCTGTTGGCCACCTTTATTGTTTTATTATTTTGTTATGAAAAACATTCTTAAATACCCATCATTAGCAGTTCAAATTGGGAAGTGGGATCCCCCCCCCCCAGTTATCTTGCTCAGAATCTATAATGTAACTGGAATGTTTTCTGTTGTACCCCCACCCCAGGATTTCCATGAAGGGGGTTCGAACATACAAAAAGGGTTCACTTCCTAGTATAACAGGATTTAAACCTGTTGCTTGCCTTCACCCAATGACAAACCCATATCATCATGCAAATTCTAAATTTTGCTTTCAAAAAATCCCTTTTTTAGACATATTAAAAAGACTGCCATCAAGAAGACATACAGTTTATGATATGATCAGCACAGTGCTGGCTGATCTTAGTCTTTACTATGATATGACTGTAAGATTTTTAAAAGTGATATAAACCTCATTCAAGAAGAAGATTTTTGAAGATTTTCATTTTTTTACCCTTCATGCTCATAAGAGATAAAGGGATGCACCCATGCAAAGCCCAAATATGACCCAAGGGTCTTGTTAGGAACAAACTTGGTAGAGGCCAACTAGGTGATGCTACACACCAAATATTTAAGCTGTCTGCCATTTGGTTTCAGAGAAGAAGATTTTTAAAGATTTTCGCTCTTTGATTATATGTAAAAAGGGTTGGGCCCGAGCAAAGCCCAAATATGACCCAAGGGTCTTGATATGAACAAACTTGGTAGAGGTCCACTAGATGATGCTACATACCAAATATGAAGGCTGTCTGCCTTCTGGTTTCAGAGAAGAAGATTTTTAAAGATTTTCATATTTTCACCCTTTTTGTTAAGGGTAAAGGAAAAGTTAAGGGTGGATTTCATTTATTTGAACAACTTTGGTAGAGCTTGACCAAAGGAACATCCCTGCCAAGTTTCATCAAGATTGGCCCACTGGTTTAGGAGGAGAAGATGTTTAAAGAAATTGTGGACGACGCACGACTGACGATGGACGACGGACATTCTACGATCCCAATAGCTCACCTTGAGCACTTCGTGCTCAGGTGAGCTAAAAAAAATCAAATGAAGTATTATGTACAAGATAGGGGAATCATGCAATGTGATTTAATAAAGTTTGAGTTTGTGTTTAAATGTACATGAATAAAAAGTTCTCTTCTTGAGATAAAAACTTTTAATGATAATGATATATTGTTACATTAGCTTTTTGCAGAACAGCCGCCTTCATCTGGTGAATCCTGCAAATTGAATTGTTATGTCTAAATGTACATATAAATATGTACTCTTTCTTTTGTGATGGGCAGCAGGGAGACCGTCCTGTGTTCAAGATTACAAAATTGCTGGTTTTGATACATGAAATAGACATGCTACCCTAGATAATACAGTACAACCATAAATGAACAGGTCATAATAAACACTTTGTCATACTGAGATACTGAGTGGAGGGCTAAGGTTTTCACAAGCAGTAACTGATTTCTAGTCAACTGCCTCATAAATTCCATAAGTATATGTATCAACTTAAGAATTTGTCAAGATGGTTGATATTCAAGAAATATAAGCCACACACATGTATATGTATTTGTAACTGCACTTGGCATGTAGAAAGCACATTACAACAAGCATAAGAACATGCATTTTTTCATTCTTTCAAACTTACTCAACTTAGGATATAACCTATGTAGTTCTCTTTTAAAAATAGTTTTTGCCTAGTCCTTAAAAAAAATCTTGTTTTTATTTTCAGGGAATAAGAGGAGATGGTGAAAATGAATTTAAGACAAGCACAGAAAGCACATGATTGTGGTCTATATATGGCTTTACTATTTCACAATGTATCACTCCTAGGAGAAAACAAGAGGATGTCCACAGATTCAGGTGCTTTATAGTGAAGTTGAAAAGAAGAAAAATATGAACATTTCTTACAAAGTTACATTTAGAGTTATCCCTTTTGAAAGTATGGAATGCTCCTGTGAAAGTGAAGACTTGGAAAGGATTTTGTAGCATTTGGATTCCCAGATAATACAAAGAGACAAGTGATAATATGTGCTTTACCAAATTAATTATAGGCCTCTAATTAGATATAGGAATAAGTCTATAAGACTTAAGCTGAGCATGAAAGTGACCCAGGTGAGCTATTGTGATAAATCAATGTCTGGCATCTGTCTGTCCATCTGAATGTCAACAATCATAAAAAAGATCTTTTACCATTTTTCAAATCAACCAAATTTCAAAAGTATGACTCTTAAAAAATACTTCCAAGATTTGGAATCAGGGCAAAAATGGTATATAAACGTAGGTCAATAGGTCAATTCTAATATTCACTTTAGAGGTCACAATTTTAGCCCAAGCTTTGTCAAAATTTGTCAGAATGTTTATTTGTTGATATCAAGGCCAGATAATGGCGCATAATGAAGAAGGTCATAAGGTCAAATCTTAGAAAAATATAATTTTTCACTGAAGGGGTCACAATATTGGCTTAATCATTATCAAAACAAGCCAACATTTCAGTCTTGATCATTTTTAATTCAATATCAAAAATAGATGATACCAGTTCATATTTTAATTCTTAGACAAAAAACTATTTTTGCTTTAGAGGTCACAGTAACGGGGAAAAAGACTAGCAGGGGCCCAGTCGCCCATGGCCCCTAGATTTAAGGCTGGGCCCCTAGATTTTTTTGGAAAATCCCTATGCCTTTAATGTTAAACATTGAATTTTTGAAACCTGGGCCCCTAAGGTAAAATTGTTAGTCATTTTCCCTGAGTAAGGTCCAATAATTTTCAAATTTTACCAAAATTGTCCTAGGTCATTTTCAAAAATAGTTCAGCTCCTGTCAAAAAGTAGGTCACTAGGTAAAATATCAGAAATATGTCTTCCCAATTTTGATTGTATCTCAACCAAACTTTACAGAAATTAGCCTTAGGACAAGCACTTTCAAAACACTTCACTGCAATGAAGTCAATGATGAATGTTGCTTGCCATACCAAACTTCCAAGTGAAACATGTTTTAAAAATCATCCTAATCATTTAAATTCTAGAGTTTGATATTTAGCCTGATATCACCTATTGGTCCTCTAGTAAAATTACTCAAATTACATGTATTGCTTTGACTGGAAAATTAGCCCTGTGGGATCCTAGTTTTACAAGGGAAATGTATAGAAATCTTCATCTGAAAAACTCTAGAGCCATGTCTTTTGATATTTAGCATGAAACATTATCTGAAGACCTTTTACAAAAAAAAAAAACAAAAAAAAAACTTACTGATTTTACAAAGAAGGAAAGAAAGAAGCACCATCAACCATCTACATGTTTTTTTCAATCTAGCTTTCCAAACAAAAAGACAGGAGCTTTCAAAATGTGCATTTAGACCACCATTTGACTCCTGACATAACATTTTGAGATCAAAATCTGCCCTATGTTGTATTATTTCTTAGTTTCTGGGATTTCTATCAGATAAAGATCAAGAGAGAAATCTTGAAAAAGCTTTCCCTCCCAAACATTGTTTTATATCATGCAAGTGCATTGTCTTCTGAGTTTGTTACTAAAATGAACAAATCATAATCCTTACTTACAATTGAAGATAAAGGTATGATGTTTGGCCTTATTCTAACAAAAAGATGATAGAAGAGAAGGTTCAAAATTGTTCTTGCTCTTAACATGTTGAGCTTTATAATAGTTCTGAAATCTTTAATATTGACTTTCAATGTTGTCTACCATTTAAATTATATACAATATATAAAGTAAGTTTGTGTTCAATGAATAGTACTTATAGCCCTGTGTTGTATGTTTATAACATAACCTTGTTAATAGTTTAGTAGCTCAGCCAAACTCACCCGACATTGTGGCATGCATCATTCGTTGTCCCCAACTAGTGGATGGGAATCTAGTGGCTCTAATGAAATATTATGGTTTGCCTTGTGCCACCATGGGCCATAGGCTGACCCCACCACAATATAACTGCAATGTTGTTGAAAATGGTGTTACAATCAATTCAAACAAACTTAACACATGTTTTAAATATTACAGTTTAACAAAATATAATTAACTTTCAAAATCAATTAAGAAATTAGAATATGAAAAGAATGCTTTTACATTCATGGAGGTATAAAACTAAGACCTTATCACACTGATTTAACATTTTAAGTGTGATAAGGTTTCTAGCTTCATACCCCTAAAATGTAGATTAATGGTATTTTGAAACAGATTTTTCAAAAATACTTTGAGGACAATCATGCTCAAAATCTTTAGGCATGAAAAGTATTTTTGGGGGGGGGGGGGGGGGCTAGTATCAATTTGCAATACTGAGAATTGTAAGGGATAAAATGACCCAAAGATAGAAAGTTTTAAGGGGTCATGGAAACATGGAAAATGTATGGATGTCAATTACATGCTGTCTGTAGTTAAAACATTATGCATTACACTCCATTATAATATGACATATGACCTACCTTGAGAGAGTGAAATAACCCTGTTGAATATTACACAGGTTTTATTACACTAGTGGAATAACAATTCAAATGAGCTCAGAGTGAATAGCAACACTTTGAGTAACTGCGTAAATGATATCATAATGTATATATATTGTGACATCAGTTTCAAACAGCGTTATCATTTTCGAGGTAAATAGAAAAGTTAAATTTCAAGAATTTTGAAGATTTTACGCAAATTCAGGTCATATAGAATATCAATTTGTGCTCATAAAAAACGAAATTTATAAACTCATTGTTTTAATCAGTTTATGGATGACTCGTTTAATAAATTCAGTACTCATTCAAGATCCTCTTTTTATCTTCTGACTGTTATTTATCTGCTGAAATAATTACTGCTTATTTATTGGACCATTTTAAGCTCCACTGGACTAAGTCCAGCTTAGCTTATGTTGTTGCGGGTTTTCAGTCATTAGTCCATGCCACAACTTTTCATATAAACATCTCTGGAATGCATGAAGAATACTGGTTGCCATGACAACAAAGTGAACATTCTTCTCCTAAACCATAAGGAATAGAGCCTTGATTTTTGGCACGTGACATTGCCTGATGGGCCTCTACTAAAGTACTTCAAATATGACTTTATCTTGGAATTTAGCCCTATGTTGTTGGATCTTGGATTTTACATAGAGACAAAGACGGAAAAATTTAAATAAAAAAATCTTCTTCTTCCAAGACATAAGGCATAGAGCCTTGATATATTAAACAGGCTTCAATGTGGATCTAAATACCTAAGATTATTTATCTTATAACTATACAACTATCCGTATGATAACATGCTGTATGATATTTTTTATGATATCACATAGTTATTTTTAGAACATGATATAATGTGGTTATTTTTAGAAAGTTGCATTTCAGTTAGAAACACCGACGAAAATAAGACAAATATGGGTTATAAGATAAATATAATACATACTTAGTGTATTGTATGAAAAAAATATCAAACTCGGTTGTGAGAATTGATGATTGTCTCGGCAGAGCCTCGACAATTATCAATTCTCCCAACCTCGTCAGATATTTTTTTTTATACAAAACACTAAGTATGTATTATATATATCTCTTACTTTAAAATTGGCCTTTGTTTTGGATACTCAAAAAATACAGAAAATAAAGAAGGATATCTTAAAGATATCTTGTAATAGCTTGATATTTTTGCATAATGGTGTATCTTGTGTAGGTGGCAAGTATAGCCCAATAATTGTTGACCTTCATTCAAGATCACAGTTCAAGGTCAAATGATCAGGTATACTTTGGAGCATATCTAGCCGCCGTCATAGTGCAGTTGGTAGCGCGTCGGACTGTCAATCTAGAGGTCCCAGGTTCAATCCCCGACGGCGGCCCTCATTTTTACCAATGGGTTGATGATTGTAGACCTATGAAAAATCTTATTATCCGGTGCATATCTTGAATAATTTTGGATTAATTTCAAAATAATTTCAAATGATTTTGCAACTAGGTGAGGTGTTTTCATGATGCAAGATTTAGTAACTAATTTTCTTGACTTAAAGGTCAGATTGCTAGCACAAAAAAAACACAAAACCCCTTTTCATATCATGCCTTCCATTTTGTTAGCTCACATGAGCAAGAAGTGCTCAAGGTGAGCTATTGTGATCGAGCTGTGTCAGGTGTCCGGTAGTCAAGTCATCCGGGTATCCGTCAATATCTTGTGTGCACGTTAGAGGCGCAAATGTCTTGAAACTTGGTCAGAATGTTTGTCCTCATAAAATCTCAGTCAAGTTCAAAATTGGGTCGAGTGTGGTCAAAAATGGGGTCAAGGGGTCAAATCTTAGAAAAACCATATGTGCACATTTGAGGCCACATTTTTGGTCCAAATGTCTTGAAACTTAGTCAGAATGTTTGTCTCAATCACATCTCAGTCAGGTTTGAAAATGGGTCAAGTGGGGTCAAAAATGGGGTCAAGGGATCAAATCTAAGAAAAACCTTGTGTGCACTCTAGAAACCACATTTTAGGCCCAAATGTCTTGAAACTTGGTCAGAATGTTTGTCCTCATAAAATCTCAGTCAAGTTGAAAATTGGGTCAAGTGGGGGTCAACAATAGGGTCAAGGGATCAAATCTTAGAAAAACCATGTGTGCACTCTAGAGGCCATATTTTAGGCTCAAATGTCTTGAAACTTGGTCTGAATGCTTGTCTCCATGAAATCCTGGTCAAGTTTGAAATTGGGTCAAGTGGAGTCTAAAATAGGGTCAATTGGGGTCAAATCTCAGAAAAACATTGTGTGCACATTTGAGGCCACATTTTTGGCCCAAATGTCTCCATCAAATCTTGGTCAAGTTCGAAATTTGGTCAAATTGGGTTTAAAATGGGGTCTAGGGGTCAAATCTTAGAAAAACAGTGTCCAATCTAGAGGCCACATTTTTGGCCGAAATGTCTTGAAATTTGGTCAGAATATTTGTCTCTATGAAATCCTGGTCAAGTTTGAAAATGGGTAAAGTGGGGTCAAAAATGAAGTAAATGGCAAAAATTTAGGAAAATCCTTGTATGGACCAAGTAGAGGACATATTATTGTGAGAACATATAGTCTGAATAATTGACTGAAATCATAGATGAGTTCAAAAGAAGGTAAAAAACTAGGACACCTCTTCAAATCTTGAAATTCTTTTAGTACTTTAGAGGCAAAATATTTTACTCTTATGTCTTGAAATGAAATCAGAATATTGATCTACTTGATTTCTTGGACCTTTCTTGATCCAGTCATGAGTTCTAAATAAGTAATTTTGACCATTTGCCACCTTTGTCATTTAAATGCCTCAGGTGAGAGCTTAAGGGCACTGGTCCTCTTGTTTAGCTTGACTGTTTGCAGAGTAAACATGAAGAATTGTCATCACCCGGTCAATATAGGCCTTGTTGTCCTAGATGTTGGTATTGGTGTAACAAACTTTAACCTTGTTCATATCTCTGTTGTTATTGAAGACATCTTTATGGAACATGGCATGTATGTTCACCACCACAAGAGCTACCCAGACTATAAATTAGATAACTCTGAACGTATTTTTGTGAATGTTTTGACCCTTTTTTTAGCTCACATGAGCATGAATTGTTCATGGTGAGCTATTGTGATCAAGCTATTTCCGGCATCCAGTTGTCCGTCAAAATCTTGTGTGCACTCTAGAGGTCACATTTATGACGGAAATGTCTTGAACTTGGTCAGAATGTTTGTCTCTAGGACAACTTCAAAATTGGATGAAGTGGATTCAAATCCAGGTCATGTTGTCAAATCTTAGAAAGACCTTTACAGTTTTGTACTCTCTAGAGGTCAAAATTATTTTGGGCCCAAATGTCTCCAAACATGGTCAGAATGTTTTCCTACATGATATCTTGGACATGTTTGAATAAGGGTCAAGAAGGGTAAAAAACTAGGTCATAGGGATAAATCTTAGAAAAAGCTTGTTTGAACTGTAGAGGCCATATTTTTGGCCAAAATGACTTAAAACCTGGTCAGAATATTTGTCTACATGATATCTCGGATGGGTACAAAAATGGTCAAGTCAGGTCACCAACTAGGTCATTGGTCAAATCTTAAAAAATTCTTGTGTGTATTTTAGAGGCAAAATTTTTTGCCCACATGTCTTGAAACTTGGTCACAATTCGTATCCACATAATGTCTTGGTAGATATTGAGATTAGGTCAAGTGGGGTCAAAAACAAGGTTATGGGATCAAATCTTAGAATAACCTTTTGTGTACTCTGAAAACCACAATTTTGGCCAATTTATCTTGCAACTTGGTCTGAATGTATGTCTTTATGATATGAACTTGAGTCAAATTGAATTGACATTCTTCTTTAACTTGGTGAGGCTGTGGCTGTGTGCAGAGTAAAAGATCAGGTCTTATTCATTAAAGCAAAAGGTTTTAATGTCAAATAACTAAATCATTTTGATTTTTGCATGTATTTCACATAGTTTGGAAGTTTTTTGAGACCATAGTTACACATGAAGCTATGTTTTCAATGACCTTGATCAATGATCAAGTTTAAGGTGGAATATCTGTGGAGCCTCTAAAATCCAGTTACAGGGGACTGTGATGTCTCTGACAGATTTTTTTTTTTTTTACATAGAAAAAAATATGGAAGCACCAATAACTTTCCCTTTCAAATAACACTGCCTTCAGCTTTCAAGATATATATATTTGCAAAAATGCCATACTTCCTGCCCTAAAAACCTGAAAATTGCTCTAACATGAAAAATAACCATTTATTGTTAGAAGAACCGCATTTCCCTTAATTCTCCCGGGAGCTATACGTACGCTAGTCAGGGAGCTTTAATTTAGTATGCATTTACTGATAAAAAATCATTAAATTTACATGTCTTTTATGAATTTTTCCTTAAATTTGAGGTGAATTTCCTTTTTATAAATAGGAAATTCACCTCAAGTCAGAGAAGAAGTCTATACAAGTTAAAAAATTAGTCATTTGAAGTCGGTTTTCTGGATAAAAAATGTAGTGATGATACTATTAGGAAGGGCACTATTATTAGAGTAAATACAGTATATCAATTATGATGATTATCATGTAGGAAATCTGAGTTTGTTTTCTTATTAATGAAACATGCATTAAGAGGTGATTATTATCCCCTCAAAAAGGTAAAAGACAAAAGGAAGGTCATTCTGCACTATTTGATCTTGCATACTCCTGAGGTGAGCTTTATAGGACCATCAAATGTGGTCATCTTGTTGTTAGCATACAGCGTTTATTATCTCCCTTGGATATGTGACAGTATTTACCTAGTGGCATCATTCAGTCTTGCATCTCACTGGTAGTATTTTATCATACATGCGTAAATGAAGGAATTTAGTTTTATTGTCATGTTTACGAATATGGTTTAAGTTTGATGCTTTTGAAATTTATCAAAAAATCCCAGGTAAGGTCTCGGTACGTTTCCGTGACTTTGTAGTTTTAGAATTTCATCAAAAAATCCCAAGTGCGACCTCGGCCACAGCCTTCCTATCCAGAAAAATTAACTAATCCAACTATAGAGAGAAAATTTAGCAGATAAACAAATCTTTACATCTTTTTATGGCAAGTAAATTGACTTTAAAAATAAGCTGTTCTTGAAATTAATCAACTTAACTAGAACGAAGTCGTCGTAGGCCGAACTTTCGTATACAAACAAATATTTCAAAACCTTGAATCTGTAATTTCATCTATTATTTGTCAACATTTAACGTGAAAATAAAAAAAAAGGATACATCAAAATGCCTTTTTATAAGAAAATATCGAAAACTTATTATTTCCAACGTAAACGCGGATGATAAGTTTTCACATACGCTCTTCCCGGCCCGCTTGTTCTATTTTTATCTGTCTACGAGAAAAATTACTATATTTACACACTGACGTCACTCTTAAAAAAATGGAAGTAACAATCTGATTGGCTAACAGGATGATGCGCAGAAACCAAAAAATGCAGTTCGTCCTCAGATCCACAGGCAGGGGCGTAGCGGTAGGCAATATGGTGGATCTGATTTTAATGAGATTGGATCGGTTTATATTAATCGAGTGAACAACAAAAGCTATATTTTCACGCCGAATGAAAATATAGCTTTTGTTGTTCACGAAATGAAATATTAATCGATCTTACTCGTAAAATCAAACGATAATTATATTTCTTTATTGCAAAAATTTAGACAAAATGTGAAATTTCTAGGACATATTTTTGTAAAGCGCGTCATTTTGCGCGTGATTGCTTTGCAACGTTCATTTTGACGTCATTTATTTCGCCCCGCATAGTTGACGTCAGATAAGATGAAATGCACA
Source organism: Fragum whitleyi (assembly GCA_948146395.1). Taxonomy (NCBI): domain Eukaryota; kingdom Metazoa; phylum Mollusca; class Bivalvia; order Cardiida; family Cardiidae; genus Fragum; species Fragum whitleyi. The sequence continues at coordinate 43,691,777 of OX411548.1, forward strand.
AAAGCAGTGTATAAGGTTTTGATAATTTCACTGCTTTTGCGTCGAGATTATCAAGTGATAATCTACCGTTATTTCTCGATAAATCATCGAAAAGCATTACTGAAATATTGTTCTTGTGATTCTGTACATCGACAGCTTCTTCTTTTGCGATAAGTATAGACAAAGTCAAGACAACACATGAATTTCAATGGCATACGATTGAGTTCTTAAAGTCTGTGGTCATATAGTTTATGTTAACAGCATCGTGAAATTGACGAGGTGAATGATTTTGGAATGAAATTGAATGAGTGAGATGAGTGTGTTTTGAGTGAAATTAAAGGGAGGCAATCCAATACCGCTAGTTTTGTTCAGGATGAACAAAATTAGCGATATTTATTACCTTCCTGTAATAAAACCTGCAAACAATTTCTATAAATAACTTCCTGTTTCTTTCAGAAATAATCAGACGCTTACAATTTCATTTATTTGAGTGAAATCATCGAAAAGCCCCCGCAAAGATAAAACTGGGCTTGCAAATGGTTTGCAGGATTTGACGCTGACTAATGTTTGCCACCTGCCTGTGAAGGAGCTGTTAGCCCATAATAACAGGTCCTGCATGAAAACCATACTTCAATTAAGCGATTTAATGGATAAATTGAAAGGAAAACATTGTTTGAAAATAAGAAAATGTTTTTGACAAGAAATTTCTTCTTTCAACAATACTTTCCATTTGGTCATACACATATTAGTATTGATAAATGATATATTAGAAATTCTAAGTACTGCAATTAACTGAAAGTCTAAATGACCTGCAGCATGGCAACATCTAACAGTACTCCCTAAAATACATAGGTCTCGGGCCTAGGAACTAGTGTCAGTGTCGATCCCTGGTTTGTTTGCAATTGATTTTTTGTTCGTTTTTAGTGAGTCCGTGTATTTAATGGTTGTGAATAAGGCCAATCTGAACAATGAATGCCTTTAAAAGGCATTTCTGCTTAGCTTAACGATATCCTTTCAAATGGCTTTTTCATTCTTACGGTTAACAACATCGTAAAATTGACAAGATGAATGAGTTTGGAATGATTTTGGAATGAAATTGAATGAGTGTGTGGAGCGATTTTTGGGCGAATTTAATGGGAGGTAATCCGATTTCGCAAATGTTGGTCAGGAAGAACAAAATTAGCGATATTTATTACCTCCCTTTAATAAAATATGCATAAAAGTTCTATAAATAGTTTCCTTTTCTTCAAGAACCTATAATAAGACGTTCAAAATTTGAACTATGTCAGTGAAATCGTGTTTTTTCTAGCTTTAATTATTTTGAATGTAGTTGTTATTTCTATCTTTTTCTGTGAGTTTTGAGCGTTTTTGAATGAGTGAGTGTTCGGAATGAATGAATGGAACGCTGAGCGCGTGATTTAGAATGGTTTTGATCGAGATGAATATCAAATCAATCATGTCGTTAACTGTACTCTAACAGCGCTATCTAACATTCGTAACATTTTTGTCAATAAATTTTGCGTTTGAATTGGCCGAACTGACATTTAATTGCATTGTGTGATTGTCTGACTTCTAAATGTTTAAGGTTTTCACACATATGATATTGTTGGAAATGTCACGCACAGACTCAATTAAAAAAACTTCTGAAAGCGCACAGTTTCTTAGAAAAACGTAGTCGCCATTAAAATATTTTTTCCAGCTTTCACACCGATCACTTACGCACTAAGTCTTACAAAAATGTGATTTAATCAATTGTTGTTGAAACTATCAGGTAAAATACTCTAAAGGGACCTCAAAGCCGCGGTTTATATGGTAAAAAATATTATATAGAAAAAGTAACTTATTGGCTAGCCTCATTTGATGAAATCTGCTTCGGATTTAAATTACCCTGGTATTAGACAATATAATTATTCTCAAATAGACTAATATCGACGTCCAAAAAGAAGTCATTACATACAGGAAAAAAGAAGGCGAAAATCATAGTTTCTTTCTTTTTCCTCCCCGCTAGCCATATGCTAGTGGTACTTGGGCTTTACTTGATTTTTTCTTTAGGTATGTTTTAACGAACCCCATTAACTTGACGTCTTCCATAGTGTTATTCTGGTGCTTTGAGTTAGAAATGCACACAAGACCAAACAGTTTTTAAAGATTTATTATCTTACGGTTATTTTTGATATCAGAGCCCAGACAACAGACAAAGTGGTGCTATAGGTGGATCCAAAGCAATTGTCTATTCACCATCTGTAGTGTATCTAAGCGAAAGATTATAAAATTTTTCTCATGCTCAACTGAGAATTTTCTCAAATTTAGAATTTAGATAAATGTATGAACATAAAAGAAAATATTATTTATAACAACTTATTAATACTACCCTTTGTGTTCCATCTTCACGGGTCAAGGGGTATCGAATCGATAGCTTCTTCTCGAATACCAAGATAAGTAAAACGTTCGTAACCCTTGGTTCGACAAGATGTTTGTGTTCATACATTTACATCAGTATCAAACCAGAATTAAAGCTTAAATATCAAGACAAAAACTAAGAACATTCTAGGCTGAGCGTAAGAAAGTAATTATTACCCCGTGCTCTGATTCCACTGAATCCTTGGTTGTGAAAGAATATGGTAAAGAAATGTATCCTGCTCGTTTGCTTAACAGACTTTCGCAGAAACTAAATGCAAATATCATAAAAGGTTCGATTTAATAACCTAGAAATTTCCATAGCACCGGACGCAAGTGGCCAATTCATTACGAAAGGTCTAGTGGATATTCGAAAATTACGGACATACACATATAACCACAAGGGTCGAGTCAGATATTGAAAAAAAAAATGTACTCCTGCGATCACAGTTGAGCGAGGATGGAAAGCTTTGCTATATTGGGATATGGATAAAAACCGATAGAATGGCTTGTGTATGCTTGCTTTCCTGTGTTTTAAGTGCGAATTTGGATTTTCCGAGCTGGCTTCTGTGTGGTATTCATTCTGCATGATGGAGAATACGTTATCAAAGTTTGTTTTATCAATTTTTTTCTTGTCGTTATTTACTAATGGATTATTGTAACCATGGTTATCGTTTCAAGTCTCCATGCAAGTAATATCAATTCCGTTTGATCTTTTTTTATATATTATTTTACCTGAATGCAGTAGCAATTCGTCTGCGTCTCTATTGAATGAGGTAGAATGTGGTAGATGTCGTAATATTAGTTTTTAATTTCATAAAAGTGTCAGAAACTCCTTCAGGATGTCTACAGTATTTCTTAAATGCAAATTAGACATGTGATTGAAAAGTTTTGTGAGAAAAATTGGATATATGTCAAGCCTTCCTCTGTCATTTGGATCTAATTTTGTGCCGGATACACGTGTCAGTGTAGTTCACCGGAAATGTACGCGTTGAGTACGTGCACACGTGGTACATGCGGACTTGATGCTATTAAGGTGGTACGTACTTTTCCGGGGACTGCCATCCATGATGCTGTGTTGCGGAAGGGGAGCGGAGGTAAGGATGGTATTAATGACAATTAATATTCTCATCGATTTAGCCTCATATTTATCATATACTTTCTATATCGGTAAGCGATTAAAATAGTGGAAAACACATACAAATATATTTTTTAATGAAGATTGTGTCATAATCCTTTCATATAATCTTCCTTCTGCATGTTAGGTATTTCTTTTTAAAGAGAAAAAAAAAAAACCAAAAAACAAAAAAAAACCCAAAAAAAACACCAAACAGTAAATGATATCCAAGTTCGTCATTTGAAGTCCCGTGATCTACCGATCGAGCTAATTGGACGAGCTTTGTGCTTTAGTAGCACAAGCTCTTTATAAGGATAGCAATATCCCGTGGACTTTGTCTATTACCCAGTAGTCAATATATCAAACAATTTGTGAAAAGCAGTGTGAAATAGCATGGTACAGATATATATCGTGTATAGGGTGTCAACACGTGTTTGTGTTGGTTATTGGCAGATTTTATTTCCAGTCACTGAAATCGAATACCCTTGTTCTAGTCTGTATTTATGCCAAGCGTATCCGTTTATATTTGGTCACGTATGTCGTGAGAAAAACACGCCTCATATTAAGAATGAATTCTGGCTGATTCATGGACTCTCTCTTCGTTACCCATTAGTCAATGTCACAAGTCGCGAAATGCAGTGTGAAACAGCATGGTACAGATATAAATCGTGTAAAGGGTGTCAACACGTGTTTGTGTCGGTTATTGGTAGATTTTATTTCCAGTTACTGAAATATAATACCCTTGTTCTAGTCTGTATTTATGCCAATTATATAAGGTTATATTTGGTCACGAATTCCATGAATTGAACTTACCCCGTATTTTAGAACGACGCCTGTCTTATATCAAAGATTCAAAACCATTTTTACTTGCGATCGTGTGTGGTGAAAAGGCAACGTCATATTTGTAAGTTACCATCCCCAAAATCGACCTTAAAATCTTTTATAAATATAATTATATGACATTTCTAATTTGAATAACTCCTCTCTCTTTTTTTAACGATTTCCTCTACTTTTTGGAAGTGCACGCGTAAATTTGTCGAAGTGCACGCAAAAGTTTGTCGTGTAAATTTTACTTTACAAGTATATATTGAAATTGATACACTTTTTAAAATTTTTAGTTCAGAGATTATAACGCCGTTCTGAGTTTAATGATTATTTCTTAGCAAGACCCTGTATTATTGGTTTACTCATTGGAACCGTCGATTCCAATGGGCATTGGTATTCACATTGGACAAGTCGATTCCAATGAACAATATCACTTTTTTACCAAGACCCTGTGTTACTAGTATTGGTTTACCAATTTGAATTGTCTCGACAAGACAACTCTAATGACCATCAACAAAAATAGGTCATCCTCAATACAGGGTTTGTCACAGTATATGTTTAGTCTAAAGTCTATTTGAGCCTGTGCATGACATTTCCAACAATTAAAAATGTGCGCCAAGCAAAATCTCTGGCCAGCCTTTGCATTTACAAAGTCTGACCAGGGTTTTCACTTTGCGCTTTGTAGAAAGATAAGGTGCAAAAGTCTCTTCAAAAAGTTCAAATCAAGGTTGGTTAATGCTGGCCCTTCACGCACATATCAATTGTTGGAAATGTCAAGCACAGGCTTTTGCATTTTACTTTTACATTTGCAGCTCTGAGTTTCAAGACCCCACATGAGCAAGTATGTTTATATCGCGTCTGATAGAATCATATTTGATCCAAGGTTCAGTAACTCATCAAATCGTCAAATGTCGTGTATATAAGCCATAACCTTGCCTCACGCATATCGTGTTGAGCGACGCCATCGTACAAATCGTTATTGATAGGAGCTCCAGTGATCTGGTATCGATCGTCGTTTGAAGACTCGTGGATAAGATCAAGATCCAATTTTTAGTACCCTGTCTTCTGTAATGATCGAATAACTGTGGTGTTAATCCATTAGAATTTATCAGACGACTATTTTAGAGTTTTTTAAGTTCAAAGATATTGTAGGAAACGATTTATGGTCGATGGAATAAACTTCTATGCGCAAAAAACCCAGTGTGCACGTTTTGACGATGAAAAAGTTGCTTTCTTTCAAAAATGATATTCAAAACTTGTTATTAGGGGCGCCAAAAAGTAAGGTTGTGTGGGAAGGAGCTAAGGCTTTTTTGAATGCAAGTTAAGCCTCAATTTTTTTTTGTGGTTGTCCGTTGTGCGACGTGCGTCGTCAATATTTACCTTGTAGACACTCACTCTAGACGCCATATTTTGTGCTCAATTAACCTGAACAATGGTTAGATCGATTGTCTTGATGAAATCTCGGGCAAGTTCGAATTTGGATCAAGTAGGTTCAGAAACTAGATCACAAGGTCAAATCTTAAAAAAAAAAAAAAAAAAAAAAAATGAACACACTCTACAGGCCATATTTTTTTAATCAACCCGAAAGTTAGTCTTGATGAAATTTCGGTCGTCAAGTTCGAAATTGGATCAATTGGAGTAAAAAATAGGTCACAAGGTCAAATCTTAGAAAATTCTCGTAAACACTCTAGATGCTATGTTTTGCTTAATCAACCTGACAATTGGTCAGATTGATTGTCGCGATGTAATCTTGGTCAAGTTCGAAATTTTGTCAAATGTGGTCAATGCTAGGTCACAAGGTCAAATCTTAGAAAAAACTTGTAAACACTCTAGGTCAAATCTTAGGAAATCTTTGTAGACACTCTAGAGACCATACCCTTTGCTTAATAAACCTGAAAATTGGTTAGAATGATTGTCTTGGTAATTTCTAGGTCAAGTTTAACATTTGGTCAAGTGGGGTTAAAAATAAGGTCAAATATTAGAAAAAAAAACTCACAGGCATATTTGATGCCATATTTTTGGCTCAATCGACCTGTACAATTGTCAAATATATTGTTTTGATTAGATCTTAGACAAAATGTATTGTTTTGATTACATCTTAGACAGTATACTCAGGAGAGCGATTTAGGGCTACTATGACCCTCTTGTTTTCACTGATGTTTTCATCTATTTTCCTCAAGATTCAATAACCATTGAAAAAGCAATAACGTTACCTGACACCTTCATGATGGGAATAAATTCAACTTTTACTTTGGTGCCAATTACGAATTAAAATGATATAGGTGTTTTAGTACAGCAAAATCGGTTTATTTGTCAAATATTTTGGTCAGAAAATACAAATAGTTGTAACAAAAAGTCTATAAGATTTGCGCAATTTTGGCCCGTTTTCGTTGACTTGGATAAGGAAAAACTTCAATGTGGATCATTGAGAGAATGCGTTTTGCCCAGTCTTAAGGATTACTGCAACCCACAGTGCCATTTAGAAAACACATTTCGATATTATAGGTGTGTTGACTGGAGATTCTCATGCAAATTTGACATAAATGGGTTCAAGTATCTTGTAAATCGGCTAACGTGCAGAAATCTTATTGATTGGCGAATCTAGATAAGACTTACTCTGGTGGATTATTATTAAATGCACGAACTTTATTTATCTTGTATTAATAAATTTCTTTGATAATTTAAAAGGTATGAAAGTATACATATAACAACTATTATTTCATTTCGTTCCGTGCAATTCTTGGTGGATTCTTAGGATTTTCATAATAACGAAACATTGAGTTGAAGAAATTACCTTCTTAAACCCTTTGCTGTTTAATCCCTGCTTTTTACGTGTCTGAGATTTTATGATTGAGAAAACATTGTGAAAAAAAGAAGAAATTGCTTCTGACAAGAAATTTCTTCCTTTTCCACACTATTTTGTACCCTACTGAATGGTTATTTTTCAATTTAAATCCGCTTTAAATTTTCGTCTTCAAAACCTTTGAATTTGGACAGGTACAAAATTTTGCAAAACGGGAAAGGGTTAAACAAAAACATACAACCACTCATAGGGCCAACTTATTTCTGACCCTGGGCGGGTACTGTTGCCTGCAATATCAGAGTATCTCTCAGAAAGCGGGATACCAGCTCTAGACTGATCCACAAATCGACTATCAGAATAGCCTAGAATAGGCTATTCTGATATGCGACAGTGAGACCAGTCTACACCCGACACGAAAGCGGGCGAGAAATAAGTAGGCTCATAGTTTCTCACGATCGTATGACATCGTTGGTCAAAATGACCGGAATATCCCTAAAGTGGGTCAAACCTTATATTATCAATCTTCATTCTATGAAATTAGGTCTAATATCCACTAGGACAGAGTCAATCCACTATAAAGAATTTAAAGCTGCACGCAAAATTACTTGGGCATTTTGGACAAAGTTACACTGAAATTGAAATAAAATTCGAAAAAAAGATTTCTGATTAGGATAGACAACAACAGTAAAACTTTTTAACACATGTGACAGAGCACTTCCTGCACATAAGGGTTAGATGTTATAAAAGTATATATAAATTATACATTTGGGACTACTTATGGCTGTAGAAATAGACCGATTATTATTTTATGATTACGGGCATTTTGACTCTTATCACCAACGCAGACTAAAACTAAACGTTGCTATATTATATCGAAGAAGTTCGTTTGTTTTAGCCGAGCATTCCATACATTTGCCTTTTCATTAATTCGATTCTGTATCATAAGAATGTACATGTATATATTTTGATCAATTGAAAACACAAGTAATATTGTAGGGTAGCAATCTTTACCATTTTCAAACCTTAATCGGCCTTTCTTAAGAATTTTAGCATATCAGCCTAAAAGTTCTTCAACTTAATTATGTACCCCCATTCGTTTTAGGTAATGCCAATTTAGCAAGTATATCAATTTGAAAAAAATTCTACATGCCCCACGATTCGTAGTGTATTCATAGTTGGCATTGTTAACGGCATGTCAAATAAGACAATTGTACATTTGATAGCATTGAAGAAATAGAAAATGGTTACCTTTTGTATTATCGTTAGATCCAGTTTTTTACTAATTCAATTTACCAGTTTCTAAAATATAAATGAACCCTGAATCTAGATTACTAAGAAAAAGGTTTTTTTTCGATTTAAGTTTTACAACCAGAATGACAAATAGGATGGGGGGGGGGGGGGGGCGGACAAACTTACGCAGCAGACAATGCAACTTTTTGCGTACGCTTTCGAAACAAGGATATGAAAATTTTGATCAAATACAGGACAACGCTTTTTTTGGAAGTGCACCGTTTTACCTTGTTAAGCAACGGCCCAGCAATTATGAAATCGGCCGATTTTGTAAATGGGAGCTCGGTTCTATTCTTGAACTAAGATTTTAAATGGATAACCATAACTGTAATTTAGATCTTGTGATTTATTATAATAATTTGTACTACATTATTCATAGCCCATTTTCACCGAGTAGATTTTACTGAGTTTCAACTACCATCTCGAAGGTTAAGTATAAGACTTTACTAAGTGTATATTCAATGTACATTGTATACTTAGTACATTTAAAAACGCAGAGAATGTAATCATGTCGAATTGACATTTCTTGTGCCCTGAGTATCTCGGACGATAACCACATCGTATTACAAACAAGTTTTTCGTAGTCTGTGATGAAAAATATAGCCGTATTCTTACATTTGCTTTCGGGCTTATCAGGTCGATACTGATTTTACCTTTTCTTAGTTTTCTTTTTTTCTTTGAAAATAATGTCAAAATTAATACTCAATCTCGAGTGCGTTGTTTTAAATTGGATAAAATCAGGTCTTTGTGTTTTTCTTCCCACGTGAAATGGGTTTATTGCACATGGAACTGCACCAGGGGGCTTTCATTAGCACGCCCACTTTTTGACTATTTACATTATGATCTTATAATTGTAATTGCGAACGATAATTCAATAACTGCTTAACTTTTCATCCGTTCTATTAAAGATTTTTCAAAATTACCAATGATTGCAACTTCCAATGACATTCCTGGTACACGGTGACTAAAGCTCCACAAAGTATTAAACAAATTAATATTAAAGCTGCTCTTGCACAGTTTTTCATAGAAAAAATACAAAACTTGTTCTTAGGTTTGGAAATGTGTGTATTTTTAGACTATTTAGAATGGCCAAAAGCATTGGCACTAAGAATAACATATTTCAATAATTTTGTAACTTATTTTTTTGAAGTGGCAAGATCAGTAAGGGATCCAGTCTATTTATTTCCAGTCTATATATTACAAAATCGTTATTTTCCGTGAATAATCTTTTATTTTGGCTTGTATTGATATGAAGTTTCCAACTGTCAATTATTTTAACCTTAATCTTTGATTGAGTAAGACAAACATGCCGAATGTCAAGCGAAAATAGTTGGCTCGAAATTGAAGAATATTTTTTTTAGCGTTAGTAGTCACTTTATTTTTCAGAATGAATTTAACCTAAATACACACATATCGGTCTTTCTTTCCATGCATTACCAGATTGAATCTTATTATTTTAAAGGCTTCAACATGATGAGGTAATTAATTCCGATTGATTTTACGAAAAATGTTAAAATTCACATTTTCCCAATCTGTGCAAGAGCAGCTTTAAAGCTCCAATTTGATGAACCATAGTTTAAAAATTGCATAAGCAATGCATAAAGATGTTAAACTAACTAATTCAAAGTTTAAAAAGAATTTAGCAATGAGAGATGGAATCTTTGTGATCGGACAATTTTCACTATTCTGGCCTCTTATTTTTAGCGTTTTCCAATCAATTAAATGTCTTAATATAAAAAAAAAACTGGTATGAATAAAGAACAGTTTCTATTGCTGGGAAAAAACCGGAAATTGAGTGGCAATTAAGAAAAACAGTATCGGATTAAGAACATTTGTGAACGATAGTAATGCATTTAGCCCGCCTAGTACACCTTACAAATAATCTTTTTCTTTAATTAAGTTGTTTTTTCTATGCATTTCTTTCCAGTCACGTTAGTAAATGCGCATATTGCCATACAAGTGCCAATAACCTTGGAAGACCTCGGCGGATTTTGCCAGTTGTCCTAAATGGATTTTTCATTTTTACCCCTGTGTGGTTTTATGATGACGAAAACCGATTTACTTTGATCATTGTTTGGTGTTTTATGCTTAAAACTGTTGTTCAAGGACTGACGACTCCAAAATGTCGTTCTTTTGACAGTTATGTAGTTTATAGAAGAAGATATAGCATATAGGAAGAAAGTTCACCCCTGCGTTTTTAAATGTACTAAGTATATATACACTTAGTACAGTCCTGTTCTAAACTCTCGATATTTATTTTTACTAAAAAACTGTGACTGTATTTTTACCCCTTTCACTAACAGAAATTTTCCAGAGATGTTAAGCCCCTTAAGAAATCAAATTTTCCCCCACTTAGTGAAGGCATCATGTATACAAAATTTTAAATTTCTGCTTGGAATCTTTCTAATGAACTTATAAAAGCCATTTACTTTTAAATTGGATTGTACATGTACATATACGGACTAAAGAAACGCTTATTTTCAGTTTTGGTACAATTTCTGAACCTTCCGGAGCGACGTTGTTTCTATTTCAGGGTTTAAAATTAAGTCATTGTATTAGCAAAATGTGTACAAACTTCATTTTAAAATAACTAAACGCCTTAGAGCAGGGGTCTTTTAAAGGTAACAACCCCTACTTCTGAAAATAACAATCAGTCTTCGGTCTTTGACAAATCAGTCAAGCTCAGTAAATTCAAGCCATATCTAAATTTTAATATCATCTGAAATTGACATCCACTTTTTATGTCTTTAGAATTGTCCATGACTACATAATTATAGTAGCCATTGTTGTTGTAAACTTAGTTACATCGTGAAATTGTCATTCGCCTCAATCAAAACCATTCTAGATCGCTCACTAAGTGCTCCATTCATTCATTCATTCATTCATTCATTCATTCATTCATTCATTCATTCATTCATTCATTCATTCATTCATTCATTCATTCATTCATTCATTCCAAACACTCACTCAAACCATTCAAAAACGCTCAAACCCATTGAAAAATATAGAATCAGCAACGTGTTTCAACATAAAATTGGATAGAAGAAATCGAGATTTAACTGATATAATTCAAATTGTAAGTGTCTATTAGGTTCTTGGAGAAATAGGAAGCTTTCTATAGAAATTGTATGCACATTTTATTAAAGGGAGGTAATCAATTTCTCTAATTTTGTTCATCCTGAACAAAATTCGCGATATAGGATTACCTCCAATTAAATTCACACAAAACCCGCTCACACACTCATTCAATTTCATTCCTAAATCATTCCAAAATTATTCACCTTATCAATTTTATGATATTGTTAAGTGTAAATGCTTATTTGTGACATTGAAATATTTGGAGTCGTATTTAGGTAAGTTCTGAATACTTATACGAAGCGCTGTCATACAACTTAGAATCCTTCTTAAAAAGTCTTTTAACGGGCACTACTCTGGTCATTAAATGATTGTGGTCAACAAATAATGGCTTTCTCTCAAGAAACAAAGTGTTCAATATTTTTTAAGAAATTCTTTCAAATTAATCGCCATTAAAACATATTGATGATCTATTATTAATCTTAAAAATGATTACACTGAATATTCACTGATAATATTCCTGTTGATGGACTTTATCTAATAATTCTGGAAAAAAACAAGAACATTCTTTCGCTCATGTTAAACTTGACTAAAACATTGTCTAGACTCTCCAAATCCCAAGACATGTCTTGTTAGGATCTTGACTCGTTTGTCTCTGACAATTTAAATCCCATTGTGAACCACGGTATTGATATTTAACTGGAATACAAATGTTAGGACTATGACACTGAAAATAGAGTCACAGAATTGTACCTTATTATCGCTGGGAATCCCAAGCCTCGATTAGGCTGATGTTTTAAGGTTTTGCTTTTCAACTGTAAGATTTCGAACTTGTTTTGGAGCTTCTCATCGGGTTTTCTACTAAGAGGTCCTGGATTTGATCATCAGGAGCGGCTATCGATTTTGTGACATTTTACTAGTGGAAGTAATCTCAAAAGGTGCATCTTTTGAATATTTTAAAATCGAAGGCTTTCTTGTTTCGTCCATTCAGCACCGACAATGTCTGAGATGTAAAACTCGAACATATGTCAAAATATGTATAAGGTAGGGAATATAAAGCGTTGCTTGGCGACCGTTACATAATAAAAACAGCTTCAATAGGCTAAGTGTCAAATTATAAATGGCCTTGTTGCAGTCCCAGTACCACCATATCTCCAACATCCTACAAGACTCACAAGACACTCACACACCCCTCGCATACAGACAGCTACAAGCCACTTCAAATGTTTACAAATACTCATTCTATCCTCTAGCTGTTGTGGAGTGGAACCGTCTGCCGTCAAAAATTGTCATGCTGCCGACATTTGACTGCTTTAAAAGAGGAGACAGCAGTATTGACCATTGTTAACCATAAAAAGTATATATGTTTTTATCCGTTTTATCTGCACTACACATTAAACGTTACAACTTTTAACAGCACATTACTATCTTTTTCACAGTCCCACATTACTTTTCATTCACTTTTCCCATCTTTTAACAACTTGCACTGACGCGCAGACCTGCACAAAATCTCCGCAAGGGGGTGTCGCAGTACTAATAGATAGACAACGCCCATCGATGAACACGTATGACTAAAATGTCAAAGACCTAAATGAACGAATAGATTGGTAAATAGGTTTCATTCACATTGGTACCATCCTTAAATATTTGTGAATATCTGGTGCAGTCGAAAGCTGCTCTTTGTAAAAGAGAAGTGTCATATCAACGTTCAGCTTTCCTTTTATTACTGTAACCTGTTAACTGGAATTTGAACATCTAGGGTCCGTTTTACTAAACATATTACGAAAAAAATGATCGTAAGTCAAAATCACAAATCGTACCTGGTGCATTCATGCTTTGTTAGTTTCTGCCTTGCAATATCTCACTGAAATCGTCTTTAGAAGACGATTCCAATGAGATGTTGCATTGCAGAATTCGAAATTTACTTACTACTGTAGAGGCAAATTTAATTATTGACTTACGCAAAAAATGATCTTAAGTTGTTTAGTAAAACGGGCCCCTAGATCCTCCGTAATTCAATATTTAACGAAAAAGAGACTTGATCTTTCAGAGGTCAGCTAGATGTCCCATTTCGAAACAATATATTTGTATGCAGCATGATGCTTTTAGATTCAGAAAAAAAAGTTCTGACCTTGGTCAGTTTTCACACTAACCAAGGTCGATATATGTTTCGCTTTTCCCATATTGTACAATTTGCCTGACATTTCTCTACACACATGTTTTAGAAAAAAATGTAGGAAGTCTACTTTATGATAAAAAAAAAACAACCTAGTCCTTACCAGTTCTTTCATTGCTTGTGGTGAAAGACAAAAGCTTTTATCCAGGCATCGAAACACCACAGCACAATGATCAGTCCTGCTTTCTTTTTAAAACTGAAGCCTGAGAGCACCTCAGACACGGTAGTATGTACTACTCGATGAGGTGTATTTAATGTGTGTTTCAAGATTAAGTCGATCGAGAGCGCAAAGTTAACACAGGACAAGCTGCACTCATATTGAAGTAAGCCCCTTTGACATGAAGCAGCGTTTGGAAATAGGGGCATATGATAGACACACAAGTTTTAGTTAGTGATCAAAGATCAATATAGTCAATACATGTAGAGACAAATCGATCTTGATCACACACCTTAACTTTAACATCTATTAGACGAGGGGAAAACAGGAACAAACAAACACATTTTGTTAGTTATTCAATCTTTAAACACCATAGATATTTTCCGTGTCTCGAGTGTTCCAGATTTGCCCAGAATTCCTCACCCTGTAATTAACACATACGAGACAGGAAGTATATTTGACAGGTCTTGTTTGGATCTCGCTTATTTCACTTACGACTCGTCTGTTATTGAATTATTATCATAGTCTGGCAGAAATCTAGCTTGACCCGGAAGTAGGGTTCAAAGTTTTTTTCTTTACTTATTCTTGTAGCTTAGGCCCACCCTAACGAGAATCTGGCTGATGACATCTTGTCATCATTGAGCATTTTGAGAAAATTGAGATGGCAGCCAGGACTATCAAATGGTACGCTTACAGCTCGGTAGATCAGTATGAAACACTTTAAAATGGGTTTTTATGCTTTATTTGATGTTAAAGCTCAAGATTTTAAGCATATCACATAATAAATGCATATTATGACATCAGAAGTGAGTATGGTAGTCAAGATGGCAGCCAAATAGAATAATTGAATGGCATTTAAAATATTTCTTAAGTAAGCATTTAAGGGCTTCTTCAATAAGAATTTGTAAGTGGCTTTAAGCTCTCTTAATATCAGGCTAGTGACAACTGTCTTCTATTGATACATTAATTCTTGATTTGAAGATGGCAGCCAATAAAGAGAAGATATTAAGTTAATTGTGTTTTACTCAGTATTTTAGAATACATTTTGCACTTGCATTAATATTTTCAAGGCCAATTTCAAAGTTTTTTTACGATTTGACGCCTTAAATGATAGATTTTGAATATTATTCGAGATGGCAGCCAAGAAATTTACCTGAGAGAAAGTTTGAGGTTGCAAAATTAATTTAGAAAATGATTCATTTTAACAAATGAAAAATTTAGTCATAATTTTGAAATTAGAAAAGCTACATATAACAATATGTGTAGAATTACTTTGTTTCAAGATGGCAGCCAATATTGCATAGATATGGTATTACCGTTGATTATTACCTGTTTTGCTCATTCAAATGAAAATATTTGTAAATAATTAATTCATAGACAATCATTTTAACTTGAATTAACTGTTCCAGAAGGTCAAAAATGAAGCCAACAATACATCCTATGAACAGAAGTCTTACTTCACTTGTAGAATTATACATTTACACATTCCAGTGAACAATACATTACACCTATATATATCCCCTATGTTGCATGGCAATTGAAAATAAGATAATATTTGCTTTGGAAGAAAATTATTGCACAACAAAATACATTCATCTCGTTTCTTTGGAATGACACGAAAAAGTTGTATCTCGCTGTAAACATAAAGGCAGTAGCAACTGGTTCATGCTGAATCATTGATATGGTCAAATACCTAAAGAAAATTCTATTATTAATATTTTGGGAAAATCGTACAATTTGTACTTATTTCAATTGAATTTAATTCTCTCTTTTTTATCTTAATTATTTATTTTTCTCTGGTTAAGTATGTATTAGCTACGTTGTGCGAAAGATTTGTGATATTATTTTCATAATAACCAACCTAAAATCGCTCAAGTTTCTTTATAAAACATTCTGGTGGTTTCATTGTAGCTAACCTATTAAACCAAATCCATATCAGTATGTATTGTCATATATGTTTATTAGTGGAAAAGGAGTTGTTCCACTGAGGAACATTATAGCACTGCAAAAAATTGTTTGTGGTAAATTTCAATTATATGTTCACAACCGTTAAACAGATCATGTAAGCATGATGATTGACTATGTTGTGTTACCCTGGTGAATTTGGTAATGCTTGAAAAGAGGCAATGCACTTGCTGGATTTGTCTTAGCGACTATTGAAGACCTTGTTCAAATTACATAAATATGGCAAATTACTAGCGCGCAGATTGACTAAAAGTCTGAATTTTGAACGAACATCACATCCTCAGAATCGCAGTTGATTTATTCAACTCATCACCAAAATGTAGATATTCAACGCGGATATAGCAGCGAAAGGTTGTTAAAAGTGTTAAAAACACCCTCTTGTCTGTTCTTATCTTCATTTTGCTTGCATTTGACATTATACGATTTGGCAACAATAGTGTGACTTTACTGTTGACTATAATTGTTTTCCTATTTTTGTTTATTTCCAAAAATTGAACTGGGATTAATTTTCAAAAGGAGCTGGCTCACACAATCATGAACGAATTGACCAAAAGGAAAAAGTAGCAAAAATTATAATGATAACTCAATATATATTATAATGCTCTGTTCAATTGAAAAGCATAAATTCAAGCAGTAAACAAAACAAAAAAACACAGATTACAAGACAATGTCAGTAGACAGAACTAGCAAGTCTTATATTTGCAATGTAGGTTCGGAAACCTTTGCAACCATTCAATTAATGGTATCATTACCATTGACTCAGTACAATAAATTTGCAACCACTTTGTGGAACAATTGTCGTAGTCCGGACAGTTTATTTGATTATATGCTAGCGCTCATCAGCTTTAATGCCTACACCTTGCCGTAAATGCCTCTGATGGACCTAAACATGTCGCTGTAGGTTCAAATCACACAGAATACTAGTAAAATTTAATGGTTAGATAACTTTGACTATTACGAAAAATAAAACTCAATACGAGTCTTGAAAAAAAGATGTTTTAATACTTTGCATCTGAACGTACTGATCAAAGCTCGGATATGTTTTGGCTATATAAAAAGATTATTATATTCTCATGCTTGCCATTTAAGTAAGTGTATTTATAATTCATAAACTCTCTTAACAAACTGCCATCTCTACTGCCAAACGGAATTTCACTGTATGATCATTATTTCTGTAACTTGCTCAGGCTCAGGTTCGATACCATCATGTTTTCACATGGTTAGAGTTGTCTATAGTCATGTAAGATTAATCTTAAAAAGGTTTTAATTGTATCCTCATTTTTTTTACAAATATCCATATACTACTGAATTTACACCAGTAATCATGCAGTTTTTCCATTTGGCAGCCATATTGCCAACTATTCTTAATTTAATCTTCATTTAGGGTGTTCATTACACCAGGAAACTTCAAATTAGCATCTTACCAGTTGAATTAAGGTAAAATACAAAATTTAGCTGAATTGTTAAATCATAGAAGCATAGTAGTGCATGTATGTTTTGGTTGACTTGGCTGCCATTTCGACTTTTTTCAAACTATTCCATGATGAAAATGCACCATCATCCAGATTTTTGATATGCTAGGCCTTAGCTACTTGAAAAAGAGTTAATTGTAAAATGTCTTGCAAACGTTTAGCATGGAATAAAAACCATATATATCCTGGCTGCCATCTTCAAATTAAGAATTTGCATATTACTTGATAAGAGGTGTAACTAGTCAGGTTAAGGGCATAAACCATCTTACAAAAGTTTATTTAGAAAACCCCAAAACAGATCCAAAGATCCTTATATCTCGCATGCATCGAGAATACTTTAAAACCATTTTGGAATTCGATTTGGCTGCCATATTGATTACCATACTCATATCTAATGACACCTTATGCTTTTATTTTGTAACATAGCTTCAGATCAGCATATTAATAATAAAAATGACCACTCAAATGGATTTTATATTTCAAAGAGAGTGATCTACGGAGTCGTTGGCTTGTTTTTGGTAGTCCTGGCTGCCATCTCCATTTTTCAAAATGCTCAATGATGACAAGATGTCATCAACCAGATTCTAGTTGGGGAAGGCCTTGGCTACAAGAATCAGTCAAGAAAAAAACTTTGAACCCTACTTCCAGGTTCAAGCAAAATATGCCATATTTCTGCCGGACTATCACCAGGATTTCTTCTTGGAATACAGACACCTGTTTGTACCAAATAATTTTGAGACATCAGTGCATACAGCAAAACTGTGTTAAGCGACCACTAAGGGGACCACCAATAGCGGTCGCTTATGGGAATGGTCGCTTAATATGATATTTTATAATATGACCTACGTCGCGGGAGTGAAATAATCCCGTTGAATATTTTTGATATTACACGGGTGTTATTACACTAGTGGAATCAGTTTGCAAATGAGCCCAGAGCTAATATCAACGCTATTTTGTAACCGCGAAAATGACGTCATAATGTACATATTGTAACGCCAGTTTTAAACGGCGTTTATAAGTTTCACGGAAAATTCAAATCTTGAATTTCAAGAATTTTAACGGTGTTTTTTTTTTTTTTGCAAAATTCAGGTCATATTATAAATAGAGTATAAAATTTGTGCTCATAAAATACAGAATTTATTAAACTCGTCATCAAAAACAGATAAAAACTCGGCGAAGCCTCGTTTTTATCTGTTTATAGATGACTCGTTTGATAAATTCTGAATTCAATGACCACTCATTCAACATCCTCTATTTATGATAAATAAGAGAGGTTATTTTGATGGCATACATAGATTGTCGCTTAAGTCTTTCTGAAGCCTTTGATTGACTGAAACTATCATAAACGTCTTATTTAGACGATTCAAATGGTTTCCAAAAGCATTAGATTTAGTAATAAACAATATTTCTTTACGTGTATCCTCTTTCTCTGAGATTTTTCTGAAAGTGAAAGGACATTTTTTTACGGTCGCCTATAAAAATTAGTCTTGTAATAGAAGTGGTCGCTTGAGAAATATGTACTGTATTTTGAATTCAATAATTTGACTTTTAGTTTTGTCTGTAGTAATCGAGCGAACTTATAGGCTAAAAAAAATAATCATACCCCAACGAAAAAAATTTTTAGCGCGCAAATAGTTCCGAGACACCAGTTGATATTTATGTAAAATACATAATACTTAATTTTGCCAAAATTACGTTAATCTCTTAAACGCTGTTCTGATATTTTACTGACATAAAACTCGCATCCCCTAAACAAATGACTTGTACGGCCTTTTGTTTGATAAGAATGTCTTTTTCTGATGCCTTATTGTTTATAGTCGATTCATCTTGCTACTGTTTAAATGATTTTTTCCTAATAAGCTACAGTTAACACATCGTGAAATTGACAAGGTGAATGATTTTGGAATGATTTAGGAATGAAATTGAATGAGCGTGTAGAGTGAGTTTTGGGTGAGTTTAATTGAAGGTAATCCTATATCGCAAATTTTCTTCAGGATGAACAAAATTAGCGAAATTGAATATCTCCCTTGAATAAAATATGCACACAAGTTCTATATATAGCTTCATATTTCTTCAAGAACCTATTTGACGCTTCCAATTTGAATCATATCAGTAAAATCGCGTTTTTCTCTATCCAAATTTATTTTGAATGACGTTGTTGATTCTATATTTCTCAATGGGTTTGAGCGTTTTTGAATGGTTTGAGTGGGTGTTTCGAATGAATAAATGGATCGCTGAGTGAGCGATTTAGAATGGTTTTGATTGAGGCGAGTGTCAATTTCACGATGTAACCAACTGTACCTTCGTTCTTTAAAGATATAATTATTATTTAGGTAGAACTTCATACTTTAGGTGGTCCCTGACATTTAAAATATTTTCGTCTACAAAAAAAGCTGGTTGTCTCGTGTCAGACAAACTGGTCATTTTTTTAATATCATCTTACTATCTCGTGAAGTCTTGCTCTGTTGTGCATTCAACAGGAATCAAAGACACAAATAACAAAAGTGGCTTAATTGACATGAACTTGGGGTTTTTAATCGAAGAAAAGGGCAAAACGCTATTGTTATAAAACCATATGAGATTAAAACCACTGAGAATTCCTAATAAATAATTGTATGCCAAGCTACATATTCTGCTCATGCTAACTTTCTTTTGCATCTAGGCCCCCATTTCGCCAATGTTTGCTTGGTTGTATCGGGGAAATGACTTTATTTCTAAACTGAACTTTTCTATACTGGTGATGTGGTTGTTTCACGTTTCGAACTTATTTTTTCTCGTTTAAAAAAGTTTACGTAGATTCAGGCCTCTGAAGCGAATCAGGGGGGCCGTTTTACTAAAAGTCTTACGAAAAAATTGATCGTAAGTCAAAAACACAAATCGTACCTGGTGTTTTCAATCATTGATAGATTCTGCCTTGCATTATCTCACAGGAATCGTCTTTAGAAGACGATTCCGATGAGATGTTACATGGCAGAATTCCATATTTAGTTACTACTTCAGAAGCAATATTCTAAATGCCTCTAATCTCACAGGAGAAATTTTATTCTCTGTAATTGTTTCTAAGGTAATCTTAGTATCTTGGGCTTATTTCACTCACACATCATTATTTGTGACCAGGTAGGTGAAACATCTCTAATTTCTACCACTTGATTGCTTCAATTTCCCCGATTTGTAATAAAATATGTCGTTATAGTAATCACAAAATTTGTACTGAAATGGCTATAAAACGAATTGTTATTGTTATTTTGAAATGTGTGGTTTAAGCCATATGACATTTGAGCCGAATCTGAAAAAAAGCCTCAAAATTACAGTTCTTTGTTAGAAATGTTTTGGAGTAATAATAGCGTATAATCATCTATAGAAAGACTTATAGTAGATCTAAAGTACTTTTAATGCCTATTAGAATCGATTTACAAACATTATAAAGCCAAACGACCAATACGTCCCTATAAGATATATATAATACAGACATAGTGTTTTGTATGAAAAAAATATCTAACGAGGCTCTGCCGAGACAATTACTTATTCTCACAACCGAGTTAGATATTTTTTTCAAACAATACACTAATTATGTATTATATTTATCTTATGACCTCTATTTGTCTTGTTTTTCTCAATGTTTCTTACTGAAATAGAAGTTTCTAAAAATAACCACATTATATCATTGTTCTAAAAATAACTATGTGATATCACAAAAAATATCATATGGGTTGTTATCACACGGATATTTGTATAGTTATAAGATAAATAATAATATTGTTTCAATTCCATAGATACCAATTCGCTGGCAATGGTTACAACCATTTTTTCTCTATTTAATAGAAATTATGTTAATCATTGATCTTCGTATTGTACATTAATTTCATATAATTGATGGACTTTTATAATATGGCGCGTTGGTCTGGAGGATAAAGAAATGATTAAAGAACAAGTCCATCACAAAAACATATGTGAAATAATTTTTAAAAAATCTAAGGGGATGCTCTTACAGTTTTTAAAAAAGAACGCACTATGTGTAATAACCCGATTGTCTTAATACTAAAAGTAGATGATATAAATCCACCTTCTACTGACTAACTCTAATATATATAAAACATACAAGGTAAAGAGATCAATTTATTCCGAGTTATTGTAGAAACGAAAAAAGTGGTCAAAAATGAGCATGTGCGTGACAATTTCAACAATTTCACATGTGCACCAAGCAAAGCCTCTAGCCAGCCTGTGCATCATCACAGTCTGACCAGAGTCTTCATTTTGCGCTATATAAGATATGTAAGGTTTAATCCCACTTTTGGCGGTCAGCTTACATTCTTCTTGCATTGTTTCGTTGTCCATGATGATCAACGGTTGTACCTCGCGCACGTGTGAAATTGTTGAAAATGTCACGCACAGGCTCATATAATAAACCATATACATCATCAAGTTTCTATAAGAACGCATTCTTTAATAATGACCATATATGTCGTTGTTAATGGCTAGAATTTTTCCTCCGACATTTGGATCTAAAGTAGCTTGAGAGACCAGACTAGATTTCCGGCGTCTGACATTAAACTTGCCCTTTCCAATAAAACAAAGCAGCTTTAATGACAGCCAGCTAATGTAGAATCCCTTACTATCGATCATCTTAGTCACTATCATTATAAAAGGAAGCAAAACAGCAGGGAAATGTAAGACTAATTTATAATTGAGTCTGTGCGTGACATTTCCAACAATTTCAAACGTGCACAAAGCAAAGATTCTGGCCAGCCTGTGCATCCGCACAGTCTGACCAAAGTCTTCACTATGTGATTTGTAGATAAATCAGGTCTCAAAGTATCTGTAGACAGTAAGGCAATCTTCTTAATACATCATGTAATTGTCTCGGCTGCTAAATTTTTGTACCTCACGCAGGCGTGAAATTGTTGAAAATATCACACACAGGCTCAATTATGACTTAGTTTTGGAGATTTAAATAACTTTGTTATATATTCTTACCATAACAAATGCTAGTATTGAGAAAAGATCTAAATAATGAATGTAAGAACTAAAACATTTACTTTTTGCTCAAAATTTTGTCTATGAGAATTTAAATCAATTACGGCAAATCAATTCAAATCAATTGTTTTTGTTGACATTGCTTTTCATTTTAAGGTTATTGAATGTATAATGATTTAAATACGAAAATACCATAATAAAAAAATGACAAAAAGAAAAAAAGATGTAAAAATTGAGAGTTAGAGAGTACACAAGTCAAGTCCTTCTTTGTGGACCTTCGTGAATGTATGTTTAAAATACAGATAAATAATTCTCAAACTTTTATAGCAATTGTTCAGCGTTAGTCATTCTGATATTTAGCTTTATACCTCCTCATATGATATGAAAAAAATACCATTGAAAAGTTTTATGATCATTCATGGCATGAGTACAGTTTGGTTCCAAAGTGGTATTTACACAGCCCAATATTTGGCTTGGTAATAATAAGTTAATGCTTTCTGTATACTAGCATTATTTTGAGCACTAAAAGTTCGTGAGTGTAAATATAGCACTGTTGGATCATATTTGTAACAAATCATATATGTAACACCTGTTACGTATATGATCACATATGTAACATGTGTTACATATATGACTCGGAAATCATATTTTGTGACGAATATGATTGATGCCGTTTTCTGATGTGACATGAAATCACATATGTCACAGGTCAATTTTGATTTAAAAACAGTACATATTACTACCACCCATGCCTGCTAGTCTGCCAACTTAAAGCCACTAGGCTGTCACCTTCACGCCACTAAACTGGCAACTTCGCAAACATTATCAAGACGGGACATGATCAATATTCACTGATCTCCTACTACTGCAGATGCGCAGGCTGATCTATATGATGTGTGTTTTGCCTTGAGTTCCAATCTGCAGATCAATTGTCTTGCTGTTTGGATGTTGCTGGACACACTCACGTGCGCGCTCGAGATAAACTGGTACCTTAGGCAAAAAATCATTATTTCATACGTCACCCCCCTTTCTCTCTCTCTCTCTCTCTCTCTCTTTCTCTCTCTCTCACTCTCTCTCTCTCTCTCCCTCTCTCTCTCTCTCTCTCTCTCTCTCTCTCTCTCTTTCTCTCTCTCTCTCTCTCTCTGTCTCTCTTTCTCTCTCCCTCTCTCTCTCTGAAGTTGGAGTGAGTCTCAATCGCTCTGATGTGCTAACTATTGTTTTGCAATCGAGAATAAAATCAATAGTGTAAAGACTACAATGATGTTGCTATTGCTGTTAATTGTTTGAATACAAATAGACAACTAAACCTGTTACATATATGCTTCTCATGTCAACCTCCATTTGTAACGCACTTTATCTGTTACGAATGTGATCATGTACGTAACAAATGTGTTACATATATGATTTGTTACAAATATGACCCAACATAGCACATCGGTTTGTTATGCTATTGGCGATCATTGGGCATAATTGTGGAATTTTATTAACAAAATTTTTCCAACTAATTCTGTTCTCTTTAAATGGTTTTATCTGGTCCGATTCTTGAAACATGTCGCTACTGGCAGGTTTGAAATTTTGATGATATATAGGCGGTATTTTTTTCATATGGCGTTTTAAAGTGGTGTTGCATTGAAATTGCCCCTAATATTACAGCAGTAGTCAAGAATGGCGTAAAATAAAAATATTTTATTCTGAGATATAGATATAAAAGGAAGTTTACTTTATATTTTCTAACTAGATTCATTAATTTCTTAAACGCCATTTTTTTCTTACATGCAATTATTTAAATTCTTTCGCCATGTACGTAAAAAACACACATTTTCTTTCTTTCTGAAATTTTGATGTGTGGATAGAGAAAATAAACATTGCTGTTTTTGGCATCACGCAATTTATTTGGCATTTAATCATTGATTGATTTCGCCGAATAGTGTTTCTCCTAACGCATTTGATTATGTACTTATTCTAGTTTCACCTGCAAAAAGATGTGCTGATAAAATACGTATACAAAGGAAGATCGTTAATGTGATTTAGGAAAAGTACAAGGCTTTAACATTAACCCGTTTCATAGACAGGAAAGGAAATTGTACTAAGTATTATCGATGCTAAAAATAAGTTATCTGGCAGTGCATAACTTTGTTTAAAAAACAACTAATACTGTAGTTGGTGCGTGCAACAGTTTCATTAAAATGATTAGAAATGTGTTCGATTTATTTGTCCTTCAGTATTGAGAAAGAAGTATTTATTTGTGACGGGGATCAAAAACATTTCTGATATTAACATCACTGTATCAATCATTGAATGATTGACTAGGCGTCTATCCCTTTGTTCATGTAACATTACTTGAAGTTGCTATCTAATAATATTTAAAGCTTTTAAAACGTTACTACTAAACTCACCCGCAGGAGGCATTTTTAACAATTTCAAACGAATTGTTGTCACTTGTTCTGCCGCGGGATGAAAAATATAAACAGGAATAATTGATCGACTGGTCGATTGGTTGGTCGATTCATCGGTTGATTGATCGGCCGATGGATTGATTGGTTGATGGATGGAAGGAAGGATGGATGGATGGATGGATGCATGCATGAATGCATGGATGGATGGGTTAATGGATGGATGGATGGGTGGATGGATTGATGCATGCATGGATAGATTGATGGATGCATGGATAGACAGACGGAAGGCAGATCGATCGTTTCTTTGGTTTTTGACGCCGCTGTCGATATCGTTGCAGTTTTATGACGGCGACTGTGACACATGTAGACACATGAAGGGGTTCAGCGCAACACTATTGTAAGTGTCTTTAAATTTAAAGGCATTTGCAATAGTGTTGCACTGACCCCTTGATATGTCTTCCCTCTGTTTCTCACAGCAGTAAAACTATATTTCATCCGAGTCACCAACTGCCCAACCTATTTAGGCGAACTTCTTATGACTGGCGGGAGGCAAATGACGCTTATTACAATGGCTTTTGACAAATATCAAATGTTTTGGAAATGTTTACCGAGCTTGGATTCGAACAAACGATCTCAGGCTTGACGCCCAATGCACTACCAAAACAAAATCAAGATGACCCGAAAGGTCCTAGATTTTTTGAAAACTTTCTCCACCTCTGACATATGAACAGAGTGCTCTCCCTTGGCAACATTTTATCCTTCCACGTCCCTATTTATCCAATGGGAAACCGTCGTTGAATCTACGCAGCAATGAGAGTGGGTCACTTTGCACGTGGCTTTAAAAGACGACACAATTTTCAATAATCCTGCTAAGGATGACATTGCATAAAACATAAACAACGAAAGAATAAATTGGGCATATTATAATTTGATAACAAAACTCAGTGTTTTACTGCATTTTGTCATCAAATTATAATACACCCAAAAGATCTCGAAAGACGATCGAAAAAAATTATCAAAATGCGATTTTCTGCAAGCGTACTAGATAACCGAAGTACCACTAGAAGCCGTATTCCATAAAAATTAACCCAAATATTATGATTCATATTTTTTCAATTATGCTTATATTGCATAATATAGAAATAAACTTGAATTTATAATAAATATATCATTCTAGATATAATTTTAAAGAGAGTGATTCAAGGAATTTAAATTCTTTTGTAATTATTTTGTATTTTAAAGTTTTAGTTTTGTTATAAATGAAAAATGTATTTGCAGTTTATCCTAAAATCTTATCAATAAGGTACATTTCCCCCTTTGGCAAAATAAAAGATTTTATAACTTCTCTTTATGTTAAAAAATTAATTTGACAATCCTTTCTTTTAATTACCTATTTTACTGATTCAAATTGACATATTTGACACTTGTTGCAATAAAATACATTGATTTATTTGATTTTTAATTGTCATCTTTGTGCCTGGAGAAATGAGAGTCAGTATAAAGCTGCGATGAAAACAGTGTAAAGCATCTTAGAAACTGCTTGAATAAACTGTTAACATCCAGATTTGACTCTCTCATCTTCAGGTAAGTTGATTTTCCTTTCTATTTCATGTTTGATTTTAAAATTCAAATCTTCATTCATTTTGCATTAAATCTTAGAACATTGTGGAAAAGAAGTGTTGTTGAAATTTGTGTAAAAACAATTGTTTGAATTCCTTCACAATAACTAATTTCGTGCCAGTAATTTGAATAAACAGCATCATTTTGGACCTTGGCCTTCTTATTAAAACTAAAAAAGTTAAACCCAGAAATATGTTTGTTTGTCATTCTTTTTGAGTATTTTAATGAATTGATGAAATGATGTTTGAATTCTTTATTGAAAAATATTTGTATTTGAATAATCATTGTAATTTTCATCAAGATCAAATATTTGAGTTTCTGCAAATCTAAAGACAAGAAAACTTTGTAATTTTGGTACAGACTGGTGATTCACTGCCAAGTTGATATTTAGCTCTACCACAAATTAATTAATAAATTGTATATTTATGCTTGTTAAACTAATTTCCCCTAGTTTATGCATATTGTAACTATCTTGCTGTTTGTTGTGCGTTGTTCCTGGATCTGTGGAGACTTAATTAAGTTTAAATAATTTGTTAATTCCCTTTACAGCTAAATGTTGTAAGGAATACTGGTCTCCTAGAGATTTAGGAATGATAGAGCACAAACAAACAGCAAAATAATATTTCTTGTCAAAATTAGTTAAAATTGTAGTTATATTTCATGATCTTAGAAACTGCTTGAATAAACTGTTAACATCCAGATTTGACTCTCTCATCTTCAGAACCTCTCCCATAAACCAACTATCCCAACGCCCCATATTGGAGCTTGCCGACTGGTTTGATCTGGTGGACAATTCTGTATTGTGTAACCTTCTTCCTCAGAAAAAGGAGATTCATAATATTTTGGTGGAGAATCGACGGTCCATGTCTGTACCTACAACACCATCAAGAACATCCTACGGCACCTACCTGAGACAGATTGGTGGGAGAGGAAGAAGTGGAGAGTCAACAATAACATCATCTGGAACTTCAGAACTCAAACCATTCCAAGCACAAAGTTTAATCTTAGCTATCCATAACTGACATCTAACCTTCAGACTTTTCTAAGCCAACAGGAGATATTAGTTGAGCTTTTCCCATGTGGTACAATTTCCTATTGAGCAACTTGCGTAAAGAGTTAAACAAATTGTGACGTGACAAAATTTTGCAACCAAAAGAACAATTTTTCTTGCCTTGAAAAGAGAGGACATTGTAATAACCACTCAGCTGTTTGCATCTGCTCAACAAGCTGGGAACACATAACAGACCAACACCAACAAGTTTACAGAAACTTTTTGATAGCAGCAGACATCAGAAGTGTGTGCAGGCCCCATCCTTATTAGCTGGCAATATGCAGAACCAAAAGAGTCCAATGAAAAGCTGCTGTGGTAAGACCTGTTTTGATTATTCAAAATGTAAGGCTAAGAATTATGCTTGTGCTTTCTGCAAAAAGACTGGTCATTTTGAGAAATACTGTCCAATTGTCTTAAGAATAATGACTAAATTTCATAAACAGCTATAGGAACTCACACTTGTTCACAGATCCGAGTCAGTGAAAGGGCAAAAGGCAATCATTTAAATGTTCTTGAATAACCTCTACATTCACTAATTACCTTTAAGACAAAATATAAAAAAAAAGATATAAATGATAGTCATGAGTCGACAACTGAGCCAAACTTGGAAAATATCTCTGTTTTTGCTCCTTTACAGAAAAACACTGTCAATGTCCCAGTTGGTTTACGCAAGACTTCTGCTCTTGTAAACACAGGAGCTGGAATCTCTTGTATTTCAAAAAGGCTCATGGACAAGTCAGGCATTAAATTCACAATAAAGGCTGCCTCTTTTTCACATGACTTTGGGGTAAGAGGTGAATGAATAAAAGTTCTAGTTAAATGGAGACAATCCTAACTTTACACTGGATTCTAAATCATGTGCTAATATTTAACCAAATCTGATAAACATACATAACTCAACTTAAAAGCAATGTCCTTGATTAAATGCTTTTTTTTTAGAAAAAAAAAAAATATAACTAAGGCAATTTTCAAATTCTCTTGAAATACTAAATTGAAATACACAAAAAGTGTAAACTAGTACACACCAACAACTGCATATTCTCTGTGATACTCAATTGGTCTTAGAACCTTTGTTTTTGAAGCTAATGTAAAGCTCTAGTTGTAGAATATTGGAAAGCTCATATAAAGTTGTGTTGAAGGAGGAAAAATTGAAAGAAGCACACTTTTATTTATCCCAAGATTGAATAGGGTTTGATGAATTCCAGGGCTATTCAGGTCTTTGAGCCTACTCAGTTGGTGTCTGCATGAACTTGTCACTGGCGCCATTAAATTTCAAAATTCCATTTTTTTCAACATTGGTATAAAGATGCCTGTGCAGTCTTATTACCAATATCTTTCTTTTTATTTTAAGATGAGGTATTGTTAGTTGCCACTGCCTAGGTTCTGTTTCTGTTCATGGTCCTGTAATCCAACATCACTGGTTCAAGGGTATTCCTTCAAAGGCTCAACTATGTGTAGTTTTCCAAAACATAATCTCAACTAGCTTTTGCCTTAAAATATTGGCTTCATACTTTGAGATACCAATGTGAGATCATGAAGAAATATCAATGATAGGAGTATGTCAAAAGTCAGATGATGAAAGTTAAATTGTCAATCATGTATTCACACAAATAATTTTTGTAAGACTAGAAACATACAACCAACTGAAAAGAACACTTAAACTTAGTAATGGTTGTGAACATCAACTTTAATGTACAGTCTTAAATACCATTCTTTTAGTGCTTTTAATATTGAAGCTTTCCACTAGAAGTAAATCTAAATCAGTAATCTTAGAAGTCACTGGTCTTCAACAATGCCTTTTCATTCCTATTTTACAATTGCCTCTGTGTCCATCTCACTACAGTTTTGATTTGCCTCTTGACATCTCAGAGCTTGAACTGTGTGGTCCTTGGTACTCACGTAAATTGAAACTCCAATGGCCTAACTTTTCTATCTCAAACCACAGCACTGATCAAAAGATAAACATTCCATAAGAAGTTTCAATCAACTGTTATGCAGAAAGAAAACTGAATTAAGTCACATCCATTTTTTCTAAACATTTATGCAGAACATAATGGTCATTTACTACCTTTAACTGCTTCTTAGCCTTACAAAGATTGATCTTAACAGTTCATATCTATATGTGTACATGATTCTTCTGTTATTATTGTTGTTTTACATACATAGCCAATTTTAAGCAGATTTTTTTTTCTTACTTTCATCTGTTATTTTGTTAATCATCCTTGAAAATTGCATATCAAGAAGCATTGTGTATCTTTTCTTGTACATGTATTATGTGTTGTTATTTTTTCATTTCAATTTTTTACATGTATTATTGATCTTCTGTCTAAATTAGAAAAACACAGGTTTCATAAAACTTTTCTCTATAATGGATATGTTATAGTACAGCTGTCTATCACAGAACCAATAAAAGAAAGGCTTACTTTAATTGGGAAAGGTCAGTCCCATTAAACTGTCCTAGTTGGGAAAGGTCAGTCCCATTAAACTGTCCTAGTTGGGAAAGGTCAGTCCCATTAAACTGTCCTAATTGGGAAAGGTCAGTCCCATTAAACTGTCCTAGTTGGGAAAGGTCAGTCCCATTAAACTGTCCTGATTGGGAAAGGTCAGTCCCATTAAACTGTCCTAATTGGGAAAGGTCAGTCCCATTAAACTGTCCTTATTGGGAAAGGTCAGTCCCATCTAAACTGTCCTTACAATGATTGTGCATCAGTAAAATTGTAATACTGATATCACATTCATTGTATTAAAATAACTAGCTGTAAGTTCATTTTCATAGAACTTCAGCTGCCCAATAGTGTGGACGCACACTTCATCAGGCATATGTCTATAATTTTTGTTTGAATTTATAATATGTTGGTCATTCTCGGTTCTTACTTTTGATTCATATTTCTCTAGCTTTGGGGTCCAAAGCTAAATGGACAAGAGAGGAATTATTATGATTCATACTTTTTCAATTATGCTTATATTGCATAATATAGAAATAAACTTGAATTTATAATAAATATATCATTCTAGATATAATTTTAAAGAGAGTGATTCAAGGAATTTAAATTCTTTTGTAATTATTTTGTATTTTAAAGTTTTAGTTTTGTTATAAATGAAAAATGTATTTGCAGTTTATCCTAAAATCTTATCAATAAGGTACATTTCCCCCTTTGGCAAAATAAAAGATTTTATAACTTCTCTTTATGTTAAAAAATTAATTTGACAATCCTTTCTTTTAATTACCTATTTTACTGATTCAAATTGACATATTTGACACTTGTTGCAATAAAATACATTGATTTATTTGATTTTTAATTGTCATCTTTGTGCCTGGAGAAATGAGAGTCAGTATAAAGCTGCGATGAAAACAGTGTAAAGCATCTTAGAAACTGCTTGAATAAACTGTTAACATCCAGATTTGACTCTCTCATCTTCAGGTAAGTTGATTTTCCTTTCTATTTCATGTTTAATTTTAAAATTCAAATCTTCATTCATTTTGCATTAAATCTTAGAACATTGTGGAAAAGAAGTGTTGTTGAAATTTGTGTAAAAACAATTGTTTGAATTCCTTCACAATAACTAATTTCGTGCCAGTAATTTGAATAAACAGCATCATTTTGGACCTTGGCCTTCTTATTAAAACTAAAAAAGTTAAACCCAGAAATATGTTTGTTTGTCATTCTTTTTGAGTATTTTAATGAATTGATGAAATGATGTTTGAATTCTTTATTGAAAAATATTTGTATTTGAATAATCATTGTAATTTTCATCAAGATCAAATATTTGAGTTTCTGCAAATCTAAAGACAAGAAAACTTTGTAATTTTGGTACAGACTGGTGATTCACTGCCAAGTTGATATTTAGCTCTACCACAAATTAATTAATAAATTGTATATTTATGCTTGTTAAACTAATTTCCCCTAGTTTATGCATATTGTAACTATCTTGCTGTTTGTTGTGCGTTGTTCCTGGATCTGTGGAGACTTAATTAAGTTTAAATAATTTGTTAATTCCCTTTACAGCTAAATGTTGTAAGGAATACTGGTCTCCTAGAGATTTAGGAATGATAGAGCACAAACAAACAGCAAAATAATATTTCTTGTCAAAATTAGTTAAAATTGTAGTTATATTTCATGATCTTAGAAACTGCTTGAATAAACTGTTAACATCCAGATTTGACTCTCTCATCTTCAGAACCTCTCCCATAAACCAACTATCCCAACGCCCCATATTGGAGCTTGCCGACTGGTTTGATCTGGTGGACAATTCTGTATTGTGTAACCTTCTTCCTCAGAAAAAGGAGATTCATAATACAAACTTACTTTTGTGTCCGAGGAACTTTCCAGTTTTGCGGAAGAGTACGAGCGATGTTCCGAATGCTACTTTTCCGGGGTCAAATACAGCCCAGCCCTGCCATGCATGTACATAAATTTTAAGAAAAAAATATCATGAACATTAAAAAAAGGTCGCTAAATTTATATTTATGCTCTGTATGGTTGAAATTTAACCAGATTTATAGGAGGGGAGGGGATTTCAAAGAACAATGTCAATGCTTTGTCAATTCACCATTTTTCAACAATTCAAATTTTCCCAAGAAATTAAAAAAGCCACCAGAAACAACAGTTTTATACGAATCTGACATTTCTGCATGCTTTGAAACAGATTGGCCCTGAAATTTAGGCGGAGATGATTTTCAAAGAATAAATAAGTTATTCTCCTTAGCCTGAAAAAGCCCTGTCCTGTTATGTCTTACTTTTACGCGGATTTAAAATTCACAAACAAGTTTTGAAAGGGTATAAATATATACAGCTTTGATATTTTTTCTTCACGAAATGTGTGTCCTCATAATTCTTGTAGTCATAAATCCGCTTGTGTGGGACAATGCCAATAATTTTACAAGTGCGGAAATCAAAGCCTCTGGCCAGCAGAGATTTACTTTTTTCTTATTACTTTACAAATATCCGTATGATAACATCCCGTATGATATTTTTATGATATCAAATAGTTATTTATGGAACAAAGATATAATGCGGTTATTCTTAGAAACTTGCATTTCAGTAAGAAACATCGACGTAAATAAGACAAATAGTGGTTATAAGATAAATATAATACGTACTTAATGTATTGTATGAAAAATGATCTAACTCAGTTGTGAGAATTGATAATTGTCTCGGCAGAGCCTCGACAATTATCAATTCTCCCAACCTCGTTAGATATTTTTTCATATAATACACTAAGTACGTATTATATATGTACCTTCTCTATACCATCTGTAGATATAAAAGTTCTAAGTTCCCACAGGAAGTATTGTGACATTGGTTGAAATGCTATGCACACGTTCAATTGTCTTTTATTATAATTTACAAAACATAATCGTTATCTATTCATTTGGACACTGGAACTCCGCTTCTTCGGTCTTTCGGGTGAGACTTTAAACCGAGTCCCCGTTTTCGTCTGACGATAAATGTTGAATTGGAAGTAAAACCCCGTACAACCAACAAACCAACTTCATTTGGCGTACGGTTAGAAATCGAAACTGGAATTGTGGAATGGTGGGGAGTCTTATTGAGGTCAATAATGCCATGATATGACCAATAATTTCTCTCGTAATCTCTCCATTGTACTCAGAACACATTTATTTCGGTCATAAACAGGTTTCCTAGTGTCCGGAGATTCCTAGCGTCATTTATACCATAGACAGTCTTCACAGACGTGTGAAAACCTTTCCCATACGAATTACCCCATTCCTTTCTTTTGACTTGATTTATGAAAGTTGGTCAAGAATATAGGGAAATCAAGGAATGCTGTGCTTTAACCCTTGCGTAATGAGGGAAAAATAACTTGAAATAGTGATAGTTCAAATAGTATTACACGAACATGGTAGAGAGACAGTTAGGCATTCGATGAAGCCCCTCCCTGTCTACTTCAGTCAGATTATTGTCTAAAAAAAACTACAAATATTAACATCGTGAAATTGACATTTGCCTCAATCAAAACCATTCTAAATCGC
The DNA here is from genome assembly GCA_948146395.1 of Fragum whitleyi. Classification (NCBI taxonomy): domain Eukaryota; kingdom Metazoa; phylum Mollusca; class Bivalvia; order Cardiida; family Cardiidae; genus Fragum; species Fragum whitleyi. The sequence goes on from OX411548.1 coordinate 43,725,069, forward strand.
TCACTCAGCGCTACATTCATTCATTGCAAACACTCACTCAAACCATTCGAAAACGCTCGAACCCATTGAAAAATATAAAATCAACAACGTGTTTCAAAATCAATTTGGATTGAAAAAAAATTGAGATTTAACTGATATAATTAAAATTGTAAGCGTCTAACAGGTTCTTTGAGAAATAGGAAGCTATCTATAGAAAATGTATGCATATTTTATTAAAGGGAGGTAATCAGGATCGCTAATTTTGTTCATCATGAACAAAATTTGCGATATAGGATTAATTCCCATTAAATTCACTCAAAATCCGCTCCACACACTCATTCAATTTCATTCCTAAATCATTCCAAAATCATTCACCTTGTCAATTTTACGACGTTGTTAAGTGTATGCACCGGTACCTTTCCTCTGAACATATTTTTAACTGCTGTAATAGTTATGCAGAGGCGTAAATATAACTCGATGGCATATTTCAGATATCATAAAAAAAATTCGGAGGGATTCATGCTTCATTGTCTTTCTTTCACAGACTATATTTTATGAGAAATGTTTTAGGTTTTTTTTTTGTTTTTTTTTTTTGGTCACTCGGACTGAAAGACAAAACTTAATTTCTTGGAGGTAAAGCTGCCCTGCGTTCAGGATCACCAAACGGTGCAAACAGTTTTCCAATTGTACCCCGCTTTGCACTGAAGGGCACGTGCAAAGCTGGGTACAATTGGAAAACTGTTTACGCCGTTTGGTGATCCTGAAAGCAGAGCTGGTACTTCTAGGACAAAATATCCGGTGGATCAATATTCTCTCCGATGAATGTTTGAATTATTACTCGGTTAATAGCGGAAGGCTAATCACCGCTTTTTGCAGTGAACCGATATTATTTGGACCGAATCATTTGTTTTCGACAGATCTCTTTTTTCGCGAGTACGAAATATGTAGTAGAATAACTATCTAAGTTCTTAAATTATACTTTGTTGATTGATTTTTTAAATTGACCCATAATCTCTCTACAATGGTCATTCAGTAATTCGAATCCTCTCTGCATTCAGAATGATATGAAATGAGCCCGTGTTGCACTTCCAACAATTTCAAGTTTGCAACAATCAAAGACTCTGGCCAAACCTGTGCGTTCTGACTAGAGTTTGATAGTTAATAACATCGTAAAATTGAAAAGATAAATGATTTCGGAATGATATTGAATGAGTGTGTGGAGCAAGTTTTGAGTGTCATTTTAAGGGAGATAATCCAAAATCGCTAATTTTGTTCAAGACGAACCAAATTAGCGGAATTTATTACCTCCCTTTAATAAAATACATGCATTTTTCTGTTTTGTGGTTTTCGTGGTCCAATCACACACATTAAATTCTATATCAGCAAATAAAATCGTATTCGGATAATCTGATCGATTCAAATGAAATATCAATCCTATTTAACGATTTCAAAATGTTTACTAACTATATCGGAGCGTTTTTTGTCGATTTGGGTAAGTGTTGCAGTGAAGGAGTTGTGCGCTGAGTGATTGACTTAGAATGATTCTAACTATATCGGAGCGTTTTTTGTCGATTTGGGTAAGTATTGCAGTGAAGGAGTTGTGCGCTGAGTGATTGACTTAGAATGATTCTGATCAGAATGACTGTCGATTACACGATGTTTTTAACAGTAACTAAGCGATTTCTAGAAAGTTTTCAAGATAAAAAAAAAACGTGACAAACTTCTTGCAAATTATACCCCGCTTATGCGAGCAGTTTGCACCGATGGGTGCAGTCCTGAATGCAGGGTTGGTCTAAAAGCGTATGTAGCAGAGGTGGATCTAGAGGGGGCTCGAGGGTTCGAACGAAACCCTGTCTGTATGTCAAACTACTTCATTTTAGTGGACAAATTCAATCCCAACCTTGCAACGCAAGGACAAACAAACCCTTTTAGTAGTGTTCGAATCACACGAACTAGAAATTCTACAAAAATAAATATCTAATGTACAAAGTTTGAGCAATTAGTCCAAAAGCAGCACAATCTGTATAAATATGGATACTATGGGACTAAATACTCGATTTCAAGGGCGACATCGACCCCCTTTATAGAAACCTTTGAATCTGCTCTTGTGTAGACTTCCGTGCAATATTCTGAATGCATTTCATGGCTGTTTAGGCTGCTCAGTGTTTTCGTTTCACAGACGTTTGACATACAGCCAATCTTTCTCAAGTGACCAGATCTATTAAGCGACCATTTTTATTGAGCGACCGTTTTCAAATTCCCTTTCTTTAAATCAAAATATTTAAACAGTAGATCATATTTTTGTCTAAACTAAATGTGAATAAATCCTATGTGGTCAATTGGGACGATTCTTTTGAGTTTTAACGACAAAGGATTTTAAGAAATTAGCAATAGCAAACATAATCAAATAAAAATAATGTTTCTTTTCTTGTAAACAAAACGTGTACTAAGCGACCATTCTCTTTAATGACCGCTTTTTGGTGGCTGCTTCGATGGTAGGTGATTGCTTTGGTGGTAAGTGGTCGCTTAATACACATTCTATTGTTGTTGGAAGTGTCACATACAGGCTCAAATCTTTATTTTGTACATTCTTTACACACTCGTTGGATGAAACGATCTGGTTTTCTGTCTGTCAATTCTTCTGTCCATAATTATGACACTCAACAACGTATTACTATCAATCTGCAGTATCCTTTTACACGTAATAGCTTCAATAAGGTAATTTTTCCACACTCAAATGATCTTCCAATTTGTTAGTGTAATTTTCTTTATTCGCATGTAAACGTTATAAGATTGCTCATTTTCAAGAAGGTCGAAAAAATGGCTGCAATTCTACAATATTCTTTGACACACAATCTCTGTAAATTGTGTGCGTACTTTCCGCATCTTGTTCAAGCTTGGATTTAAAGTTTGTTTCATTGCTGGTTCAATTAAATGACAAAACGGATATCAATCGACAACGAAATGTGATTTTATTACTACGTTATATATCGTAAAAAGTTTTCTTTGAATTTTGTGTCTTAATTCCTCTTATCAATAGGTCGTTAGTTTACTGACATTAGAATTTTGGTCCTTATATTTTGTCTTTGCTAAGATAAGACCAAGTTATAATTAGCCAATCTAACGTGGTTATTTTCTGCCATTTTGTGCTTAGACCGTAGGTCACAGCCTTCCAAAACTACCATAGGTTTAAACGATCTCCTTTGCAATTCTGTCACATTTATTGATAACTAAAAGATCTAAAGTTTTGTGATTTATCCGTCGTCCGTTGGAAGTAGTCGTTAATTAGTAAAACATATTCTCCTCCAAAACCAGAGTAACCAACCTTGGCAGAAACGTTCCTTTGGTGACACTTTTCAAAATTTAGTCTTGAAATTTGATTAGCCCCCTAAATATAGGCGTGGCCGGGCCGGGCTTATTTTGGTTGTAAAAACCGCAAATACATTCTCCACCCAAACCAATGTTAAAATTTCAACCAATTTTTAAGAAATGTTCTCGGTGTCCCTTCTAAAAACTTGATCACGAAATTTGGATTGACCCCTGACTATGAGTTTGACAGAACAGGACTTATTTTGAGTTTGAAATTTTTAACATTTCCAAAAACAGTGGGTCAGTTTCAACCAATTTCAACCAAACTCTACGAAAATGTTCATTCAGAGACCTTTCTCAAAACCAGTTCGTGGTTTTTAAATTGGTCATCAAAGATTGGCGCTGCAGGGTGAGGCCAATTTTTACATGTATGTCTTTTAGCAGCTTCTTCTTCAAAAACAGTAGAGTAATTTAAGCCAAACTTGATATGAATGTACCTTGTGTGACCTTTCTCAAAATTTGCATTTTTAATTTTGACCCCCATTCCCACTATGACATGGCAGGGCGGGACTTGTTTTGACTTTGAAAATCTTTAAACGTAATATCCATCCAAACTAGTCAGCCAATTTCAACCAGACCTGGTTGAAATGCTCGTAACGAGACCTTTCTCAAAATTTATCCATGAAATTTTAATTTGTCGCCAAATATGACCATGGAATGGTAGGGCTTAGTTTGACATTGAATGTTTAAATTGTCTTCTCCTCTCAAGCCGATAGGCCAAGTTCAGCTTAGATTTGATCTGTTGATGCACTCTCATTTTTTATTGAAAGTTTCTCCTCATTCATATTTTGGTATTCAGGCGAGCGAAGTAGGACTATCCTTTACCTATAAATTAAACGTTTCGCGAACGCTTTCATCTTAAACGCAGCATAACTGTTGTTACTTATGATGAATGATAAAAAAAATCATATCTAAATGCACCGATGTAAAAGTAATATCAAACTAAAACTGATTTGTGGAAGAAAAAGTGATGAGAAAAAGATAAGGAGAAGATTGAAAAGACAAATAGCCGTATAATGGTGCTTGTAGGTTACACTCCTGTCTGTTTTGGCCGTGTTAAATTATATAGTAAATTGGCACATTTTGACAGTCTGTAGCTCCTTTAAAAAGCAAATTTGGGCTTAATAACTTAGTGCGGCTTAAAGAGCGTTATATGCTCTTGAATATCATCTCCAGAAAACAGTACCTTGCAGGATAAAATTTTTCACAATTTTTCATTGCGCACGACTACCCTAAAAATTCTCGTGGTAGGAAAGTGTACGCAGACTTGGGTACCTCCACCAAAGGTCAGGCTCCAAGAAAAAATAGTTCGAACCTAAATGCATTTCATCTCATGCATGGAATGTAGCAGAGGTCTGGCACTTAGCTGAACCTCATTTCAAGCACTTTACTCTGACTCAAACATTAAAACAGTGAGACAAAAGGAGCACATCATTTTTCTATCCGGACTATTTTAGGGTACAACGACCTCGGAAGTAATTCAAGACCGGAGCGGATCCTAAATATGAAACTTTTTATTTCCAATTTGGACAAAACTTCTTTCAACCTATGCATATGTGTATTACAACTTTCCATGTCTTTAAATTTTTCAAAAATATTACTTAGAAATGAAATGGCAGGAGAATTAGTACAAGGCCTATATTTCTGAAATTAGGACCAAAATGGAAAAGTTTCAATGTCCTTCACATGATGATTAGAAATTGACATAACTTTGGTAATAAGTGATCAATTTCCATAAAATAAAAAGTGTTTTGCAGCAAAATGATTCTTCTTTACTTTGTGACCCTTATCAGATGTCTATGCTAAAAATTGGTTGCAAAAAAATCATTATATGAAGAAAAAATTGATTTTAAGTTTAATTTAAGTTCAATTTTTCTTTAAAAATATAAATACATTCAAGAAAAAACCCTCATGAATAGCTTATATTATAAGTTTAATAGTCAAAAACTAAGTCAAAGGTCAGAAACTCCCAGGAAAAGTTAATTGGACAGTGTTAAAAAGAGTAAAGTTCTAAATAAGAATTACTATTTGAGCCTGTAGAGCGAAATGGTGGCAGAATTAATCTTTTGTATAATATATTAAAATCTTTTAAAAGTACTATTTTTTTGCTTTTACCATTTTGATTGAAGAGTCTAAGCTGTATCCGATACAAAAATATTTACGAAACAATGTAAAGGGGATCCCTAACAGGAAATATCCATACAGGGCTTAGGGTTTGGAAGCTTATTATCTTCATTTCAAGTGGTTACTTAGACTGCCAGCCAATCAAATTAGTGCCGTTTTGGTCATATGACACTGACATTGTGGGGTAGGTATAAAAGAAGATGAGGATTCCTTTTATTACCAAAACCAGCTATTCTTTCAATTCCCAGACATCTAAAAACAAATTCTTATTGAACATGATTTAAGACAGCAGATGCAGAAGAAGAGAAAGCTATTTTCAAAAAGAAAATATGCTTCATTAATTGAGAAGTAACCAACTAGGCCCTTGCAGTGAAGCTTATGAAACAAAAAAACAAAAAAGACAATTACTATTTCTACTACAGATGACAACATTTCGAACGATCATATGTGTAACCTGCTACAATGACAAAAACAACACTTTTAGAATGAAACGCCTAAGTAGCAAATCCATCATGGAATTTCAATACCGTGAGGTTAAGGATTAACAAAATGTAAGTGAAACACAGGAATATGTTGAGGTGATGGCATACATAATTATACATAGACTGTCCAGTAACGGTGAAATTGACCGGCTGAAACAGAGCGACCTCTTATTCCAGCTCAAAACTATAGATCGGCACAAATGAGTTGTAACTACATATAAATAATTTTGAGGATACAAGAATATTACACTCAAAATCCTTTAAAGGGGGGGGGTAAATCATATTGCAACTTTTTTCCAGAGAGAGAAGGAGAGAGAGAGAGAGAGAGAGAGAGAGAGAGAGAGAGAGAGAGAGAGAGAGAGAGAGAGAGAGAGAGAGAGAGAGAGAGAGAGAGAGAGAGAGGGGGGGAGGGAGGGAGGCAGGGAGGCAGGGAGAGAGAAACAGAGAGCCAGACAGACAATGGCAAAGAGACAGATAGAGATGGGGACAGACACACAGACAGAGGTAAGGTAAGAAAGCTCATTCAAGCAAGGTTTGATTTTCCAACAATAGTTTGTGTTTTTAGTCTTTTTGAGTTGAACTGTTGATTCAGAACCCAAAAACATATATAAGGTCCTATCGACCATCATTCATACCAACAAGGCTTTTAAGTGGCTAATATTCTAGGGTGATGGCATTATCCATACCTTTTTCAGATGAAAATTTTAGTTCTTTACAGCCCAAACTTCTTGTTCAGATGATCAAATTGTGCAGACAGCTTGTTATGACATAATGGGAAAAAACCAAAGCATTCCGAAGGAATCAAAGTACTTAAAAGGCGTGAAATCAACAATTTAACATTTTTTTTAAAAATTTAATTCAAATTTTAAAAATGTTGAAAGATTCTTATCAGAAACCAGTTCTTGATCATATTTACTAGTTGACTGTGACATTTGAGTCAAAAATTTATGAAAACAACATAGCAATCAATATTTTTTTGTGACCCCCCCATCTCCATATAGGTTACACTCCTGTCTGTTTTGGCCGTGTTAAATTATATAGTAAATTGGCACATTTTGACAGTCTGTAGCTCCTTTAAAAAGCAAATTTGGGCTTAATAACTTAGTGCGGCTTAAAGAGCGTTATATGCTCTTGAATATCATCTCCAGAAAACAGTACCTTGCAGGATAAAATTTTTCACAATTTTTCATTGCGCACGACTACCCTAAAAATTCTCGTGGTAGGAAAGTGTACGCAGACTTGGGTACCTCCACCAAAGGTCAGGCTCCAAGAAAAAATAGTTCGAACCTAAATGCATTTCATCTCATGCATGGAATGTAGCAGAGGTCTGGCACTTAGCTGAACCTCATTTCAAGCACTTTACTCTGACTCAAACATTAAAACAGTGAGACAAAAGGAGCACATCATTTTTCTATCCGGACTATTTTAGGGTACAACGACCTCGGAAGTAATTCAAGACCGGAGCGGATCCTGTAATGTTAAGTCCAATATCGCCTTACATGAATCATGCATATTTTAAACGTCTGAAGAAAATTGAAACTTGAAAATTACTCGAGCACCCTGTAATGGATTTTTCAAGAAAATATAGTCTAGCCGTTTTGCTACGTCAATTTTAAACTCGCTACCAGACGGAAAGGTCTTTTCAAAGGATAAAAGAGTTGCAAACAATGAAAAAAATAATAGACAGAATATAAATGAAAAGCGCGTCCTTAGTGTTATGATAAAAACGGTTAATAAGTCTAAGGCATAAAACAAGAAACAAACGAATAAGCACAATCAAAATATTCGTTATTGCTTTCCGGTGGTTATCGGTAGATTATAACGTGGTAATCTCCAATCGGGAACCTTCGGCGATTTTTCGGAATAGACATCAGGAATAATAAGGGTTCAGTCATGAAAGCGCGTCAAGGTTTTATATGATGTCACAATTACGAACCACCCCACTAAGGATGACGTTGCGTCAACAAATTCAATGAAAGAATAAGTCAGCATATTATTATTTAAGAACAAAACGCAGTGTTTTACTGCGTTTCGTTTTCAAATTATAATATGCTTAAAAGATCTTCACAGACGATCGAAAAGAATTAACAAAATGTGATTTTCTTCAAGTGCATTGAATAATCGAAGTACGACCTGAAGCCGAATTACCTAAAATATTACCCAAACTTACTGAACTTATGTCAAAGATACTTTCCAGTTTATGGAATAGTTCGAGCGATGTTCCGAATGGTTTATCAGGCAAAAAATCATCAAAAGATTACACTCTGAATTCATTAATTTAAACCCACATTTAACGTTTTCAAAGATTAAGTTCTATGGCAGTCTCAGGGTCGCGAGATATGACAATTTTGTAATACACATGTAGTTTTAAAATAACTGTAATATGCATGCCCAGAGAGGACATCCAAGTGAATAGAGTTACCTACTGGTGGCAGTAAGCATAATTAAAAGAAATTGCTACAATAGCCAATTAGCACATGGAATGTCTATGTTTATTTAAAGCCCTATATTATGAAGTGTAGGGTTAAATCACGTTTTTCGGGCGTTTAACATTTGCAGAGAAGCGAAAAATGGTTGAACGCCCGAGTGCGAAGCACGAGGGCGTTTAAGCATTTTGAGGCTCTCTGCAAATGTTAACGCCCGAAAAAGCGTGAATTGATGATATTATTGCATTAAAAGAAAGACTAGAGTATTAATTAGGCGGAGATTGCGAAGTAATTCATAGAAATGCTTCAAAAAGAGCCACAAACCTTCAAAAACGCCGACAAAAACTTGCGTCACACATGTTTATACCGCGATTGCTTTGAAAATTCATGACGTCACCAAATCTAACACGGGAAAAAGGCCAACGTCTTTAGTTACGCTCTAAATAGACTTTTACTATGAATATGTTTATTGTATCTAAATTATCAATATGTATACTCGTCAAAATCGAACCTTTGATGGATTTTTTTAACAAAATGCTTATGGTTACAGAAAAAGATAAGTTTTATTGAAATTGATAAGCCCAGATCGATGATTTTTAAGTAAAGGAATAGCCGGGCGTTAACGAATTTACTGACAAAGCCACGTTTTCTGCCGTTAACGCCCGGATTTTGTCCGTAAACGTATGCCCACTTCGAACCGAAAACGCACATTTTATGCAATAATCAAGTTTAAATCGCGTAGTTCTTTAGAAAAGCCATTCAACATGCATATATCTGTTTGTGAGTCAATCAAATTTTCTTTTGATTCAGCGCATTGAACATAAGATATCAATATGATGACATTTTTAAAGAGTGTTGCCATCTTCATATACCAAATTAGGAATTATCCATTAAATTGTCTGCGCTAGACAAAAGCATGAATTATTTCCAGAGAAACAAGGCTAATAAATCAGGCACACGACAACGCTACAGGCCTCGAATATTCAATAGCCTCTCAAATGATGGCATTTTACTGATTTTACCAGAAATTAATTTATTATTATAATGCAAAGAAAATTCTAGCATTTTCAATTGTTAATGCTGATCTGAAAAACATTGATATGTACGGCCGCAACGGTATAACTTCTAAATGGTCAGACCCCACCCGATTTTTGGCCTTCTTTGTTCTATATAAAATTGCTCAACTTTCAGGTGCTGCAGCGCATTCCATAACAATGCGTTTATATATTACGTCCCCAGTGCTTAATCTACATTCATTGTTCTATCATTTGAGACTAAAATAACTGGGTCTTTTAGGTTTAACTTTTGGGCTTTTCAAGCCAGAGTAAAGGAACCCTCTTTTTTCCACCTATGAAGAGGTCAGTTAGTTCGGGCACGCCCACCGTCGCTCATCCGTCCTCCCGGAAAGGAAATCGTGCACAAAAAAGATCGAACCAAGCCTTATATTAAAGAAGAGATGCAAGACTAGCAAAAAATCAAAAGAATATGCACGTGGATCACTGTTCTCCACTTCAAAATGCCATTTTCAAGCCGCACTATTTTTTCGTTAAGATCTACTTTTACCATACAACGACCTCCGGAAGTAAATTCCAGTGAGGTCACTCCAAATGTTCCTTAATACGCCTCGCCGGGAACATAGACAATAACTCAAACCGGTAATGGCAGCCATGATTCTCTCGCTTCGCTGATAACATGACTCGAGTATACACATTAGGCTACAGTTATAAGCATGTCAGTTAATAACATACAAATAAAAATATGATGTAAATGCTAATAAAAACCTTTCTATTCGACCAATCTGTGCAAATAAAGTGCTTAATTTCTCACAAATTCAGCCATGAACCGCTTCGATGTCATAACGTCGCAGGATGTAGTAGTGTGACGTCACTGCTACCTGTGACGTCCCTAATTGTTACATTTCCATTTTGGGTGCATTGGGAGATATTGGTAAATTCAATGAATTCGATGAATAACAAGGCCTGAAAAAGGCAAAAGACGGATATTTTGTCAGAAACTTCGAAGAATCATAAAATTGTATCACGGCTATTTGCCTGGGTATATTATGATTTATTCCCAGCAGTAAAAAAATTATGTCAACCCTCGCCTACGGCTCGGGTGACACCACTTTTCTAGCCGGGAATAAATCGTCATATACTTCGGCAAGAAACCGCATAACTAATAATGTGTCCCTTTATGAAAATAAAATCATCTTTGAGATTGTTATGGTCACTCTTTAATTAAAAAAAAAATCAAACTACTTTTGTTAAAGAAAAACGATTGCTTCTTGACCCCTTATGATTCAAAACATAGGATCACGTTTGAAGATTCATTACTTGCACCAATTTTTGTTATTTATTTGTTAAGATCAATAAATATTTCCGGCGCCTTTAAGATACGCTTCACTATATATGTAATGCATTTGTCTATCACCATGTGAGAGATAGCAGCTGGAGGCTAGAACATGATTTTATGGTAGTACTGGTGAGAGAAAATATCAGGAATCCATTATTAGGTGCTCCAATCACCGCGATATAACTGAAAGATTATATATATAAGGATATTTCTTAATCAATTTTATCTACAATCATTTTTTTCTGAACGGCATTAATAGTTGATTTTACATTTGCATCAATTCGCGATCAACTTAAAAAAAAAGCGATATCTTTTTTCTCTTTAGCTTGTAAATTTATGTAATCTAGCATACGCTCAGGTTGACCATTCAAAAGGTCCCGGGTTCGATCCCCTACGGAAGCTAGAGACTAGAAAAGCATGTTATAGTAGTAATTGTTTGAGAAATACCAGAAATCCATTGTTAGCTGCTCAAGCTACCGCGACATGAAAAATTGTTAAAATTTGCGTTAAAACCTCATTCAAACAAACAATCAAACAAACGTTCAAGTTGATAGATTACTGCTTAATTTATGTTTAAAATAGTACTCCGATTTGTGATGGTAAAACGAAGAACCATGTCTTAAGCGCTTCGCTACCAGTCTCTTCAGGAACAGTCTTGGTTTGTCTTGTAAAACATTCACGGTAAAACGTCGCTAACAATGGTTATAGACAGCAGGAATTTCTGTGCCATAAATTGTATTAGGCTTAACAAATTGAATATCTATTTCACGTCGTCTATTTATCAATATACCATCAAATAGATCAGTTTTATTCCAGTAACAATGTCAGAGGATTTTCTCCCAGACAACTCTTTTAACAGGAAAATTATGTCGTTTTAAACGATCGCAAGAGTTGGATAAACAGGAGTCCACCCCAACCCCACACGATCATTAGACTCTGGAAACACTAAATTAATCTACCATATTAGATCAATATACCTATATTTTTGCTGTAACGAATTATTAGCAGAATTAGTGTGTTGACTGTTAAACGTTTCTTATCTTTCGGTAGCAAACACAAGTTAAAGATATGGTTTGCCAAAAGAAGGAGCCTTTTTACTAAGCATCTTACGCTCTTTTTCGTAAGTCAAATATTAAAGTTGCTTCTACTGAAGTACCTAAATATGGAATTATGCCACCCATCATCTCACTGGAATCGTCTTCTAAAGACGTTTCCAATGAGTTATTGCAATGCAGAATCTAACCATGAATGAAAGCACTAGGTACGATTTGTGATTTTGAATTACGATTTGATTTTTCTTAAGTATAGTAAAATTGTCACAAGGTCTTTCTAGGCCACGCTACTTTGTGACTACAGTGAAAAGAAAAGTGATAGTCGTTTTTTCATGATATTATTTCCCACAAATCTTGCAAATTCGCAAAAAGTTAAGAAGAAAAACACACTTTTTACAAAAAATCACAGGTTAATAGTTTCGACAACTGCATGTCGAAGACAAATTTGACAAAATCTCACGAGGATAAACATTGAAAACTGAAGTCCAAGACAGGCTCTACGCTCAGGAAAACAAAACGTTGCAAACAGTTTTCCAACTATACCCCGCATTGCTTGCAAAGCAGGGTATAATTCGCAAACTGTTTGCGTCGTTTCGACAACCTGTACGCAGGGATAGACTCTACGATGTAGACAACCAAATTCTCGTGTTGTGGACAGACAAGGCTCCGAAATGATGTGTTAAATTTCGAGATGGATCAGTTTTTGCCATTTATGTTTGTTCTATTAGGCAGCCGTCAGTTATTATTAGTTTCCATGACAACATGGGATGAACTTACGCTTTCTACCCTTTATCTTATCACCTGCAGCTTTCGATACATTTTTGTCTCTTTTAAAAGGCTCTTTTTACCATCTATGATGAGGTAAAATAAAATAATTCAACAATGTGATACGATCGATGAAGAAATGAACCGTATATAGAGTTCGTGGAGATATAATACCTATTTATTCAACCATGCATCCATATATCCACTCATTGAATTTCATCCCAAAATAATTCAACTGGTCAATTTCATGATGTTTAAACTGCAAAGACCTATATCTTTAACACATCAGTGATATTACAAAAGTGTATTACAACATAATCGGTTTTTAAAATTCCGAGAAAAAAATCGTTGTGTTCTGTTCTTCTTCAATATTTTCAAAATCCTCGATTAATGCTGCTCTTTCACAGATTGGCAAAATGGGATTTTTGAAAATGTTCGTAAAATAAATCGGAAGTAACGATCTCATCATGTTGAAGACTTTAAAATAATAAGATTCAATCTGGTAATGCATGGAAAGAAAGGCCGATATTCCTGAATTTAGCAAAATTCATTCTGGAAAAATAAAGCAACTACTAACGCCTTAAAACTTATTCTTCAATTTCGAGCCAACTATGTATGCCTGTGCATTCGTCATGTTTGTCTTATTCAATAAAAAAATTAAGGTAAAAGTATTTTACAGCTGGAAAATTCTTATCAATACATGCTAAAATGAAAGATTATTCGCGAAAAAGAACGATTTTGAAATTTAAAGACTGGAAATTAATAGACTGGATCACTTACTGATCTCCCCTTCAAAAAATAAGATTCAAAATTATTTCATGTCCGTTACTATTATATAATCTAAGATGAACTGTAGGACTCTAACTTTTGTAGAAGAGACCTGTTAATTTGAAAATAATACATTTTGTTCAGGAAAGAAAAATAGTGTTGAACTCTAATTGCATGGAGCTTGGGAAAGGAAAAATATTGAGATCATTTCTGTCTTATCCTGTTTCGGCCATTCGTTCAAGATGCCAAACGTCCTAAAATGTGTAAAATTGGTTTTCCGCCAGTACAATGCAAAGCGACGCACCATTTCTCAAACGTTCGCGAATGTTTTCATCGTGAATCCAAGATATGTTTGATTCTCTTCATTAATTTGTGATGTTGCTTTTATTCTGCGTTATTAATAAACTGGCAGGGTGGGACTTAGCCGTGACGTAATTTGGCGAGTTAACTTTTAAATATATTGGGTTTATTGAAAAGTTATCCGGCAATAATCGTGAACGCGTGCAAATAACTGTATCCTAAAACAAAAGGATCCACGTGCTTAGAGAAAATGAACACATTTCATCGTTGGATTACCAAAGCCTCGTAACTTCAGCCTGGACAAGCTAAGGGAACGAGGGTTTGGTAATCCAACCTAGGCTTTACGGTCTCAAGTTAATTATGTCGTCTATCTTTAGAAGTAAATAATAATAAAAAAGGCTGATTTACCTTAAGTGCACCGACCCGTTAATTAGGCTCCGCCCTGCCAGGGGAAAAATCGTGGATAATACACAGCTCGAATATGCTATTGTGACTTGTGATTACAAAACATTTGTATTCAATTCATACATTTCTTAGCTCAGTTTTGAAAATGCACCTGTGGCTATTTTAACTCGTCGATTGTATACAAATATATTGTAACAAAATGTCACAATAGCGTATACTATATATTTATATATTCAAATTTCTATGACATATTTTTCTTTTCTAATTTATTTACACATGGTTAATTTTTCTATGGATTTAGACTTGCAGTAGTCAATGAAATATGATGCCCAGGAATGCATGAAACGCTCCATTGGGATTTCGATCAAACGAATTGACATACCTAGTTTATTCAAAGTGTATTGAACATTTTAAAGAGCTGATTTAGCCGAACAAGACCGGCCCTTTTAGTCTTACAATTTAGATAATATTTCGTGAATCAGAAAGAAGTCTAAGCATGCTATAATTTCCATTTATCGATTGACAGGAATAAGACATTTATAAAGGTCCTTGAAGTTGGCAGCCTAGCAGCCTAGCATCCTAGCAGAGTGAAGTTGGCAGCCCAGCAGCCTAGCAGACTGAAAAAACTTTTTATCAAAATTATTGATATCTGATACTAGTATTATACACTAGAAGTCACTTCAAACCGTAAACACTGAAATTCTAGTGAAGGTAGATTTGTTCCGGAAATCTCACTTTATTCAACTTTTCCGACAAAAAAGTCCAGAAAATTGCCCGGTATACAATCTGGTCTTTACAAATATGAGAATTTTAATCTTTGGGGAAAAAAACGATAGTAGTCATTTTAGGTTGCTAAGCTGCTAGACTGTTGGAAATGTGAAGTTGGCAGTCTGGCAGCCTAGCAGTCTAGCAGCGTAGCATCCTATAATTTCCACTATCGTTTTTTTCCCCAAAGGATAAAGTTCTCATATTTATTAGGACAAGATTGATAAGTGTTGGGCAATATTCGGGACATTTTTGTCCGAAAAGTTGAATAACGCGAAATATTTGTCAGAAATGATTTCTCGTGTATAATACTATTTACAGATATCAATGCGCGTGGGCGTATTACACGTTACAAAAATCTCATTTACATGTTACACTGTATAAGGCAGATTATGCGTTTCACGAAAAAGCCGACTGATATGTATTTTATGTAACTTTTCTTTCATAGGTCTAAATCAAGAAAAGTTATTCGAAGAAGGTTCACGAAAGAGCGAAAAAGGATTGTATTTCGAAGGAGTCAAAACGATTAGGGAGACAAGTCCAAATTTCCCCGTATAAACGGTAATCCTAGCAGATTAGCCTTCAGAAACAATGTTCTATATAATTGCCGTCCCCAGACATCCATGCTGATTTATTAAGCAGTCCTGGTGCAATATTTCCGAGAATTGGATTCTGCAGCCCCGAAAATAATGGCTAAATACCGCCTGTTTAATGGTACAGTGACGGTCGTGTCTGATGTTTTTTAACTCTTCAACTGTTTACAATGTAAACAAGTCAGAATGTTCCAAATACCCTAATTCAAATAAAAGGAAAGTTGGTCGGGGAAAACAGCTTATATATTTGAGCTTTCTAGTCTAAATGGAGTATTCAAGGCATCTGGCCAACTAGAAACATTTACAGCAAACTGAATATATAGAGGATAATCGTTTGTTTCAGTGTAAGATCGATTTATATTTCATTGAGTGAACAACAAAAGCTATATCTTCACGAGTGGCGGAGCCACGAGTGAAAATATAGCTTTTGTTGTTCACGAAATGAAATATTAATCGATCTTACTCGGAAAACAAACGATTATTCCATTTCTTTAATGCAAAAATGAGAAAAAATATGAAATTTCTAGGACATATTTTCATAAAGCGCGTCATTTTGCACGTGATTACTATGCAACGTTCATTGTGACGTCACATATTTCGCCCCGCATAGATGACGTCAGAAAGGATGAATTGCACAAAAGCAGGGTTTAAGTTTTTGATAATTTCACTGCTTTTGCGGTGAGTTTATCAAGTAATAATCTACCGTTATTTCTCGATAAACCACCGAAAAGCATTAAAGAAACTTTTTTTATTCTCTATAATATGTGAACATAACAGATCACCAGTGTATTTTCAAAACCTCGTAACCTTGTAACTCAACTTTTCATGAGACAAAGAAAAAAATTAAAGACATACAGACATAGAATGATTTAAAGAGACACGGACAGAAGTCGGGGTGAAAGAGGGAACATTGATAATGCCTTTATAGTATTAAACAATGTTATAATTTAAAACAATACATAAATATCGAAACTTGAATATGTGCTGAGTTCCGAGAGAAAGTGTGCACTGATTCCCCCTTTTTTTCATTTACACTAATTTAAACAAGGTTTAGTGAAATCTAGGGATTAAAATTAATTTTATGCTAAAAAAACCCTAATTGAAATCAAATATCAAGTCAGATTTTGATGAAGTATCACATGTGCTTCGGGCTAAGACACTAAATCGTTGAAGCGATTCGGGGACTGTAACGAAATTTTTTGTCAGCCCCATTAGTTAAATCGGTAGAGCATAATACTTCAAAGATGAATATCGTGGGTTTGATTCCCGAGCTGGCACACTAACAAACTAATTGTCGATCGGGTGAGATTTTAATCCGATGTTCAGTGTGACGTTGCTTTACAACGAGTACGTTAATGATCCATGGCCGGTCTCAGCAGTAGTTTCTTCCATGTATCCCTTGCACTACCCCCTGTAACAACTAACCGTTTTCTTGGGGCGTCGCTCACATAGGCATATGCTACGGTAGTGACGATAAATAAACGGAAATACACACAACGAAGTTTATCATGAATATTATGTACTCAAAATGAATGTTAAACTCAGTAGCGCAGCATTTTACTGGCAAAGGGTTAAATACAGAATGGCCTTTCTGAAAACACTATATGGTTTTTTGCTGTTAATAATTTATCGAGCAACTTCAGAAGAGTCGGTCCACAATGCCATTGATCAATATGCTGAAACATGTGATGTAATTTGTTTAATTCATTTATGAGTTGAACGTGTGAGCACATTATTTACTTTGGTTGATTGGCTAGAATATAGCCCTGCGCTCCGCATGAAATGCTGTAAACTGTTTGCAAATTATACCCCGCTTTGCACGCAATCACACGTGCAAAGCGTGGTATTATATGCTAAAAGTGTGCACTGTTTTTTCATCCTAAACGTAGGGCAGGTACCTAGGACCCAATACAGCTTAGATATGTAAGATAAAAGTAAATGAAATCGGGTTTTCCATAAGATATATGAAAATAATAAATATGCTGTATACCAACTATATGTTGATAGCTGGAAGACGAAGTCCATCCCGAATTAAACATTTGAAATCAGCACGACTCATGTTTTCTCAGATAACTTCTTTCTTTTTTTTTATTGGTAGCGTTAGATAATGACGTAATAGTTTCGTCATTGATTAGGTTATTGCACTGCTAATATACGGCACTTATCACATTTTAGTACTTATATGATGATGACGTAAAACGGTAGTATGTGGTCAAGCCGAAATATATAACGATTTCTTCCGGTTTCCGAATATCTGAAATTGGGGATATTAAACCTTAATCAACGATTAAATCATTTTGCATTTTGTCCAAGACTATTTATGTTGCAGACAAATGAAGTTTCAATATCCAAGTCGGTATGACATATCGATGGTTATAGTACATGATCAGTAGTTGAACAACTGAGAGGATTTGCAACGTGAATATAGAAGCCGAAAGATGAAGGTCCGACCCGCCCGATTTTTGGCCGTCTTTATCCTATATAAAATTACTCAACTTTCTGGTGCTGCAGCGCATTCCACAACACTATTCTTATATATATTCCGTCGTTAGCGCGTCATCTTCATTCATATATCGATCTTTGAAGACAAAAAAAAAACAGGGTCAATTAGGTTCTACTTTTGGGATATTCAAGCTAGAGTTAAGGTATCGTCTTTTTTCCACCTAAGAAGCGGACAGTTAGTTTTTGTATGCCACCCGTCCATTATCCGTCCCTCGGGGAAGGAAAGGAAAGCGTGCACAAAGAAGATCCAACCAAGCGTTGAATTAAAGAAGAGATGCAAAACTATTGAAAAACGAAATAAATATGCAGATGGACCAGTGTTCTCCATTTCAAGATGCCGTTTTTGAGCCGCACTATTTTTAGCTCACCTGAGCACAAAGTGCTCAAGGTGAGCTATTGTGGTTAGGTGGATGTCCGTCGTCCGTCGTGCGACGTGCGTCGTGCGATGTCCGTCGTCAACATTTGCCTTGTATGCACTCTAGAGGCCACATTTTTTGCCCGATCAACCTGAATTTTAGTCAGAATGATTGTCTTGATGAAATCTCGGACGAGTTCGAAATTGGGTCAACTGGGGTCAAAAACTAGGTCACGGGGTCAAATCTAAGGAAAACCTTGTATGCACTCTAGAGGCCACATTTTTTGTCCGATCAACCTGAATTTTGGTCAGAATGATTGTCTTGATAAAATCTCGAATTAGTTCGAAATTGGGTGAACTGGGGTCAAAAACTAGGTCACGGGGTCAAATCTAAGGAAAACCTTGTATGCACTCTAGAGGCCACATTTTTTGCCAGATCAACCTGAATTTTGGTCAGAATGATTGTCTTGATGAAATCTCGGACGAGTTCGAAATTGGGTCAACTGGGGTCAAAAACTAGGTCACGGGGTCAAATCTAAGGAAAACCTTGTATGCACTCTATAGGCCACATTTTTTGTCCGATCAACCTGAATTTTGGTCAGAATGATTGTCTTGATGAAATCTTAGACAAGTTCGAAATTGGGTCATCTGGGGTCAAAACTAGGTCACAGGGTCAAACCTAAGAAAAACCTTGTATGCACTCTAGTGGCCACGTTTATTGCCCGATCAACCTGAAATTTGGTCAGAATGATTGTTTTGATGAAATCTTGGACAAGTTCGAAATTGGGTCAACCGGGGTCAAAAACTAGGTCACTGGGTCAAATCGAAGAGAACCTTGTATGCACTCTAGAGGCCACATTTTTTGCCCGATCAACCTGAATTGGGTCAACTGGGGTCAAAAACTAGGTCACAGGGTCAAATCTAAGAAAAACCTTGTTTGCACTCTAGAGGCCACAATTTTTGGCCAATCAACCTGAAATTTGGTCAGAATGATTGTCTAGATGAAATCTCGGATGAGATTGAAATAGGGTCATCTGGGGTTAAAAATAGGTCACAAAATCAATTGTAAAAATCCTTGTTAGTCAACCTTAAAATTGTAAAAAACGGATTCTCAAGTTGTATAGAAGCAACAGCTTTGTTTAGCTCAGTCATTCATCATTATATTTCTCATTCTTCTTTTTGAAAATTTTAGACAGTTCATTCAGGTGAGCGATTAAGGGCCACTATGGCCCTCTTGTTTTTTTTTCTTTTAAAACGACATCCGGAAGTAAATTCCAGTGAGGCCACTCATAAATAAGTATATAGCATGACATGTATTTACACTAGCTAGCATCACATCCGTCCATCCTTTGTATTAAGTAGATTATTAGTATGGCAAACAATGTTCGGCAGTAATTTAATGGATTGATTGATTGAATGGAGTTTTACGCCGCTTTCAACATTATTTCAGTTATATCGCGGCGTTGAGCACCTAACAATGGTTTCCTGGTATTTCTCTCACCAGTACAACCACCACATCCTTTCCTAGCATCCAGCTGCTATCTCACATAGGTCTACGATTATCAACCCATTGGTGAGAGACAAATAGTCGAGTAATTTAATGGAGCTTCCTGCTTAAAACAACATCTAAATTTACAAATCTTACAATTTTATCGAATCTCAAAGAAAACTTGCCAGATCTCAGGTCAAAAAACCAATTAATTTAGGAAAACAAACATTCACTCAATAAGGAAATACTTATTTCCTTATTGTGAGAATGTTTCTTTTCCTTTGGTTAATAGCACACCATTAAAGAAACATGCTCTGTTCAGGAGAAAATTCAGGTCAGTCGAGCACCTCTAGTTGTTACAGGAATAATTGCCATATAACCAATTATACAAGTAATTCTTAACTAGACCGTCTGGACAGGGCACATCTGTTTTGGAAACCCTTGTTTATTTCTGTATTACCTTATTCAAAAATTTATGAAAACCTTAAAACCCTGAAAACCCTTAGTCCCTAAACCAATAAATCTAGGAAAACAAACATTCTCTCAAGTAAGAGTGGTTCTTTTCCTTTGATTTATAGCACAACTTTTTTTAGAAACATCCTCATTTAGGAGAAAATTCAGATCGGCGGAGCACCTCTAGTTGTTACAGGAGAAATGGCCATATAACCAATTATACAAGTAATTTTAAACTAGACTGTATGGACATCTGTTTTAGAAACCCTTGTTTATTTTTAAATTGCCTTGTTTGAGAATTTGTGAAAGGTATTTCGAGGTCGTCGAACCTATAAATCTTGGAAAAAAAACATTCTGTCAAGAAAAAGAATACTTATTTCCTTATTGTGAGGATGTCTCTTTTCTTAGATTTTTAGCATAAACTTTTTTAGGAAACATCTTCTGTTTATGAGAAAATTCAGATCGGCGGAGCACCTCTAGTTGTTACAGGAGAAATGGCCATATAACCAATTATACAAGTAATTCTAAACTTGACTGTCTGGACAAGGCACATCTGTTTTAGAAACCCTTGTTTATTTTTATAGTGCCTCGTTTGAAAATTTGTGAATGGTATTTCGAGGTCGTCAAACCTTTAAATCTAGGAAAAGAATCATTCTGTCAAGAGGGAAAAACTTACTTTTTTATTGTGAAGTTGTTTCTTTTCTTAAACTTTTAGCACAACCTTTTTTAGAAACATCCTCATTTAGGAGAAAATTCAGATCGGCGGAGCACCTCTAGTTGTTACAGGAGAAATGGCCATATAACCAATTATACAAGTAATTCTAAACTAGTCTGTCTGGACAGGGCTCATCTGTTTTAGAAACCCTTACTTATTTTATAAAGTGCCATGTTTGAAAATTTATGAAAGGTATTTCGAGGTCGTCGAACCTATAAATCTTGGAAAAGAAACATTCTGTCAAGAGGGAAATACTTATTTCCTTATTGTAGGGGTGTTTCTTTTCTTAGACTTAAAATAAGCGCAACCTTTTTCAGAAACATCCTCGTTAAGGAGAAAAATCAGGTCGGCGGAGCGCCTCTAGTTGTTACAGGTAAAATGCCATATAACCAATTATACAAGTAATTTTAAACTAGAATGTCTGGACAGGGCACATCTGTTTTAGTAATCCTTGTTAATTTCTGTATGTCTTGATCGGGAATGGTTTCAAGGGTTACAGTCAGAGAGTTATTTGGATTTCAAATATATTTATTTTTATTATACCTGCTCAAATCTTATATTGTGGGTATTCATTGGGATTTTCTCGTCGAGACAATTCAATAAGTACCACGACATAGGGTTTCAATGAGAAATAAAGATTTTAGACAGGCATTACCCCCCCCCCCCCCCCCCTCTTAGCCGGACATTTGGTTTACACGAGTATTCAAAGACCCAAGAACGTTAATAAATACTTTGTATTTCAAGTACATTGGTTAGAATTGTAAAATATTTTGAATCGATATTTCTTTTGAAAGACATGCACCTTGTACAGAACATCAGCTTCTCTAGTTGGCATATAAATATTATGCAACTATTTTACCTCCGACTGTCTCGACAAGGTTTTTCTGTTTTAGTAACATAATTTTAAAAAATATCGGTTACAGATTATCCACATAAAGGTAAAGGACAAAGATCGAAAAAGAAAAAAAAATTGAAGTCGTCTAAAATCGAACCAAGGACCGCGTAATTGGGAGTTCGGCGCGCTATCGAACGAACTTTAATCTGACGATTGAAAGACTTGCTTACTGTAGCAAGAAAATCAAGAAGGTTTTTTATAACCAATTATGCCTAGATTCGGAACCTCTTTTTACAAATTTAGTTACCCTTTAACTTACTGTTACCTTGCTAGGAAAATGGCAAGAATGGGTATTTGTAACTTGCGAGCCATTGATTAGTATTTTCTTTAAAAAAGATATTGACGACTGCATTAATTGGTCAACATTGTCGGCTATGAGTCGTAGACAGATAAATATATTCTAAATGTAACAGTCTGGAATACATTTGTATCATGGTGGAGGCAATTTTAGAGTAATTTGTCTATGTTTAGAATTATAAACACTTTACAAGCCTTATTGCACAATATTAGTTAACCATAATATTTGTGACCCGTCACGCGAAAAGGGACAAGCTCGGAACTCTGTGAAATGAATATTTGACAAAGAGATTGCGTCCAGCATAGAAATGGCAGAGGTCGTATTTCAAAAATTCTTCACTGGAACGTAGATTGATCATTCTAGATTCAGACAATGAGCACAATGCGAAAATTTACCATCCTATTCAGTCTGCGCAATCCGCGCAGTCTGACTAGGTCGATACTTTACGCACTTCCCAGACGGTCCCTTTTCGCGTGACACTTATTTCGTTAACCCCGGAGTTATTATCCACGATTTTTCCCCCTGGCAGGGCGGAGCCTAGGTAACGGGTCGATGCACTTAAGGTTAAGGTAAATCAGCTTTTATTCATTATTTTTTACTTCTAAAGATAGTCGACATAATTCACTTGGGACCGTAAAGCGTAGGTTGGTAACCAAACCCTTGTAACTTCAGCTTGGGCAAGATGAAGTTACGGGGCTTTGGTAACCTAACGATGAAATGAGTTCACTTACTCTAAACACGTGTATCCTTTTGGTTTTAGGAAACAGTTATTTGCACGCGTTCACGATTATTGCCGACTAACTTTTCAATGAACCAAAAATATTGAAAAGTTAACTCGTAAAATTACGTCACGGCTAAGCCCCGCCCTGCCAGTTCATTAAAAACGCAGAATACCACTAAATTTTTGCTATGCAATTGAGCGACATATATAAACACACTGAAACGGACCTCTAAACGGCCACTTGGTTTTTGATGAAAAGGTAATATAATTATCAGAAATTAAAATTATTGAATTTTATAAGAAAAATCATTCGAAGCTAATCTTTAATTGAATTCGACCGGAAAATGTAAGGAAAGCAACGGATTTGAAGGGAATTCAAGGGTACCCCTGATTTCAATATAAAGATTAGTGGGTGGGGTAATTTTAGCATTTTATACTTGTGTGAGAAACAATACAACCACAATATTATTTTCTTCATTAATTTGTAATCTGACTCGCAATGCCCATCGAAGTCTGTCACTTATATGATTGATTTCCGAGTATTTCTATGACTGAAATTTTGAAATTTCGCGAAAATATGCAACTTTTGTGACTTTCTTAAAGGAGGGGTCTTGTGATAAACCGTTTGCTACAGGACAAAAAATTGAATCCATTCTCCTTTAAGAATACAGTAAAACTTGTGTTAAGCGACCACTAAAGTGACCACCAAAAAGCGGTCGTTTAAGGAAAAGGTCGCTTAATGCGAAATACCATGATAAATGTGACAGTTTATTTTGATAACATTTATGGATTGTCGGCCAAGTCGAAGTGAATCCTATGATGTTTGAACCCATTAGAATCGTCTTATAGAGACGATTCTAATGGAATCCAACAAAATAAGATTTAAAAATAACCAAGTTTTCGTTAAGAATGTTCTCTTTTTCAGGGAATTTGCTTACGGTGAGGGGACTTCTTATGGTGGTCGCTTAAAGAAATTGGTTGCTTAATAGACGTGGTCGCTCGAGCAATATCGACTGTATACCAAATTGATCCGTCATTCATATAAAAATAAAATATACTTCATGGAATGACAACAAATATGTTGAAATGTGGCAAATCCAATGTGGCCGTTAAGAAGCTAGTTTCAGTGTACACAAAATGTTTGGTACGATAGAACGGGGTAGGGGTAATTCATTTTTATTTTGACTTTATATCCTACTGAAATTCTAACAAGATTTTTTCAAAATAGTAAAGAACGAAAAAAGTGAATGTACAAACCTCGACCTTCAACCAAATGAACCTCAAGCCAGTTTTCCTCCGAGAATATCAAATCCCTGCATTTCTAGGTCATTGTGTTAAAAGAGGTCAGGCAAGAAATATGATGCAGACCGTCTGACAAATTAATTCTTGCCTAGACACACTGGATAAAAGATATATTTTTTAGGAAGAATTCTTCAATTTTGGCGCTATCACCTTTCTTAATTAATGACACCATATGTTTTGACACACATCTGTAGCAGACCACGAATCTGCCCTGTTTTCAGGATGACAAAACACCGTAAACTGTTTGCGAATTATACCCGC
Organism: Fragum whitleyi; assembly: GCA_948146395.1. Lineage (NCBI taxonomy): Eukaryota > Metazoa > Mollusca > Bivalvia > Cardiida > Cardiidae > Fragum > Fragum whitleyi. Next base: position 43,749,440 of record OX411548.1, read on the forward strand.
TTTGCACACAAGTGCACGTGCAAAGCGGGTATAATTTGCTAGCAGTTTGCACTGTTTATTCATCCGGAATGTATGGCAGTTCTCTCTCCTTTTCCCAATTACGACGAAGAGAATATTTCTTTAAATCGCGGGATAACGAAACTAAAAACCTATTCACACTATATTAATACCGGTACGAGAAGCGGATTCATACATTAATGTGATCAGGCTTTTTGCAATTTTTTTCGTATCTTTTAAGCTTTTTTTTTCAATTTAGAACTGATTCAGCTGGGACTTATTTGTACGAAAGCTTGTTTAATAGCTGCGCACTAAAAATTGTTTTCATTTTTGAATAGAAATTTTCAGCAGAGCAGATTGCTAGAATCTTGATAGACATACATGAAATAAGATAATAATCGTAAACCTATGTGAGATAGCAGTCGGAGGCTAGGACAGGATGTAATGGTAGTACAGGTGAGAGAAATACCAGGAATCCATTGTTAGGTGCTCCGGCCGCCGCGATATAATGAAATAATGTTGAAAGCGGCGTTAAACTCCATTCAATGAAATAAGATAATTCGGATTTCAAATACCTAAATGATAATAGTGATGGGCGCACGAATTAACACAGTTACTTGTATTGTGTGGTTCAAAGGGAAGCATTAGAATGATTGAATCACGTTGTATTTATTAATCATATTTGGCATGGCTCAGTCAATCCACTCCCTGGCAGGTAAAACATAACCCAGAATACCTCGTAAACAATTCATTACCATCATGCCCTTCATCTACTTTTCGATTTTAGGTGAGACAATTGCTGCCCTCGACGTGATTTCAAAATTACTAAACTATGGCTTTCACCAATCTGTTGTTACAAGGTTATAGAAAAACACCCATGCTCTGCCCTGCGTTCAGTATCAAAACGTTAGCGAAGAGTTTTCGAAATGATTCCTCGCTTTGCACGTATGTACACGTGCAAAGCGGGGTATCATCTCAAAGCGCTCGCGAAACGTTTTTACATCCTGAACAAGGGGCTGGTCTTGATAACATCCGACCGGAAATAAAAAGCATGCCTGACGCAAGCTTGGTGGTTACAAATTAATTCCTTTTTTGTAGAGTAAAAATTCGTAGCTCAGTTTAAGATAAAAATAAATTCAATGTTATATTGGTAATCATTTGAATCGAGACGATTCAAATGAGTACCGATAACAAAGGGTTTCATTGAGAAATAAAGATTTAAGACTGACTTTACCCCCCCCCCCCCCTCTTTAATTAAATAAAGACAATCATAATTATGCTGCATATAATTTTTTCCGCGGTAGGGAACCATCTATCTAATGCTATTTCTTTGCACTTTTATGTTGGACTACATGTGTTTGTTCAAAGTGCTACAACTAAATAATTATGTAGGACACGTGAAAACGACACTATCTTACGTATTTTTGTTTATATTTTCATTCATATTTTTCAGCATTTCAAACAAACGCCAGTGGGCAGTCCCTAAGATCTTGCAGATTACCCTATTTTGTGTCACACATGGAACGGAAATTTACAATAGGTTACGCACTTTAAAATTAAAGTATCCATATTTGGGTTTAAGTCTAGAAAATACTTGTTTAATTAGAACGAAGTGTAAATTGTAATACCTCCCTCCGGATAATTAATTTGCCCATAAGGTTAATTTTGGTCCTTTACTGTTATATACTGCATCTTATTGTGTAAACGAGAATTGAATCTTGAAAATAATTATTCAGGGGAATGAAATTAGGTTACTTGTATTTAACCGCGACAACTCCTAAGTGTCCAAATAAATGTCATATTAAAATCGGTGGGGCGGACAAGTCGGTGATTCCTCTTTTTCATCGGCTGATTGCGAACGTAAACTTGTCGCTACGATACCGACTTCCAAAAATCAAAAGATGTCTTCGGTATGGAATCGGCTGATGCAACGACCAGTTGTAGCCGAATAGCTGGGCACTTAAATTCGTCGATTTTATCACCTCGAACACCCATTATACAAATGTTGCTGGCGAGCCGACCCGTCGGATCTTTTACATGATTTGTAATTTAAATTTTAAGTTATAATTTGCTGATAGTTTGCCTCTTTGTGTCATACTGAACGAAGGGTTGTCAAGGGGGGGGGGGGTGTTAATTTTCAAACAAACAAACTTAACTTTAATCGATTATAACGAAAATGATTTTCATTTTATTTTCAAATCTCATCAATTAGAAAGGTCCGGATCTACATGTAAACATGAAAAATATTTAAACTTGGTTGAACAAATATTACAGTGTTTTCTGGGGGTATTCATACTTAGATATAGCTTCGAGTCGAATCACTTTGTTTTCAGCTACTAACCAGCCCTGTGTTCAGGATGTAAAAGAGTTTCGCAAGCGCTTTGATATGATACCCCGCTTTGCACGTATACACACGTGCAAAGCGAGGTATCATTTCGAAAGGGCTTCGATAACTTTTTTTCATCCTGAACGCAGGGCAGTCATTCGTGAAAAGCGCTAGCGGTGCGTTCAAAGTAAATAGTTTGCGACAAGCACCCACAGCACCCTGAAGGTTTTGGATAATAAAGCAATAGCAAGCCCAACAAGTTGGAAACGCATATTACATACACTTCGCGAAACTTCTTCTTTTCAAAAAACTTTTTTCATTGGCAATATTTTATTAAAAATGTTTTGCTGAATTCGGTAAAGACACATTTATCGATGGAATAGTGTATCCATTGCACAGAAACATACATGTACATTATACAACATCGTGAAATTTGACAAGGTGAATGGTTTTGGAATGAAATTGAATGAATGCGATGAGTGAGTTTTGAGTGAATTTCAAGGGAGATAATCTAATATCGCTAATTTTGTTCAGGATAAACAAAATTAGCGATATTCATTACCTCCCTTTAATATTATATGCATACAAGTTCTGTTAAGAGATGTTATGTTATTGGTCTAACCCTGGAGATAAACTTTCAGTAGATTGTTCGATTAAGTTTTGTGTCTTTTTTGAAATCGAGTTGGTTTTTTTTGGGACGTTTCCGTTTTCGAAAGATGAAACAAATAAATGAAAAATGATTGAACAAATTTAAGTCGTTGGTCCTTATTTACAAACAATTAAGTTGTTACATGGTGGAGAATCCAAAATTTCACAATGTCGTATAATGCTGATAGAACTAATCCCTTCGAAGACCCGTTTTTGAACGCCCCAAGGCCAGCGATGTCTACGCCCTCAAGCCACATCGTACATAAACAACATGAGCCACAGTTCTTCATGCTGCCTACTCAGCAGCAATATTTCCCTATGGCCAGCACATTTCACGGTTTCATGACAGAGGATGCTGCTAAATTTCTAACAGACTTTGAATGCCATCTTCTTCTCATGAACATTAACTCACAAACTGAATATGAGAAAACTAAAGCTGCTTTTCGTAGCCAATTACAAGGCCCAGCACTTGTATGGTTTGACCAGTTACCAATGTTGTGCACATACGACCTCTTGAAGCAGGCTTTTGTCCAGGAATACTGTCTAAATAACAGTCCTGCATTAATAGCAGAAGAGGCTATATTCAATGAACTGTCCATTTCTCCGGGTCAAAGAATCGAGGAATTTCATGGTGTTGTATGTCAGAAGGGGAAAAAACTCAATAAATCCGAAAGAGACATCTTGCATCGATTCATCGCTGGACTCCCATCTCAGCTTGCCTTTTTTGTGCGGGCTGGTCGAGTATCCAATCTACGTGACGCATTACATGTGGCAAAAATCGGTGAAGCCCATGGGTACCGTAACGATATTATGCAACAGTGTCTTGCAATGTCTAATACCCCAATGACAGTCGACAAATCTAAACTCATTGGAAGACCAAAGACTTGTTTCAAATGTGGTGGTGAATTTCATTTTAAAGCCAAATGCAATTGGAGTGGTAATGGGAACAAAACTCCCCATACCCAATGTCAACTCTGTGACCAGTACGGGCACATTGCAACATCATGTATTTTGAACCCGAAAGTTAAATCTGATAAGCAATGTCAAATTTGTAATGAGTCTAATCATACAGCCAAAGTTTGTCCACAGTTAAACTAGTCAGGCCTGAGACAGCTGCGCAACTCTCAGGCCAGGACGTATCTGCTAACAAAGTAGATTCTGGCGCAATTGTTTCCAACGATCATCATTTCATGTACCTTAATGTGTTTATTTCTGACATGCCAGTTACGGCTTTGTTGGATTCGGGTAGTTCCGTCAATGTGATATCTCAGTCTTATTTTCAGATGATACCTCAATCTGAAAAGTCTGCTTTTTCTACATGTGATGATTCCATTGTTTTGGCAAGCAATGAAACTGTTCAGATTTACGGTACTGCACGGATCCGCTTGAGACAGTCTAAGCATGATATTGGCCATTCTATCTATGTCTACATACTACCAAGTGCATCACATCCTCTCATCCTTGGTACAAATTACATGCGTGAGCATGGTATTTTGCTGGATTTTAGGAAGTGTTGTACTTTTAATGTTAAAAAGACAACCAAAGTTAAGTGCACTTCTACAATATGCATAAATCCGAATTCAGAGTGTGTTGTCAAGGGCAAACTTGATTCAAGATTGCATATTGGTATGCAAGGTGTATGTAGTGGCCATTCTGAGGTTACCAATAAGGGCATTTTGGTATCTAAGGTAGTTGTCACATGCTCCCCTGATCACACAGTATATTTGAAGATGTTAAACCCAGGCAACGAACCTGTTCATGTGCAAAAGGGTACTATATTAGGCAAGTTTGAATTGTGTGATAACTCTGTTGATTTAGTATCATTGAAACAATGCGCCAGGATGTCTGTTAGCAGTAACAACAGATTTATATCTTCTACCTCTACAGTTGATGACGCTGACTTCAACAGCCAGTCAGAAATTCCTTCATCGTTTTTGGTTGATGATGAAGACTACAAAACATTCAAAACTTCAGTTCACGTCAGTGAAAGCCTTTCTGTTAATGAACAGGACTGTTTGTATAAAGTTCTGTACAAGCACAGGAATGTTTTCACTACTGATAATAATTCAGAGATGGGCTACACATCTGTTGTTCAACATTCCATACGTCTCAAACCAGATGCTGTTTCAAAGCATCAGCGACCCTATCGCTTATCACCAGATAAAAAGGAAGTCTTGCGTCATCAGCTTGATGAGCTATTGAAACAGGGTATAATTGCACCAGTTGCTGAGACCGAGGACATTCCTATCACAAGTCCTATAGTGCTAGTTGCAAAACGAAATAAGCCGAAATTAGACATACATAATCCTACAAAAGAGCAAAGTCTGTCTTCTTATCGGTTTTGTGTAGATTTTAGATATCTCAATTCTCAAACCCAGGATTTCAGATATACAATTCCTGACTTACAAGAATTGACAGAGTCCCTTGCTGAGAAGAGTCCCAGGTACATGTCTTTTTTGGACTTGAGTTCTGGCTTTTTTCAGCTTGGTATCTCTCCTGATACTGCACGATACACTGCTTTTAATACATGCTTTGGAACTTTTAAATTTCTTCGGCTTCCTATGGGCTTACGCCAAAGCCCTAATGTATTTCAATTGCTTATGGATAAGATTCTTCATGGTTTGACGTTTGTGAATGTTTTATGTTATCTTGATGATGTTTGCATTTTTTCGTCAAACTTTGAACAACATTTGAGGGACATTGATGATGTTCTAAGTAGGTTTCAGCAAGCTGGATTAAAACTTGGTCCGTCCAAATGTCAATTTGCAGTCAACAAGGGTGTGTTTCTGGGCCATGAGATATCTTCTCAGGGTATCAAACCTCCATCGAATAAGCTTGAGTATATCGCAAGTTACCCAAATCCAACTTCGCGCAAGGAACTTGAACGAGCTTTAGGACTCTTTAACTGGTTTCGCAAGTTCATACCGAATTTTAGTTCTGTTGCTTGTCCCCTACATAAACTATTAAGGAAGGGCAAAAAATTTGAGTGGAGTGAAGAGTGCCAGTCTAGTTTTGACAGTCTAAAAACTTTGTTGTTGAATTCAGAGGCACTTTCTTTTCCTCGGTTTGATCTTGAATTCAATTTAGCGGTTGACTCTAGTTCAAAAGGCATTGGCTATATGTTATACCAAGTACACGAAGATGGATTGAAACATGTCGTCCGGTTCGGGTCCAAAGGTCTTTCAAAATGGCAGCAGTCATATGGACCAACTAAATTGGAACTATTAGGTGTCGTCACTAGTGTTTTGGATTGTGCATCATATTTACGCGGAAGGCATTTTGTGATAGAATGTGATCATCAAGCTCTACGGCCTTTGTTTCAGAAACAACTAAAGGGTGCTCTTTATGAGAGGTGGCTCGCTATTCTTCAACAGTTTGATTGTGACATTCAGTGGAAATCTTCATCTGATATGGTGGTACCTGATAGTTTGTCGAGAACTCCCAATTTTCCAGAACAATTGTTAACTAGCCCTGAAGAAGAGGATTTATTTTTTCCATATGTGGATGAAAAACCAACAAATGTTTGTTTTCGGGAAAAGAGCAATGATTCTGGGATGTTTGTAGTGAATAGAATTGATATTTGTCAAAACACTGTTTACGATGCCGATACTGAGGATAATATCAAGGACACGTTGGTACGTAAGAAATCTCTCAAGACAATTAAACGGAAGGCTCTATCTCGGAAGTCTAACATAATGAGCGATAATTGTTCTCAAACTACTGTACAGTCTCCGAATGGTAATAAAACTCGGACCCCTCTTGGACACTGTGATATGGTTTCGCAAATTGAGTCTGAGAGGATTGAACATGGTTCTTGTGATAATCAAAAAGTGTGTAGTCTCCCAAGTACTTCTGATGTTACGGACACGTTTACGCCACATTTGTCTCAAAGAAGTGACGTCGGTGTAACAATAAGTGTCGATCCAACCCAGGACTGCTCTGGCTCAGTTCATATACCTATAAGTGACAGCGCTACATACAATACTGATGCCAATGGACAGGACGGTGATTGTCTCGATACCAATGTTGCCATTGATACCGATGCTGTCTTGGCTGGACTCGACATGTCTTCAAAAAGTGTATACGACTGCCAGGTTGCAGATCCTGAATTGAACCCTATTATTCGCTACATCCAGGATGGAAAGTTACCTTCGTCACAAAAACTTGCAAGAAGTGTTCTTCTCAAACATAGTGACTATTCCATAGTTAATGGCATGTTATTTTATTGTAGAAAACCCCATTCTATCAGAGCTAAACTCCAAGGACAGTTTCAGCTTGCCCTGCCAAAGACGATGATACAGACTGTTTTGTGTATATATCATGATTCACCTTTAGCGGGACACGGAGGCATACAAGACACTATTGATCGTGTTCGTGAGCATTTCTACTTTAGAAACCTAGCTGGTGTTGTAACTGATTTTGTTCGCTCATGTCATCTATGTCAAAGCCGAAAGGTCACATCAGTTCCTAAAAACCACAGAATTTCTTCATACCCGACACCTACTCAGCCATTTTCTGTTTGGGAAATTGATTTATATGGACCACTTCCCACAACTTCTCGGGCTAATACATACCTATTCACAGCTGTTGACATGTTTTCGAAATTTGTGTTTGCCAAGGCTATTCCGAACAAAGATGCCATTTCTGTATCCGAGGTACTATTTGACATGTTTTCTACTTACGGAGTTTGTGATACCTTGATAAGTGATAATGGGTCTGAATTTACAGCAAAAGTTACTAGCAAGCTCTGCCATCTTCTTGGAATAAAGCAGGAGTTTACCCCAAGTTTCATCCATCATTGCTTAGGAGCTTGTGAGCGTGTCCATCGTACTATCGCGGAAAAGCTGACTCCTTTTCTTGATGAAGGATGCAATACATGGGATTCGGTCATTCCTGCTATTATATTTAGCATTAACAATGCGGTGAATTCGAGCATGAAATACTCTCCATTTGAAGTAGTGTACTCTACCAGGCCTAAATTTCCCCTATGCCCTATACCAACCGATTTGCTAAATGTGCCCACTGATTGTGCTGCTTACCTGGAGAAGAAGAAGTATCTTCTTGAGACCATAAGACAGGATGTTAAATCTAATATTGAACAAACTGCAGGCAAGATGCTAGATCAGGCTAATAGTACCCTTCAAAAATTGAATTTATCGGTTGGAGACTATGTCTATGTGACTAATGAAACAAACACTTCGGCCAAGAAATTGCGGAATCATTATCTCGGACCATATGTTATAAAGGCTGTTCTAAGTGACCATATGTTCGAACTGCGTGATCCTTTCTCTTGTGTTGTATTTCCCAAGCCATTTCACATAGACAGACTGAAATCGGCTTATATTCGTCAACCCGAGCCATCCAATTATTTTTCAATTACCAAAAAAGTGAATTATACGTGTGCGGCAACACAGACCCCCAATGATTTGTGTGACACACTAAATAACCTTTCTTATTCCAACCATTCATCTGGGGATCAACATGGACATATTCCAACTGTCAGCAATGATTCTTCCTCGCCATCGGAGGATCGAACACCCAATGTTCTCCTACAGCGGAGGTCTACGCGCGTTATTCGGAAGCCAGTGCGTTATTGTGATTCTGACCATATTGATCCAAACACGGTTCCACTATCGTCAGTGGAGAGTCAAGCACCAAAGAAAATCAAGAGAGTATTGGCCCAGAGGCACACCTCTTCCGGTATTCAGTTTTTAACTCAATTAATTGGAGAGCCTGCCCAAAATGCTGTATGGGTATCTCAATCCAAACTCGACGAAAAAACTCGCCAAGCCATTTTAGGTCGACCGCCACCTTTTGTGTGAGAATGACTATATTATTGTATTACCTACAGGGAACAGTTATTGTTTGTGACTTTGTATTTCATTGGCTAACTAGTGTGGAACTAAGAACTTATTCATATTTCACTTGCAGACGTATTCCAAAAAGTAAACATGCATAACTGTCAGGGATTTTATAATTTGAAGTGCGATTATTTCAGTTAAATTACTCGTGAAGTTTGACAAAATATATGTATGATTTATTGTTTATTGCTTGCATTTGTACGATATTTCATAATGATGTTCGAATAATAAGCCATTTCATGACCCAGGCAAATTAGAATGTGGAACAGTTATTTCATTGGCACTGTGCATTTATCTTTTCTGTCAGGAGAGATAACTGTGCATATCCTATGTAAGTAATATTCCTTGAGTTGTTTCCCTTTCATCATTCCTTAGAGATTTCAGTAATAATGTTAGTCCAGGGTCAAATGCCTCAAGACTAAGTATTGCTGAAAGACTTTAATTCTGGTAATAAACCAATGGAAGTGTTTAGGGGTATGTAGGTGATTATTTTTATGTATAGTTTACTCCAGTGTTAACTTAATCAGAAAATCTTATGCAAATAATTTTCCTGATTTTTAGGGGCGGGATGTTATGTTATTGGTCTAACCCTGGAGATAAACTTTCAGTAGATTGTTCGATTAAGTTTTGTGTCTTTTTTGAAATCGAGTTGGTTTTTTTTGGGACGTTTCCGTTTTCGAAAGATGAAACAAATAAATGAAAAATGATTGAACAAATTTAAGTCGTTGGTCCTTATTTACAAACAATTAAGTTGTTACAGAGATTCCCATTTCTTAAAGAACCTATCAGACGATTGATATTTCAATTACGTCAGTGAAATCGCGTTTTTTCTGGCTTTATCTGTTTGAATGGAGTTTATCTTTCCTTTTCTACTCATTTTGGAGTTGGGGTGGTTTTTTTTTTGTATGGTTTGAGTGAGTAATTGGAATGAATGATGGGGCGCTGAGTGAGCGATTGAGAATGGTTTTAATTGAAATGTGTGTCAATTTCACGATGTAACATACTGTACTGTTTTCACACTAACACATTCAAAAAAAGTTTCACTGGTTTTCACGTTCTTTCTTTGGAAATTGGTTATAACAAATATTCTGTTAGAGTTCGTCTTCTAATTTGTTCGTAAACATTAAACAGCAAACTAAGTTAAGACAAACTGCACAATTCAAGATAAAGGGAGATAACTTGGAAAATGTTTGTTTCTGTACTATCATAGGTTATCGTTGATACTTTGTTTATTCTTTTGATGACAGAATTCCGCGTTTATATGTGACCCGTCACAGAAAAAGATATTATCTTCAAGCCCCGTTATTACCCGAATTACACAATTCAAAACTATTTATATTATATACGTATAAAAGAAATATAAAAAAATATAAATGTTTTCCTAATCTTTGACCAAACCCTTACGTCCACAGTTTTTTTTTTTAAATATTTAGCGAATTGTACAATCTAATGACCCACTACGCAACATAGTTTCGATAATGCAAATCCATTTAAATTTTGCATATGCATACTTGGAAAAAAATTATCTTATAAATCTAAAGGTCATTAGATTTGATATCTTGTATGTACAGTCCAATTCTCTTAACTGCAATCCTAATTAAAGCAACTCACTGCTTAATTGCAACTGACTCTGTGCACACACATTAAGTTTAACCCTTTGCTGTTTAATCCCTGCTTTTTACGTGCCTGTGATTTTATGATTGAGAAAACATAGTGAAATGAGAAGAAATTGCTTATGACAAGCAATTTCTTCTTTTTCCACACTGTTTTCTACCCTACTGAGCGGTTATTTTTCAAATTAAATCCACTTTAAATTTTCGTCTGCAAAACCTTTGAATTAGGACAGGTCCAAAATTTTGTAAAACAGGAAAGTGTTAAAGAACAAATGATAAATTTGAGTTGCTATTAACAGGATTCTACTTTCTTTATTGCTTTTCGGTGGTTTATCGAGGAAAAACGGTAGATTATCATCTTGATGAACTCACTACTTCACAAGAGAGATTACCAAAATCGTACAACCAGCTTTTTTCATTTCAGACTTTCTGGCGTCGTCTTAGAGGAGCCCAAAAAGGGACGTCATCATGAGCGTTGCGTTGCAATCACGTGCAAAATGGCGCGCTTTAAGAAAATTTGCCCTAAAATATTCACATTTTGTCTCATTTATACATTAAAGAAATAGAACACGCATTTGTTTTTCGAGTACAATCGATTGATATTTCATTTCGTGAACACCATAAGATATACATTTCTGTATTTTCACTCGTGGCTCAACTCCTCGTGAAAATATAGCTTTTGTTGTTCACTAAATGAAATATAAATCGATCTTGCACAAACGCCTATCTTCTATGTATTATGATCTAGTTATCCTCTGTAATACTAGTAGCAGTAAATCCCTTAATATCCTTTTACATATAAACATATAATATATTTAACATTGACAATCTGTAAGATTGTAAGTATTTAAAGAATGGTATACAGCGAATTTGCTATGAGCATGTGCTTGACATTACCAACAATTTCAAATGTGTGCAAAACTAGGACTACGGTCAGCCTGTGCATCTGCACAGTCTGAACAGAGGGTCTTTCTTATGCGCTTGCAAGGCAGAATCTAACAATGAATGAAAATACCAGGTACGATCTATGATTTTGACTGACGATTATATTTTTCGTAAAAACTTTAGTAAAACGGGCCCCTGTTTCCTTGTATATAGACTTAGCAAGTCAGTGCATGGTAGTTTGGAGAAAGCAAAAAAAAAAAAAAAAAAATACAATAAATAAATTTCACCACGCATAAACAGTCCTTTCTATAGTAATTATTCGAAAAAGCTCCTATTTTTCAAGACATTCAGTTCATAACATCGTGCAATTGACAAGGTGAATGATTTTGGAATTATTTAGGAATGAAATTGAATGAGTGTGTGGAGCGGGTTATGATTTAGTTTAACGGGGGGGGGGGTGTAATCCTATATCGCAAATTTTTTTCAGGATGAACAAAATTAGCGATATTGATTACCTCCCTTTAATAAAATATGCATACAAGTTCTAAAGATACCTTCCCTTTTCTTCAAGAACCTATTAGACGCCCAGAATTTGAATTATATGAATTAAATTGCGATTTTTCTCTAACAAAATTTATTTTGAATCACGTTGTTGATTCTCTATTGTTCAATTGATTTAAGCGTTTTTGGATGGGTTGAGTGAATGTTTGGAATCAATGAATGGAGCGCTGAGTGAGCGATTAAGAATGCTTTTGATTGAGGCGAATGTCAATTTCACAATGATGTTCTTATGCCAGCAAAAGTGATTCAAGGATCGATTTGAATGCAACATTTCATTTGTCTCTGAATAAAATGGTAGCGTGATTGAAACAAATTACTCTAGCAGGCAAGTACCGCGATAAATGCATATGATTTAGTGAGACATAGTTGTTCATAGCGTGACAGGGCCTCGTTTCTTCGTTAACTCTTTACGGAACCGCACTATGTCAGACTGGCTCATTCGGAACATCGCTCGGACTTTTCCGTAAACTGGAAAGTACCTCGGACGTAAGTGTTGTAATTTTTGGTAATTTTTTCGGTAATTCGGCTCTAGATGGTACTTTGGTTAATACGCTTGAAGAAAAGTTTATTCCTTTAATATTTTCCAATCGTCTGTGGAGATCATTTTGGCATGATATAATTTGAAAGCAAAACGCAGTAAAACACTGCGTTTTGTTTTCAAATTATAATATCCCCAATTCTAACCTTAAGTTGATTTTATTTTTCACAACGTCATCCTTAGTTATGTTTGTGACGTCATATAAACCCACGTTATGACGCGCTTTCATCGCTGCGCCCTTATTATTCCCGAGGTCTATTTCGTAGAATCGGCGAGGGTTCCCGAAGTGAGACTTGCTCTCAATCGGGTATCTTCGGTGATCATACGGAAAAGACTTCGGGAATAATAAGGGAGATGCCATGAAATTGCGTCGTTTGACACGTGGGTAACATGACGTCAAGAGCATCAACATTCCCGCTTAAGAAGCGTAAAGACTGGGAATGAACGAAGGATTTAAAGTTGGCATATCAAAATTTGTGAACAAAATGTAGAGTTTTAGCGTAAGTTTTACTGCGTTTTGTCATTAAATTATATGTCCAATAGATTTCAAAAGAGGCAGTAAACTTTAAAGCCGAAAGCTGAAAAAAATACCCTTAACTTCTTCACTCATGTCCGAGGTACTTTTCAGCTATGGAAAGTCTGAGCGATATGATATTTATACACAACATGACAAAATAAAAATTGGGTCTTAGGTTCTTTTAAAGATTTATCCTTACTGCCATATGCCACTTAGTTATTTGGAATATCAAAAATATTTAAAAAGGTGAGAAAACCCAAATATCCTCCAACACTGCTCAACACAATCGCTTCATATCTTCTTTTGCATATGGCGGCCATAGGGAAGGGGGAGTACTCGTGTTATTCTTATTTATGATATTCCATTAGAGTTATCGTTTGTTTATCAAGTATGGCTTCCGTTTCCAATAGTGTCATGGCAACAATACAGCATTAACAACCCCCTAATTGATATTGAATAACTCAATAACACTGCCTTTTCGATCTCATATACACTGACCGCTATTCAATTGGAATAAAGTCCATCTATCTTGCAATTATCCGGACCAATGTCACTACAATATCCTAAATACTCTTCACGGCAAATCTATATTTAGTTCAGGCTGCGTAATCGATATTGATTCAGGCGCTCATTCGCACTAGTAACGTGGTGTAAAGCACCTTGAAAACTTCGATGGGAAGTAGAGCCGTTTTGAGCTTGGGTATCGATCGCGACTCGTGATTAATTTAATTCGTTCTTCTGCCGCTACAAATCAGTAGGCTTACTGAGTGTTTTACATTCTAGGACGAGGAGTCTATGGCACAAGGCCCTGGTCGTCACAAGTCGGGAACAGAACGTCACACTCCACACAGCCGACCCAGCAGACGATCACAGAGCCTAGAAACTCGTCCGTACTCTCATTATGTGCGGTCAGGACTGCGTGATGCAGGCGATGACTCGGTGAGGAAAACAGGTAATTCGGAAGTGATTCACTCTAGAAATGGTGCTAAATATTCGCCTTACAGCGGCAGAACTTCGGGCCCGGAGATGGGCATAAAGACTATAGAGATGGATAACTCTTCCATGATTCAAACAGTGGAGATATTTAAACAGCCCGGGGAAACCCTAGGCTTTTATATACGCGAAGGAAATGGAATAGATAGAAATGAAGGTGTTTTTATATCGCGGATTCAGTTAGGGACTGTAGCGGAAAGGAATGGTTTGTTACATGTCGGAGATGAAATTATTGCAGTCAATAATGTCGAGGTTGGTAAAATGTCACTTGACGATGTTGTTATACTTATGTCTATACCCAGGAAGTTAATGCTTAAAATTAGTTCTGTTAAAAATTGTTACAAGAAGAACGCGTCATGTCCGTCCCTAGCCACTACGGAACAAGGTTCGAGTCCCCCTATAGTCGTCGTCAAGAAAGGTCACGTGAGAGCAAACTCCGACACTCAGTTAGAAATGACGGAAAAGCTGCCGGACATGTACGAGCATGCGTACAGCACGAGCGCACCACACACTGACATTGACTATCTCAGCAAGCGTTTTCCACGACATGAGCGACCTACCTCCTCACAATATGCTAGTATTTTCATCTCACCTCATAAGGCCGAGGCTAAACTCATCACGGGTGACGAGGTCAATGACAGCGAAAATTCCAGTGAGGGGTCACTGCCCCGTAGTATTGATTCCGGAAGTAGGGACCACTATACGGGGCACAGGGGTTATAGTTCGACATTAGGACCACACGACGACCCCACCGGCCCCCATATACCAGGAACCTTATCATCATTTCCCCTTCATCCTAGCGACTCGATGGACAGAGAATATAGGTATATCCAAAGCGAGCGTAAATTTGTTCCAACCCACCAAAGATCGCCTTCTAAAGGCAGTACTATACAATCGTACCACGGTGCAGGCAAACCCCCTCCGTATTACAGCTTAGACAGTGATCGGGGAGCTTATAGTGATCCCTATCAAACAATGCAGGAAATCACAGGATATCGCGGTTATACGGACAGCATGCGGCGCTATCAGGGCGGATTTCGTGAAATGATACATTCCAGGGCAAAATACGGGCCAAAGGTCCAACCAAGGGCTCGCTCCCCAGAGTGTTATAATTCGGATTCGGAAATAATCTACACGCACCCTCGGGGACAAGTTACGGCGGACACTCGGGGGTTCGCGTCGGATTATGAGACATACGCTGGGGCAATGAGTGACGACGAACCGATATACGCGGTGCCAAAACAGATCTCATCAAGCAGTAGCACGGAACTACAACAGCTATTAAGACGGTTCAACACGCTATCTCATGAACTGCAACAGGAACAAACTAAGCTTCAGAAGCAGTTGTCAACACGAGAAACGCGAGAACGGCCGGAGACAAGACAAAGTGAGTAGCTTTTTTTCTTTTTTCCGTCAGTATATTTGACTCTTTAGACTCGAAAAAGGGCTATTTCTTAAATTCGAAAAAGTTCGATCCTGGTCAGTCTGCGCTAATCGTGCAGACCGACCAGGATCGAAATTCTTTAATTATCTGTTGACTTTTAGAATTAAGAAGGGTAATTTCCCCACTCAGTGTGTTCACTTTAGAAAAAAAGCAAGTTAAGTTGTACTATGCTAGACCTGTTTCATTTTCAAATATTTGTATAACAAATAGTTATTCTCTATATAAGAGCCGTTGTAGCAAGGTCTATGTATCATAGCCTATGCATTTTTGCAAGTTCGATCGCAATCGTTATTCTTTTAAAACTAGAATATATCTAGCATTTTCGTATTTTTAACCTGCAACGAATCGGACTTTTATACGGCTATTTTTGGTTACATTCTAAAGTTAATTTTAGATCGTTTTCTAATTTAGCGGATTCCTCGTATTTGGTATACTTACTCGTATCAAAATTTGGCTAAAATGACGATATTGGCGCTGATTCCAGAGCGTCCTAGGCCTGATTTACTAAACATCTTGCGATCATTTTTTTGCGAAATTCAAAAATTAAAGTTGTTTCTACAGAAGTGACTAAATGTGGAATTCTACCATGCATAATCTCCTTGAAAGACGATTCCAATGAGATATTGCAAGGTAGAATCTAACAATGAATGAAAACACCAGGTACGATTTGTAATTTTCACTTTTTTTTCGTAAGAAGTTTAGTAAAACGGGTCTCTGGTTAGTAAAATCTATATCGATTAGTGAAGTATTGGTGATATTATTCTCATTTTAAATAATTTTAATTGGGAAATTTGAATTGCGACAAAAAAGGTAATTTCTTTTACCTTTGAAATCGAGAGTTTACTCCAGAAACTTTTTCCCCGGAAATTTCAATTTCTGTTGCTTTCATAGTAAGACAAATTATTAATATGTTATTAATATTCTTGTACCCACGCAACCCACACAAATCAAAGATCATTTTAGTATACTGTACATGTACCTTAAGCAGGGTTTTAGTACGTCATCAGCAAAAAGGGGTCAATCATTGGAGTCTATACTTAAATTTTGAAAGGCCTTGCATTGAAAAAAGTATTACTTTTAGCAGAAATATTTTTACGTGAATTTAGAGCTATTTTCTGATTAAAGTTAAAGAAAGTGTAAAGAATAAGTATTGTGAACTTTTGGGACAAGAATTCAGTAAAGAATTGAATACTTTTTGAAAACCCCAGTGGGTCTATGGGACTCACATCAGATAGTATTGACTCAATACTATCTGATGTGAATCCTACTGACCCTCAAAAATTGAGAATCCGGGCTACTTAGTCTTGTACTCGCAAAACCTGTAATCGTTAAACCCCCTTTTTTCAGTTTCTCTTGCTAGAACGCATACTTTTTTAATGATATCTTTTAGTTACAAGGACCATTGCAGGGTTTTATCCCCTGTAAATTGGTAATCCGCTTTATACGGCCATGTGTGATGTTCCCACATTTTTCTTCCTGCCTTTCACTTTAAATTAATGACTTCCTAGCTTCGTGAGTCGTTGAAATAAAACTTCTGTTTGTCACTTGACATACGTTTTGTTCTGTATTTCGACTGTACTTCCGGGAAAATTCTGAAACGGCCTACAAAGGACATGAAAACCGGGTAGTTGGACTGTTTTTGTTTGTTTGTTTGTTTGTTTGTTTGTTTTTCTCCCAACAACAACGACCAAAAGCACGTGACCCATCACGAAAAAAAAAATGATTGGATTTGAGGTCAACCGATGGTCGCATTTCAAATATTCTGATACAGGGGGTAGAATGATCAGTTAAGATACAGAACATTTGCCCAGAGCTAAAAGTTTTGGCCATGGTCAGCATGTGCAAAATTCAGATAGTTTTGTTTTTCGAAAGCATGCTCATATACTTGAGACGTCCGCTAAATGATTGGGAAGTCATATTTCTGAATCTCGATAAAAGCCGGCTTACTTCTAAATAGGCTTTTCGCCGCTTTCAACAATCTTTCAGTCATATCCCAGCGGCTGGAGCACCTAACAATGGGTTCCTGGTAGTTCTACCATAACATCATTCCGTAGCCTCAAGATGCTATCCCATAAAGGTCAACATTCATCAGCCCATGGGTGGAAGACACATAGGCGTTTTTGGTTTTTAAATCGGACTGCGAAGCAGTCGATTTATGTATACCGTTTTCCAGAAATCCAGTCTGTTTGACCCACTACATTTTTACCATTATCTTCTGAGCAATGTGTTCAAACCAAATTAGGTATTTTCAAACACCAAAGAAACGGCCTTTTCAGTCACAATCTACAAACTTTGTTTTTATCTTATTTACTTTTCGACAAATAGAGAAGAGGCTAATACAAAATTTGATGTAATTTTCGCTTTTAGTAATTACCAGTTAGTATTTTCAGTGTTTATAACAAGATTTTCGGTTGAGTAAAGGAGTTGAAACGTACAATAGGTTAACTGTATAATAAATTTGTAGCACTTACAATATTACTGCTCTGATGTTTTTCTCGAACGGTCATTTACCAGTTGTAGGGCTGACAACCAATCAAATTCTGTTATGATTATCACTCGGTCAAAACCAACGCGTAAATTCAGACCACGTGGTAGATGCAAATGGACATCGTCTGCTCGAAACGTGTCAATTAAGTTGTTTGTCATTGGTCAATAGTCGTCTGCACTCAAACAGGGAGCGTGGGAAGTTTACTTTTTGTTCGTATGGTGGAATGAGTACTGTTGACTATGTGTTAACAAATAGAAATAATTTTGAAATATTTGATTTCAATGAGCACTCTGATCACGCTCCAATCCTATTTTCAATAAATTCAAATTTGAGTATGAAGAAAAATTATTCAACAACAAATAAACCGACAAAAACATACTATAAAATGATATAGGATAGCAGTAAGAGCGATCTATTTTTAGAACAACTCATGAATAATCATAGAGTGCTGTTAGATTTAATCGATTGGTCAGAAACCAAAGATATAAATAGCATAGTTGGCGATTTCACGTGTTTCTTGAGGGAAAATGCATTTACAGTATTTGGGAAAACCCAATGCTTGAAATACAAACATGTTGGTAATCAAAATTGTAAATAGTTTAATGAAAAATGTTTGTTGCTAAACAGGCTTTTAAACTCTATAGAGAGAGGAATAATATTAACAGACACGCTTTTAGCTTGGCGCGTGCTCATTATAACAACGTAAAAATCTGCTAAGAAATAATTTAGACTAGCAGAGGGCTATCGAATCAGCAAACTTTCAAAATCGGACCCACGAGGTTGGATGAGCTGGCGATGTCCTCGAAAAGATGGAGTGTTATAACCAAAAACTCACAAATTGGGCAAATTTTACCAACTTTTATAGTCCAAATTTGAGCCCTTTTGATTGGCGAACTATTGCACTATCCCAGCCTCTCAATGATGTCCGATTTACAGTGCTGACAACACTTTGATTTTATATAGAAATTGTAGTGATATTCTATGCACGAAAAGAAAACATAAATCTTGCTTTAGTTATAATGATGGTTTCTCAATGATAATATACGGGCTTTCATTTTGTTCTCTAGCAAAAGTTGAGTCGTGTAGTAAATTTTAATTTTTACACTAGAATTATTTCAAAAATAGAACAACTGACTGATTGTCATTCTCAATTGTTATTTAACGTAGGTGTATTGAGTTCAATTTCCTTAAATGCTTTTCGGTGGATAATCGAGAAATAACGGTAGATTATCAGTTGATAAGCTCACCGCCTAACCAGTGAAATTATCAAAGCTTAAACCCTTCATATGCTCATTGCACTTTATCTGACGTTTTCTAAGCGGGGCCAAATAAGTAACATCATTCTGAGCTTTACATAGCTATCACATGCAAAATGACGCGCTTTAAAAAATCCTAAAAGAACGTAAAACAAATTCTATTCGTTCGTAGCGTTCATGATTTATTCATCTTGAAATTTTGTTTCCGATTGCAGCGCCAAAAGATCCTACTCATAGGAAATAAGATGTAGCCAATATATTCCGTACAATATCCTCTATTCTTCGTACAAACTATAGAAATTCGCCCTTTAATCCGTACAATATCCTCTATACGCCGTACAGTATGACAAAACCAAGAGTCGGTGACTGTAAAAACTGTTATTCGATTTATATGTCAGTTTGAATGTCTATCTTTTGGGGGCCCACATGAAATTCCATTATAAACCTGTCATTTGTTAATGCTTCCTTGGATACACAGACGCTTATATCTGATACTATAGGGGGCGCTTGCCGTTCCAAAATATATCAAAATTGGTGACCAATATACACTTGATATCGTGATTATTCTTATATATTTAGAGTAATCTTATCTATTATTGTAAAATGAAATTAATTTGTACCGCGATTGAAGTACATGCAAAGAGGTTAGTCTTTTTTGTGCCATTTCCCTGCTTTTGATCTGTTACGGCACGGAATTATTAGTATAAGTATTATTAAATGATATAATTTTACCATTGACGATGACTTCATTAGTATAGAGAAATCATTATCATATTACATAGCTTCAATTTGCCATGATCCATTAAAATCATTTTGTAGTATTACATACTAATTATAAACTATTGACGATTTTCAATCATTTTAACGTGATTTTCTTTGTGAAAAAAGCAAATGCAGTAAACAATTTCGCGAAATTGACAAGGTGGTCAATTTTGGAACGATATTTGCAAGAAATTGAACGAGTGTGATGAGTGAGTTGTGATTGAAATTAGAGGGAGCTTAATCAATATCGCTAATTTTGTTCATGGTGAACAAAATTAGCAAAATGTATCTCCCCTTTAATAAAATATGCATACAAGCTCTATCAATAGCTTTCTATTTCGTCAAGAACCAATCAGACGCTTATAATTTCAATTATGTCAGTGAAATCGCAAAAAGGATTGATTTCCGAGCGTTTTTGAAAGGTTTGAGTGAGTGATTGGAATTTTACGAAAGGAGCGCTGAGTGAGCGATTTAGAAGGGTTTTGATTGAAATGAATGTCAATTTCACGATGTAACTAACTGTATCATTTAACGTTAATCGCTGCGATATGTTAAGTCACTTAGTGTCAAATGATTTTAACAGGATGTCATGAAAAGAACGCTTCCTTAGAATAATTCATGAGCGAATATCAATTATTTAAAGCTGTTTTTGATGTAGCCCTTAAATAGTTATTATTGGGCAAAATAGTTTATAGACATATATTTTAATGCCAATTTTTTATAGATTCTTATAGGCAAAGTGATTCATAGACCCCAATTTCCATCGAATATTACATTCAAACGAAAGCTAACGAGAGAATAAATGATTTTGATTCCTTTTAGACTTTGCATAATATTTAATAAGTATTACCTTGCGACAGCCCCTTTTATATATATTTATTAATGATATACCATTAAAGAGTTTAACTAAGGATTCTAGGTCAGTTTTAAACAAAATCCTGATTTTTATAACAACGTTCCTTGTGCGTCAACGCTACGAATCGCTACGTTGACTAACATATTAGTTTCAATAAAGTCTTCAATCGATCTTTTGAAAGCGTTTGATGTCATAAAGATTCACTCTTTTCATTCATTTCAATCACCCAATCAAATCGAAAACACTCCAAAATTCTTCGAAATCGTTCGAAACGAACGGCATTTCATTCAAATCGACCAAATCTTCCTGTGATTTTGTTTTATTGGCTCGTGTGGGTCTACAGCGTCTAATTGGTTCATGAAGACACTCAAACACAAACATGCGTAGATATTAATAAAGAGATGTAAATAAAATCGCCAATTTTGTCCAATTCGATGGAAGGGTTGATATTGAATTACTTCCCGTTATTTTATTTCTAAACTCGCTCCGCCCACTAATTCCATTTCATTCGGAAGGTATTCCAAAATAATGCACCTTGTAAATTTCAGGAAGGTTGATATATATACTTTCTCAAAAGAATAGTTATTTTATGATTTAGAGGTCCTTTACGCGAAAATGTTTGCCCGTACGATGTCCTACTTTCGATATATGCGACATTAAAATCTGAACTGTTTCTTCTGGAATTGAATATACGTTTTCTTCCAATTGCAACGACCTAGAACTATATTATACGCGCCGTGATTGTGAGACGAATGCCAAATCTGATTGAAGTCTGAAAAACTTGCATACAGGTAATTTGACACCGATTGCAGCAAACATTATGTAAAATGTTTGAAAAAATATCGTTTTGACTACCCGACTACTGATGGTTTAGACTGAATTTAAAATGAACCGATTCGATTGTGAATCAGCATTCGTTGTTATATACCCAGAAAATTAATACCATGATTACTTTATAATCCAAAGAATTTGATACTTATTAAGATAGACCATGTTTACTCCAAAGATAAGTTTGATCATTACATTTGAGTATGCTGGTTTGAAATGTATACTCAATACGAAATGATTTCACACCATGGATATTCTCTAAAAGTCAGAATTTCACGTCTATTCAAAGACTGAACAGCAATTACATTTCTTTTCAAGAAGGCGTTTTGTTTTTAGTTTGCATAATAATATTTTGCTTATATTAAATTTATCTTTTGAATAAATCGGTCTGTCTGCTAAAATAACAAAAGTATATTTTTGAATCAGTTTGCGTTTTCCAGGGAAGCAATCGAATTTTAAAAATTGTATCAGTCAGTTCAAAATATGATTTTTTTTGCAACACACTGTAATAGCTATTATGTCTGGATTTTTTTTTATAGATCGGTTGAAGAAAGGTGTTTCTTTCATTTCGACGGCTCAGCACGAAACAGTTGTAATTGCCTATAAACATATGCAATTACAACTGCTTCACGCTTTGCCATTTATTTACAGGTATATGAAGCGGTTGATACAAAAGATAGTTCGTTTATATAAAACTAGCCCTAAGTTCAGGATGAAAGCGTTAGCGCAATGTTTTCGAAATGATACCTCGCTTTGCACGTACGTGCAAAGCGGGGTATCATCTCAAAGCGCTCACGAAACGTTTTTTATATTCTGAACACAGGGCAGTTCCTATGATTAATAAAGGGCCAAGCATTTTGGAATCTGTCAATGTCATAATTAGAAGGAAAAACTTCTGGAAACCAGACAAGACCCACTGTGATATTGGTTAAAACGACGTCTCTAGCGACAAGGTGACTCATTCCCATTATAAATAAATATAGATAGAAGCACGGATCAATAGGAAAAACCTATTCGGCCACTAGGGCAGATAGGAAAATGTCGCCGATGACAAAACGCTGGCTTTTGATTAACGGAAACAACGCGTCTGAAAATGTTTTACGACTCTTTCCTTATAAACATGTTGTCCGTTATAATGAAAGTCTGCGTTCAACATGAACATGCGCAGGAAGCGTTTAGGAAATCGTTCACTTACAATTGCTTGCATATCGGAATGGCATTTAAATGTTCGTACAAGTTGTGTTTTCCTGAAACTTATACTTTTTATGTAGATTTTTCTCGCTATCAGGCGCATGCGGACTTATACTCCTTTTATGTAGATTTTTCTCGCTATCAGGCGCATGCGGACTTAAACTCCTTTTGGGTAGATTCTTTCGTGATCAGGCGCTTGCGGACTTATACTCCTTTTAGGTAGATTTTTCTCGTGATCAGGCGCTTGCAGACTTATACTTCTTTTAGATACATTTTTCTTGCTATCAGGCGCATGCGGACTTATACTCCTTTTAAGTAGATTTTTCTCGTGATCAGGCGCTTGCGGACTTATACTCCTTTTAGGTAGATTTTTCTCGCTATCAGGCACACGCGGACTTCTACTCCTTATATGTTGATTGTTCTCGTGATCAAGCACTTGTGGACTTACACTCCTTTTAGGTAGAATTTTCTCGTGATCAAGCACTTGTGGACTTATACCCCTGTTAGGTAGAATTTTCTCGTGATCAAGCACTTGTGGACTTATACCCCTGTTAGGTAGAATTTTCTCGTGATCAAGCACTTGCGGACTTATCCCCCTGTTAGGTAGATTTTTCTTGTTATCAAGCACTTGCGGACTTATACCCCTTTTACGTAGGTTTTCTCGTTATCAAGCGCATGCGGACTTTTATTCCATTTAGGTAGATTTTTCTAGTGATCAGGCGCTTGCAGACTTATTCTTCTTTTATGTACATTTTTCTCGCTATCAGGCGCTTTAGGATTTATAATCCTTTTAGGTAGATTTTTCTCGCTATCAGGGGCTTGAGGACTTATATTTCTTTTAGGTAGATATATCTCGCTATCGGGTGCACGTGTCTGAGCGTTGGTAACAAAGTACTCTGTGGTTCGTTTGGTCACCAAATAAGTATTAAACAATCACTCTCTGAACGACTTTTAACTTTTGTTGTTTCTCCTTGAATGGCCGCTCAACACAACTTCTAAAGTACATTATTTTGACGATTGTCTAGCCTCTGAATTACTTCCCAACATTTACATAAGTGATCATTCAAAACTACTTTATCAGACAAATTTACGACACATCATCACCAAAACCAAATTTCGGAAATATGAAATGTATTACTTTGTCTCAAGCTGTATACCAGGAGACCTATTATGATTGTTGCTTTCTCACATTGTCATTGCGATGCACTGAAAAACATCCACACTATACTGTTTTTATGTCTTTTTTATGGTTGTTGAAAATACAAAGTAGTAATATAATAATAATAATAATAAAATCTTTATTTAAAGAAGTTAGCTCATTAAGCTTTTATCATACAAACAATACAATGAATATCTTATTTACAATGAGGCCTTCTGAAATAATTCAATGTATAACAAAACAAGTAAAGCAAGATAGGTGATGACAGCATATTCATGATATTAATGATCTGGCGAATTGATTGAAAGGTTAATGACTTGCACTTTCTGGAAATCACTTTGCATCAAATGGAAACCAGTTTTTACAAGAATAAAGTTTTGCAAATAATTTCTATTCTGTTGCAAAACTATTCGCGTAGAATTTGAAGATTAAATGAAGAACTGAAGAGATTGCATTAACCTTTTCCAGAAATAAAACTCAGATAAATGATGATGATAGGTGGAACACCTCGCTATAAAATCATGCAAAATCATTATATGAAAATTAATACACATTACAATGATGATGATGATGATGATGATGACAATGACGATGAAGATGATGATGGTGTAATGTAATTATGATAAAATAACAATATTGTTTGAAAAGACATACACAATTGTGAATGGCGTAACTTAAAGAATTATATCTCATACAGACATCAAATAATTTTTCAGAGATCGTTTAAAACATGAAATATTTTCAATGCTTCTTATAGTAAGAAATTTAAAAGAAAATGATTTCTTTAACAAATCTGTTTTTGGAATGCACTTATGCGATATCTGGTTACCTGATTTTGATCTTAAATCATAAAATTTGTTGTTACTTATCTCTACAAATTCTGACATATATGCTGGAGCTTATCCGTGAATAGTTTTATAAACCATAAGAATCGTGAAATACTTGCATCGGCTTCCAAAGCTTAGCCATTTTAGAGAAGTGAAATTTTCTATAGAACTGGATCTTTTAGGTTTGCATAAAATGATTCGTGCATCTCTCTTTTGAATTTTACTACATGTAATTCTATTCAGAAACTAGGATTTACACTGGCCCCAAATAATACACCCATAGTCAAAATACAAAATGTAAGAACTATAAAACATTTGTTTATCGTAAAAGTTTACACGGAGAACCAATTCCTCAAAACCCTTTGAAGAAATTGAATAATCAAGCTTTGTGACTTGCATCCTGAAAATGGTTGTAATACAAAAACACTTATGCATCTATTGAATTCGATAGCCTTACATATTATGCACGTCTCGTTTCAGTATAGAAGATGAAGCGACGCTTAAAACAGCTTAATCTAAATTTGAGCCTGTGTATGTCATTTCTAACAATTTGAAACATGCGCGGGGTGCAAAGAACCAACAACCTAGCCAGTGAAAAAGTATGATTAGAATATTAACTGTCTGTCAAAAGACACTTTGAGACCTGGTCTATACAAAAAGCGCAAAGTGAAGGCTCTGGTTAGTCTGTGCAGGTGCTCTATATATTCTGAAGAAAGCAAGATACGGCTATTTTAACAATGACAGCCAATTCAAAGCTTCCCTCTATGTTTTTTGAAACGCAAATTAAATTGTTATCCTAAACTCTGTTCGGTTAATGAAGAACCTTTTCGACATATTAAAGGGCTACATAAAGAATCTATATACACCAGCACTGAAATCTATGGATATTGCACTAATGCTGGGTTCACCTTAGCTCATAAATTGTCCGTTGCGTAAAAAACTCGTTTTTTGGCCACTAAGGTAAGAGAATTTCAGCACAGTTTTGTAACAAAACACCAACTGAGAATGCCACGGGTTCCGTGTCTAACATTTGGCTGGAGTGGTAAGAAGATTGATTAGCAGTGTCACTTTACAACAACATTTGGAACCGTAGACGGCTGATATCAATTTGAATTTTATTCCAGCGTTAAATTTTGTGACGTCAGAGGTCAATCAAGCAACTTCGCATATGTAATGGCAACGTCGGTGTAATGAAAAACGCAGTTTACAACAACATTTTGAACCGAAGACAGTCGATACCGGTCTTTATTTAATTCCACCGTTAAATTTGTGATGTCAGAGGTTAACTAAGCATCGTCGGTGTCATAAATAAAAAATGAAATTACATAACAGAATTTTCCAAAGCAAAACTCGTAAGTTTGAGCTAATTTTTAACATTTCATAAATAACCAATTCTTTCTTTTATGCAAAAATATAGTCAAGTTCACTTTTAAGGCGCTTAAAAAATTTACAGGGACCCCAAAAAAGGTTTGACGCCTGAGTGCGTTAAACATTTTTTCGGGTCTCTGCAAATGTTCAAGCCGCCCAAAGCGCGAATCATATAATATTGGCCGCTTCTTAAACGAAAGACGAGTCAAATTTTAGAATTTCAGCGCTGGTTTGTGACAAAATACCAACAGAGTAAACCAGCGATGGGTTTCGTGTATAACATTTGGCTGGAGTGGTAAGAAGATTGATTAGGAGAGTGAGTTTGTCACTTTACAACAACATTTGGAACCGTAGACAGCCGATATCGATCACAATTTTGTCGTCTGCTATATTTACAAGCGCTGACTCACACGGTCCGTGGTAATCCGATTACAATAATGTCCTACAGCTCAAATTAACCGTTCGGAGGCTTTTCGGACAAAACAAAATTGAAATACTGGTTATAACAAATGTTTGATTTGTAATTCAATCGAAAATCGATCCAATGACGGAATGTCAAGCCAGTTATTGGAAGTCCTGCCCTATGATGCAATGGAATTTTACTCTTAATCACAGGTTGTCATGAAAAGCTTATAGGCTAGAATGTGTTCTTTTTCTTATAATACTCAGCTATTTTTTTAAAGGGTATGGAAAAACTCTATGCTAACTAATAGAAATTAAACCATTAAATCTTTAAATATGATTTTCAGAGAAAATAAGATAAACGCTTCTTCTGCTAAAATGCTGCCAAACGACATAGAGAATTTTAGAATGTTGCCTAAAACATTAATATTTTACTGTCTATTTCATCAAATGAAGAATCTTATTGGACTTAATAAATGCTTTTAACATAGGGATGAGTGTCTTTTTCACTGCGTTTATTGGGGTATAAAGTGCAATTGCCTTAGCACATGGCAAATAACGTTATGATTAAGCCATGTGCTAAGGCAATTGCACTTTTTACCCCAATAAACGCAGTGAAAAAAACACTCATCCCTTATAATTGCAATCATCTAGATAGAAGAAACTATCATAATACTCAGCCAAACATTAAAGCTTCAAGTCTACTTTCTACGCGTATAATTTACACAATCTATTTTTAGATCGTGTATTTTTTATCTCGCTATCGAAGTGAAATGTCATATAGTAAAACAAATGATACACAAATAAAAGACAACATTAAAATTCGTAGAGGTACTTATGACAAAAAAGCTTGTTTCTGCCAAGTTAGTCTGTAATTTCAAACGAAAACGGCGTGGTCGATCTTAGTTGAGAGGATTGCTTGAAGGTCTTCGTCGACTCGCTGTTTTTTTTAAGTTTAGGTCGGCTCAGAATCAGAACTGCATGCTTGTAATCGTAAATTAGTTTGAAAACATATTAATTTAATAGATTGAATAGCAATGTTGCGTTGATGATCGGAAACTCGGTTAATTCGAGTTCCTACAACACAGGACTTGCAGATCGAATTTCGGGGGTTTCCCGAAAGACCTATTGCATTTCATACAGATATAAAGTGCAATGGATTTCCCCACGTGATGCGATTTAAACCAATCAAAATTCTTTATTTTATTGGATTGCAATTATTTTTCTAAAGACTCAATTACCATGTTATTCATTATACCGCTGCACCAACCCAGTCAGTGTTATATCTTGGAATTGATACTCATCTCGTTCAAAACCATTCAAAAGCGCTCGCTCAGCGCTCCAATTATTCAGTTCAAAAACTCATTCCAATAACTCAAAAAAGCTCCGAAATTGTTCAAACTGCTTGGAAATCGTTCAAAATAATAAACATTTCAATCAAACCGATCGAATTGTTATACGATTTAATTGGCCGTTGTTGATTTTTAAGAGTCGGATTTGTTTGTGAAGACGCAGAATTGGAAAGAACGTAGATTTTATAAAAGGGAGGTAAACAGTATCGATAATTTCGTCCAATTGGACGAAATTTGCGCTACTTTTTACCTCCCGTGAAAATCATTCAAAACTCTCTCCTCTTACACATTGAATTTCGTTCAGAAACCATTCCAAAACCGTTCACCTTGTCAATTTCACGATGTCGTTAACTGTGTGAACTGTATGGTATGATAAGGAAAACATGTTTAAGATTATACTTGCAGAGAAATACTAAACGCAAAGAAGTCAGGCATTTGTATCGAATGACTTGTTTTTGCTTTAGAATCTAGAAAACAGAATAATCTCAACGAATGAAAAAGAGAATGATAAAAGAAAACATATAAGCCTTATGGTCGCCTGTCCAAAAATGCCATTTCAGAGCTTTGAATTCGTAGAATAATAGTAGAAAACCGTTTAATTTGGCCAATATGCCAGTCATTTTGTGTTAAATTGGCAGCTAAAGCCTACTTTGATAGATTAAGTTTGGAAATTTCTCACAAAAAATAAAATTAAATTCTTAACTGCAAATTTATATTCATACTTGTAATAACGTAACTTGGAATAAAGTTTGGCTGTCAAAACATTTTCCTTTTCGATTTAACACCTCTTTCTTTAAATACAGCGAAAAAAGACCTAGCTCTAGCCACAGAAGAATCTTCGAAAATTGAAATAAAAAACTCAAGTATTTTCTTCAAGTAAAAAAAAAAAATAACAAACTCTTCGTAGAAAAGATAAAAGAAATCATCTACAATATTAGACGAAGCTGGATTTTTGAGTGTGTTGGCTTGTTGTTGTTGTTGATTTTGTCTTCTGTTTGTGTGTAGGTTTGTTGTTGTTCGACGGACCTTGTCCATGTTATCGCGTTTTTTTTTTTTTTTTTTTTTTTTTTGAAGTTCAGCCGCGCCATTGAAAAGGGGCCTTCATGTCAATTTTCTTATGAATGCAATTTCTCCTACAATTATGGACTAATTTCACAAAATATTCCTGGTCACCTGACCTTGTGCAAGGGGGCATTCATTTTAATATAGTAAGTCTTGTGGCGGCGTATCTTGTGTCAGCGACACTCTGCGTTTTTTGTTTTTCTTTCTTTCATTTTTCTTTTGGGAGTGGGTCGTTTTGTTTTTGTTTTTGGCAACTTTTTAGTATGTCCTTATCCTACTTCAGGGTTATTTATTGTAGTTTGATTTCAGAAGCAAAGCATCAAGTATTAACGATTTCAATATTTTGGACGCACTCCCTTTACAGTATATATATAATGCGTACTTAGTGTTTTGTATTGAAAAAATATATAACAAGGTTGGGAGAATTGATCATTGTCGAGGCTTTGCCGAGACAATTTTCAATTCTCACAACCGAGTTAGATATTTTTTTAATACTATATACCAAGTACGTATTTATATTTATCTTATAACCTCTATTTGTCTTGTTTTCGTCGATGTGACTAACAGAAATACAAGTATCTAAAAATAACCGCAATATATCAATGTACTAAAAAATAACTATGTGATATCATAAAAAATATCATACGGGATGTTATCACACGGATATTTGTATAGTTATGAGATAAAGTACAGTATGTTTGTGTGTACAGTACAGTTTGGTATAGCAAAATCGTGGAATTGACATTAACCTCGATCAAGACCATTCTAAAACGCTCACTCAGCCCTTCATTCAAGCATTCCTAACTCTGAATCAAATCACCTTGATGCGTTGACTCATTCAAGATGGCCCCTGTTCGCCTAAAGAAAAATATATCCAGTGATCCTACTGCTGCTTCAATCTGGGGATGAAAATGGGTGTTTTACAGCATGCATGTATTCCCTCTATAGATATGAGACAATTGAATTGAATTGAATTGGGGTTTTACGTCGCTTTCAACAATCTTACAGTTATATCGCGACGACTGGAGCACCTAACGATGGCTTCCTGGTATTTCTCACACCAATACTACCACCACATCCCTTTCCTAGCCTCCAGTTGCTATTCCACATAGGTTTACGATTATCTACCCATTGGTGGAAGACAAATGTCGGAAAGGATAAGTGCCGCGGCCGGGGATCGAACCCGTGCGAATATAGACCCCTGGATTAGAAGTCCGGCGCGCTACCAACTGCGCTATTGCCGCGGCTCAGATATGAGACAAAGAAGGCTGCTTGAAAAAATAGGGGGTACAAGCTTCAATGTTGGGGTAAATCACCTCCATTTGAGAGTTTTGGGGAACATTGATATCTATCGTCTGCTTATTCCAAGAATTCGTAGTCCATGAAATAGTTCACCAGGGACACAAAACTGTGAATGTGTTTTTATTTTATTGTCAACGTAACCTTCTTTGTCTACGAGATGTATATTTCTTTTCATATAATTGTCTCAAATGTGCAGACGAAATATTAATTTTCACAAAGAAATTTTTTCCCAGAAATTTATAAAACACAGAGGACGCACTCTTAACTCTCGAAAAATGTCCTCTGTGGTGCTTTATCCCTAACCCTGCTTAATCTAAATTTTTTTTCAAAATGATTGCAAATTTTTGTAATATACACAAAGAAAAAAGTATTGCAAAAAGTAATAAAGTAATTCTATAATAACATGAAGCATTAGAGAAACAAGAATATATATATTTTCATTGAATCATCGACTTTTTAATGAAACGGGAAAACGAGCTTTTATTTCAATTTCAGTCATTTCATTCAAAAAATGCCCGTTATAAAAGGAACACGTTTTTCAACAAATATTCTTACATGATTAAATATGGCGGCATCGAATATACTAGGAGAGATTTCGATCTGTTCATTGTCTCTAATCTAAGAGTAACCATCAAAAATAAATTTACAGTCAATATTTTGTACATCCATAGGCAACATTAAAAAGGCATTCACTTTTCTTGCCATACCCTAGATCTGACGTTGTAAATCTAACGCCATTAATCTTGCAAACCTATTTTCACAACAATGCAGGATTTTGAACCTGAAGTTTTAGCTTACGTATTTGACGACCAAAATTATGTCCAACAAATGTCCAATGAGGTTTATATTTGGCTTACTTGAAAGAAGTTTTATATCTTCATAATTTAGATGTTGCAATACTTTGTATACTTTGTAAGGCCGTGCAGGCTGATCTTAGTCTACACTGTTTACAACAGCTTTGTTTACGATAGGATTATGCTTTGAACAGCAGTAGGGTTCGGGTTGACTATCCACTCTAACAACCTCATTTTTGTACCCCCGCATATACTCCAAGAAAACTGGTCTTCTCAAAGAAAGAAATCGTATACTGTTTTAGCTGAAAGTACATTTAAATCGGGTAAGCAAAAGAAGAAGAAGACTCAATTTTCGTCCTAAGAAAGGTACTCGATGTTGCAGAATTTCCACATTTAAAGGCATTTAAGAATGAGAGTGTGTCGATTAGTCATTAAGCACCCGTTTACTCATAAACTGTATCGTACAACACAATACAATCAAGTTGAACTTTTTGTGGATTTTCTTTCTTTTTTTTTTTAATAGTTTGTTGGTTTGCGAAAATGGCATTATTGCAAATCAAGCATCTTTTAGTCAGAACATACATTTCAATCTTACGTTTAAAATAAGAAAATTTATTAAAACGGTGCGATGATCTAGAACTATCGGAAAATTTGTCGCTCGATATATTTTGAAATGCGATTCTATTAAATAGAGGGAACAGGTAATAGTTTACGTAATAAAGAAATGCTACATATTTATTACATTTGGTTTCACGTTTTGACGAAAATGTGAACAATGTCTTTTTGCATTGAAGAATATGAAAATTGAAAACTTGCTTTTTAAAAGCATTCATTTCTTTCCAACCAACGATAGATGCAAAAGTTTAAGTGAGTTTAGATAATTTTTTTCGTATATCATTCATTCAAACTTTTGCGTCCATAGAGATAAATTATATCTCGACGTATTAGAAAGGTAAGAGATTTCAGATAGCTAAAGGAAATAAAAGAAAGGCTGTATCATTTAGACAAAGATAACACTACTTATTGAACCATCTTGGCGGAGAAAGCTAGCGAGTAATGAAGGTTATTATCATGACTAGCCATCTCTACTAATATTGTCTGTAAACACAATGGAACCAGTAAGATAACAGAAGACTTAAACTATAAACCATACGACAACATTTTAGACTGGTCCAAATTCAAAGCTGTTGCAGACGAAAGGTCGAATAGGTGAAAATTTGAAAAATATTCATCTGTTTCTTATAGAAATATTAGAAGTTAAAAATGCTTGTTATTAACATATATTTATTGTTTTCCAGCATATTTTCCAAATTTGTCTATTTATTTATTCTTTCTTCTTTTTGGAAGCGTTAAAACGTAAATGGCTTTGGATGGCCATTATGAATACCCAAACTTCAAAACCGATACATGAATTTTAACAAGGTGCCAAATTGTCACAAGATACGCCCGTCACACTGCTTAGTATAAACTGGGGGTTTGAATAGAACTGAGGTTATTTTGAATGAATATTTTTTGCACCCATGTAGTTTCATTATCCTAGCTATTATACTTTTACAGATATACTCCGGACAAGATTCAAGTCTGAAAAACGACAAAGGGCAATAACTCAAAAAATAGGCCAGGTAGAGTTATGGTTCTTGTGCACTGCACTCCCCCTTGATGACATCTATACACCCATGAAGTTTCATGATCCTAGCTATTATACTTTTACAGATATACTCCGGACAAGATTCAAGTCTGAAAAAAAACAAAGTGCAATAACTCAAAAAATAGGCCTGGTAGACTTATGGTTATTGTACACTGCACTACCCCTTGGTTAGATCTATACACCCATGCAGTTTCATTTTCCTAGCTATTATACTTGTAGAGATATACTCCGGACAAGATTCAAGTCTGAAAAACAACAAAGGGCAATAACTCAAAAAATAGGCCAGGTAGAGTTATGGTTCTTGTGCACTGCACCTCCCCTTGGTGAGATCTATACACCCATGAAGTTTCATGATTCTAGCTATTATACTTTTACAGATAAACTCCGGACAAGATTCAATTCTGAAAAACAACAAAGGGCAATAACTCAAAAAATAGGCCAGGTAGAGTTATGGTTCTTGTGCACTGCACTCCCCCTTGGTGAGATCTATACACCCATGAAGTTTCATGATCCTAGCTTTTATACTTTAAGAGATAAACTCCGGACAATATTCTAGTATGAAAAACAACAAAGGGCAATAACTCAAAAAATAGGCCAGGTAGAGTTATGGTTCTTATGCACTGCACTCCCCCTTGGTGAGATCTATACACCCATGAAGTTTCATGATCCTAGCTATTATACTTTAAGAGATATACTCCGGACAAGATTCTAGTATGAAAAACAACAAAGGGCAATAACTCAAAAAATAGGCCATGTAGAGTTATGGTTCTTGTGCACTGCACTCCCCCTTGGTGAGGTCTATACACCCATGAAGTTTCATGATCCTAGCTATAATACTTTAAGAGATATACTCCGGACAAGATTCAAGTCTGAAAAACAACAAAGGGCAATAACTCAAAAAATAGGCCAGGTAGAGTTATGGTTCTTGTGCACTGCACTCCGCAATGATGAGAAGAATATAATTGCCAAGTTTGAAGTCAATCGGACTTCAAGTGACAGAGTTATGCTCCGGACAAAGAAGTGGACGCCGCCGGACGCCCGGACGCCCGGACGCCCGGACACCCGGACGCCCGGACGCCCGGACAACCGGACGCCGGACGCCACGGGTGATCCCATAATACGTCCCGTCTTCGACGGGCGTATAAAAATGACTTCAGGTCTGGGTTTTTTTCTAAATCGAATTTCAACATTTATTCCACAAGTTACCCGCTTTACATTCTGAATAACTCGAAAACGGTATTGTGATTATAGTAGATTTGTGTAGAGTTATGGAAGGATTTGGATGAAATTTTTCATAGTTTTACTGTAAATTCTTTAAGAACAAGGAATAAAGTCAACAAATGTTACAGAACCGATTGTGAGAAATTAAGCTTGTAAATGCAGGTATATACAAACAAGAAAACTTCAATTCTTTGTCGTTCTTGTCCTATTTGAACTTCAAAAAAGCTCGAAGTAGCTTGATTGATCGACCGATAGCTGTCCTATATTTCTGTGTTGTTCTGAAACAGATATTGGACATGTGTCTTTTTTAAATGAACAAATGAAATGTTTGCGCAAAGCTATTGCAAGTGGTTGCTGTGTAGATTTCCCAGACTTTTTCTTAGCTCTGCTTATTGCAAAGTTCTCAACGTTCTTAGGGAGAGCCTTCGGGACAACTTTTGTTCCAATGGGACAACTTATTTCTCGCCCTTTCGGGGTCCGTTGTTGTTGTTTTTTCAGCTTGAAACCCGCCCTGTATTCAGGCTGAAGAAATGTTGCAAACCGTTTTAAAATTATAGGCTTCCCCGCTTTACACCCAAGTATAACGCAGAGCTGGATTCAAGCTGAAAAAACAACAACAACGGGCCCCGATAGGGCGAGAAATAAGTTGGCCCAATGTCAGTCGGAAGTCGTTAACCATTCTTCTCAAAAATCATTATAATTGATGTCTTTTAGGTCCTTTTCCCTTTAATTTGAGGTGAATTTCGTCTAAACAATCATATAATTGATTGTTTGGAGGAAATTCTTCTCAAATTAGAGAAGAAGTCACAAAGAGTTCCTAAAATTTAGGCATTTGAAGTGGGTCCCTTAGTAAAAAATGTAGGGGTGCTACTATAAGGGCGGGCGCTAATTTTAGAAATAAACCAAACTTGGCAGAATGATGCTTTTGTGACCATTCTCAAAACCTGTTCGCTTTTTTTTCTTTAAATTTACACCCTTCCTATCCCCACAACCAGTACCCCCTTCCAACCCCAAAATGTTGGCGTGGCAAAGCGGGACTTTTTTTTTGAAATATATAAACATCTTCTCTTCCTAGACCAGAGGCCAAATTTCAACAAAACTCAGCAACAATGTTCCTTGGGTGACCATTCGCAAATTTCGTTCGATAAATTTGATTGACCACCTTATTTTTGCCTCTATGGCCAGAGTCTTCGTTTGGCACACCTTTGAACTTTTTGGAAATGCCATGCTCATGACTACGAAATTCCAAAGACTATAGCCAGTCTTGCGTTCAGTGTAACGTGGTACAAGCGAGCGTTCAAGATATTGCACCATATATTGTTTTTTGATGACTCTATACTAAATTCAATTCCATTAGAAAACAAATGATATTACAGGTAAAGAAAGATTGCTGTTTCAAACTCAAAATGTTTTTGGCGGTGCTGCTGGTGTTTTTCTATAAAATATCTTAATGAATAAAAAAAGGAAACCATTTTATCGCTAAGACGTAACGGCAAAAGTTGCCGGTCACGTCAAAATAGGCGATACGTAAACATTTGAAATAATTATATTCGCTACTTATATGCATTCACATATATAAATCTAGTATCAAATTAAAGATCTTTGAAAGTGGATTATTCTGATTTATCTGAAATTGATTTTACACCAAAGGAAAGTATTATAATATCAAAAGAATAAAAAATATACACCAGAAATGACGCCGTCAGATGTAACAAAAAACACTAGATCGTTTCACTAAAATTGTTATATCTTAAAGAACAATGGCGCTAGAGGCATGAAAATTGTCATTTTACGTGAATTACGCTAAATGGAATGTTATGTAAGTCTTACGTCTATTTGATGGTCCAAACAAAAGATGATAATCACGTAAGAAAAATGTCAGTAGCCTCAGATTGCTATAAAAACGTCGTTTTTTCAATAGTCATTTTTTTCAAATGGCATTAATTCGGCTTTTCTTCGGACTAGATTAATAAGAAATTATATTTGAAATACATCTGAACTGGAATTTATGCAATTATATTTTTGTCGAAATTCGGCTTGATCTAATTGGGTTATTATTGAGTTTTCTTAGTCTTAAAATTGTCCCACTTTGCGTAAAAACGTCATAAAAACGCCGGTGAAATTTTTGGTGCTCATTTGTTTTTACAAACATAAACATATTCTTAATCTAACTTCATATTCAAAATACGTCTAGATTATATTTCGCAAATGTAAAAAATATCACCAATATCTCTTTAACTAACGGAAATATAGGTCTTAAAGCTCGTCTTAAAATTGTCCCACCAACGCGTTTTTTCGACGTTTGAACGTCAGGTCAATATATAAATATTGTCTAAAATAGTTCTCGTTCACAGAAACAGTCAAAAACTTGTGGAAAAGTTTAATTTCCATCCATTCAACCTTAATAAATTTTAACACCGTTGTTTGATTGGAAACTTTTATGGTTTTAATTCGAATCAAATTCAGTTTCGTTTCGGTTCGGATTTTGCTTTCAATTGTTTCCGTCGTACTGCTCTCGCAAATTGATTGTATATTGAAGGTGATATAAATCATGTTTCTGTAAAAAATTGTCATTTTTACTTTGACTAGATTGCAAATTATTGTATATTTTACAAATAAGTGATTGAATATAAACTATTTTCGTCGCTTTTCGTCGTATTTTACTTGAAAATCATCAATTTTACGTTATATATAAACGGACGCCATTTGTTACAGTAGTGACCGCCAACTTTTGCCGTTACGTCTTTGATATCTTAACCTTCCCTAAGACAAACAGATTTGAAATCGGACCAGTTTGGAAGAGTTTGCAGACGACAAATGGAATGAATTCTCGAATAAGATTCTTTTAGGTTTGAAGTGTCATGTGTAAAGATTGCCTACTTTTTATAACCTCGAAAGATAAGTGTTATATTGCTTTATCACTATCCGTCCGTCTCTCCATCCGTACATCGTTTTGCCCGCAGATTTTTTACCGATATATATATATATATATATATATATATATATATATATATATATATATATATATATATATATATATATATATATATATATATATATATATATATATATATATATATATATATATATAATTGTCAATTAACTCATACCTCTGCCAGATACATGTATAACGGAATAAGTTGACATGATACAGTATACAATATCGTGAAATTGACAAAATTGTGGATTTTGAATAATTTTGGAATGTAATTGAATGAGTTCGATTAGTGAGTTTTGAGTGAAATTAGAGGAAGGTAATCCAATCTCGCTAATTTTGTTCAGGATGAACAAAATTAGCGTTATTCATTACCTCCCTTTACTATAATATGCATACATGTTGTATAAATAGCTTTCTAATTCTTAAAGAACCAATCAGACGCTTTCAATTCCATTTATTTTTTCAGTGAAATTCTGATTTTTTAGCTTTATTTATTTTGAATGCAGTCGTTGATCTTTTCTTTTTTAGTCATTTTGGAGCGTTCTTAAATGTTTTGAGTAAGTGTTTGGAATGAATGAATGGAGAGCTGAGTAAGCGATTTCGAATTGTTTTTGATTGAAATGAATGTGATTTTCACGATGTAACTAAATGTTAGAGAGCTCATATTCAGGCATCTCAAGATACAGATAAAACATCGTTAAATTTACAAGCTTAATGACATTTGAATGATTTTGGAACGAAATTGAATGAGTGTGTTGAGTGAGTTTTCGGAGAAATTAAAGGAAGGTAATACAACATCGCTAATTTTGATCAAGATGAACAAAATAAGCGATAACCTCCCTTTAATAATATACAGGTCCTATAAATAGGTTTTATGTCTTCACTTCCATTCTTCAATAAAGTCAGTGAAATCGCGTGTTTTTTGGTTTTTTTTTTTGTTGTTGTTGGTTTTTTTTTGTTTTTTTTTTTTTTTGTTTTTTCCTAGCGATTATTATTTTGAATGTAATTTTGGTCTAGGGAGTTTGAGCGTTTTTGAATGGTGTGAGTCCGTGCTTGAAATGAATGAATGGACCGCTGAGTGAGCTTTTTAGAACGGTTTTGACCGGAATGATTGTCAATTTCACGATGTTATTTACTGTACCAGCTTCAAGAACTTGCGATACGACCAAGTTGATGTATTAAATAAATATGGTAAAATAAAAATAATATCGAAAACTTAACCAAATAACTTAACATTTTCGATTTATTCAATTAAGATACAATTTTCACATTTACCCAGACGCAACTGAAAATACACAGGTCAATGCTATGTGAAAAGGGTACGGCCAACTGTCAAGGTCAAAGTTCTGTCAAAAATAATTGTATACAGAACATTTGTAATTCACAAACACGTATTGTTTTCGTTTCTTTCAACGCCGTACCTAGTATGAAACCAATAAGACGCGAAAACAAATGATTACATAGAAAAGAACTTAAAGCAGTCCTTATTTCTAGACATCAATTTCTTCTTCATTATCATGCGAGTTTGTCTTGAAGAGTGACTAAGCATTTCTAATTGAATTCCCAACGTATTTAATGTTGTCAAATCGGCCTTTAACAGAATTACGGGCCGTAACGGGGAATGTATGGCTCACAACAAAATGTTAGGGCCAAGAATACATGACACGGTGGCCTTTAACTAATTTCAAAGATTCTGCCCTTTAAAGGACGAAGCTTTGGATAAATGGAACACTGTGGGCCAACTTATTTCTGACCCGGGCGGGTATTGTTGCCCGCTATATCAGAGTATCTCTCAGACAGCGGGCTACCAGCTATAGACTGGTCCAACTATCGACTGTTAGAATAGCCTAGAATAGGCTATTCAAATAGTTGAAAGTAGGACCAGTCTACACTCGGGTAGGACTCGGGTAGGACACGGTGGCCTTTGACTCAATTCAAAGAAACTGCCCTTCATAGAACGAAGCTTTGGATAAATGCAACTCTGTGGGCCAACTTATTTCTGACCCGGACGGGTATTTTTCCCCGCTATATCAGCGTATCTCTCAGACAGCAGGCAACCAGCTTTAGACTGGTCTAACTATCGACTTTAAGAATAGCCTATTCTCTGATAGTTGAACGTAGGACCAGTCTATACTCGGGTAGGATCCGGATCAGAAATAAGTTGGTCCTGTGATAAACTAAAACCTTTATTTCTCTTTCGAACCCCATATTGATGGTATTCATTGGAATCGTCTTTATCATATGATTCCAATGGATAACCACAATGATGAGTATGCTGGAAAGTTATTTTCGAATTTTAATTGAAGAACGATTCCCGTTTATTCGGGGCTCTATAAGGGGTCATTATTTCAAGTTTGAGTCATGAAGCATTAGCAAAACTGAAATATTTCTCATTGAAAAAAAAGAAGACATTTTAGGAATAAGAAAAAATATGTAAGGATGTCTAAATCTGTCAAGATTAAATGTAATGGAAATCCTTTTTTTGCAGACATCTTGGTATCCTTTTTTGGTAACATGATTCGGAGTTGGCCTTAATGACTTTTATAATTCCTTTTTTTTCCTTCAAAAGTTAGATGTGAATGGAATTCTTAGACAAGCGGGAAACATCTATAATCCAGATCAACATGTTCGCAAAAATACAAAATTGTATGTAAAATTCACATCATTTTATCATAAGTATGTTTACTTAAAATTTTTCCATAATTTGGGAAATACAATCTCAAAATCTCAAAGACAGCTATATGTCAAAATGATGAGCCAACAACCAGAACAAGACATTAAAAAATGTTTATTTTCTCTTTATGTGCCCAAAATAGTGTGAATTTCGAGATTTGGAAATAAAAAATGGTCTTAATCATGTTATATTTCCGAATCTTTCGTGAAATTAAACAAGTAATAATTGTTCTAATATTGCGCCTATTATTGGCTGTTTACACGGGATTTTTGAGACGGTGCGAAACCTAATTATAACAAAAAAGCTGGATTTTCCCCTGCCCGTAAGCCGGATCGATAGGAACTATTTAGTGCAGTTCAATCTCTTGTCACGCTACTCAGTCAGGCTACAAGTTATGTTTTGTATCCCTCCGCTCACCTCCTTGTTTTACTCTGTATTAGAAATTTATTGTATTTTTCGTTTTAACATAATGTTTATTTTTTTTACCTTCTATAAACTTGTTGTAAACATTAAATACATATTAGAGATAGATGTTCTGGGTTTAAGTGAGTGTTTAAGGGTCAATTTTATCTTTAAAGACAAAATCGATTTTTAGCTCGCCCGGGACGAAAGTCTCGGAAGAGCTATTGTCATACCCTCGGATGTCGGCGTCGGCGTCGGCGTCAGCGTCAGCGTCGGCGTCAGCGTCGGTGTCGGCGTCCGCATTAGGTTAAAGTTTTTTTTATTTCTATCAATATTTATCCTAGAGGCTTTATTTTTTACAGAAACACTAATTAGGG
This sequence comes from Fragum whitleyi, assembly GCA_948146395.1. Lineage (NCBI taxonomy): Eukaryota > Metazoa > Mollusca > Bivalvia > Cardiida > Cardiidae > Fragum > Fragum whitleyi. The sequence continues at coordinate 43,789,730 of OX411548.1, forward strand.
CATAGGCTTTCATTTGAGACCAACATCCATGTCGAAATGACCTTTAGACTGTGACCTTGACCCTTTCAAAAAACTTTTACCAAAAACTTTAACCAAAAACTTTAACCAAAAAAACTTTAACCTTGCTTATATTTTCTGTAAGCTTTAAACTAGAGACATCATTACTTCATATGCACACTCATTAGGTGATAGGCTTTCACCATAGACAAAGGTCCTTGACAATTTGACCTTGACCTTGACCCTTTGTGGACTTAGAAAAACTTTACCCATTAGAATTTCACCAAAAACTTTAACCTGTATATATTTTTTTAATACTCTAACCTAGGGACATCATAGCTTCATATATATACTCACCAGGTGATAGGCTTTCACCAGAGACCAAGGTTCTTCACAATTTGACCTTGACCTTTACCATTTGTGGACTTAGAAAAACTTTAACTGAAAACTTTAACCAAAAACTTTAACCATGCTTATATTTTCTGAATGCTTTAACCTAGGGACCTCATTACTTCATATACATACTCATTAGGTGATAGGCTTTTGTGAGAGATCAAGGTCCTTGATAATTTGACCTTGACCTTTTATGAACTTCGAAATACTTTAACCGAAATTCTTTTACCAAAAACTTTAACCTTGCTTATATTTTCTGAACGCTTTATCCTAGGGACATCATTACTTCATATACATAGTCACCAGATGAAAGGCTTTCACCAGAAACCAAGGGCCTTGACAATTTGACCTTGACCTTTTATGGACTTGAAAAAACTTAAACTGAAAAACTTTAACCAAAATTTTAACCTTGCTTATATTTTCTAAATGCTTTACTCAGGGACATTATTACTTCATACACATACTCACTAGGTGATAGGCTTCTACAGAGACCAAGGTCCTTCACAATTTGACCTTGATCTTGACCTTTTGTGGACTTATAAAGATTTTAAAGAAAAACTTCATGTTTGATACAAAGAAATTCCATTGGTAACCTCATCTGCTTGTAGGCTTTCACTTTACCCTAACCTTATACATGCAATTAAAACAAAAAAGTTTTTTTTATATTTCTTAGTTACTACTCAAACAGATATATATTAGAGTATGGACTTTAACATTGAACGAAACCAGTTTGAACTTCGGTCTTCGGTCAAGCTTTGTTTGTGACAAGCAGCTGTTTGGGCGAGCTACGTTGTCCGCGGACAACTCTTGTTCATCACTCTCTGAAACCACTAAAGCTATAGAGATGAGTGATAGATCAAAGGTCAATTTTGTCTATACACAGTATAGACAAAATGACCTTGGATCACTCATCCAAACGTGTGCATCTGTACTATTCTGAAATCTTAAATCTTTGTTTGAAAAACAAAGAACGGGAGACGGTTCGAAATGGCACAATAAGTTACTATTTTCTTATTTTACATATATATAAACGGGATATCAAAAAGATCGATTTTTGTCATCCTGTGAACGCACATTTTCTTGTATTACATGTACGAACACAGGAGAATGTTTCATAATCCAATATTTTGTCATGTACATGTAGGTTATTTTATTTGACTTGAGAAATTAACTATTTTTAGAGAACTGCTTAACGTTCAAAACATAGAATTTATTGTCTTGGCTTTTAAGAAAACCACATGCAAAACAAGTGTCTTCTGAAACATTAAAAGTTTTTGGGATGGCATTCAGTATGTAGGGTAGATGTCCGAGCTGAGATTTTCCATTTGAAATTAATCTTTAAGAATCAATCGAATGCTTATATTGCCCAATATCAGAATCCTATACTCATTATATTATTGAGTTTTTGAAATGTTTGGTTTACAATGAATAAATAAGGACGATGCACTTCAGTAAAATCTGAGATAAAAGGGCTGTGGGTGTGATTAAATGTACTTGTACTTTTATCTCGCGTAGATGACGTCAGATTAGAATAGTTTGAAAAAGTACTTCTATACAGTTGAAAAGAAAATGGATATGTAGTAATTACACTTAGTCACTTGTGCATGCTAGTGACGCCATAAGATAGAGTAAAAACTTATGTAAATGTCCACTTTCAGCCTTAAAATACCGTCTTTTTACATACTTCATTCCCTCTACGAATTTAGCGTTATATCTGTTAAAGCATCGTGTACGTATTTAATTTGTCGTTGTTGTTGTTGTTGTTATTACTTTTTTTAATTTATTTTATTTAAGATCAGACAAAGACAATTGTTTACAACCAAGTATCATAATGATAAAGAGCAAATTATGTTTTCATTTCTACATTGCTAAAGAGAATCCAAACTTTCAAACAATTCATGAGAAGAAAGGTAACAGTTAACACCATCGTGAAATTGACAAGGTGGGTGATTTTCGAATGAAATTGAACGAGTGTGATGAGTGTGTTTTGAGTGAAAAAGGGAGAAAATCAAAAATATATTTATTATCGGCTTTTGATAAGATGTATACAAGCTCTTTAAATAGCTTTCTATCTCTTGAAGGACCAATCAGACGTTTATGATTTCAATTATGTCACTGAAATCCCGATATTTTCCTCAGATATATTCATTTTTGTATGTAGTTAATCACCATATCAATTTAGTGATTTGGGGGCGGTTTTTTAATGTTTGGAGTGAGTGTTTTGAATGAATGAATGGAGCGCTGAGTGAATGATTTAGAATGATTTTATTGATATGAATGTCATTTTTACGATGTGGACTTAAGAATATTTTGAATTTGTTATCTAAAACAAAAAAAATTGAAACACAAGAAGAAAAACGATATATATAGCGCTGACACAGTCGAATATCTTTAGACTTAAATCCTCTCAGAGAGATGTTTGATTTAAAACGTAGTGTCGTATCACTTCTAAAGACTTATTTTGCATGCAATGTCTACTATAACAGTTCATTTGTGAGCATTGATGCCCTGTTGAAACAGGCGCGTGTCATTGTCACCGAAAATCAATTGGTATAGGATATGTAGTGTACGCCGAGAATAATCAGGGAAAATATTAGGTAATCGGCGGAGTGCATGGCCTCCCTGGGGTGGCGTAAATTTGCATTATATCGCAAACGTCATACTAATAAGGGACTAGGGATTAATATATAATAAAATGAGTCATCTAACCAGCTCTGCGTTCAGGATGAAAACGTTAGCGAAGCGCTTTCGAAATGATACTTCGCTTTGCACGTATGTGCACGTGCAAAGCGGTGTGTCATCTTAAGGCGCTCGCGAAACGCTTTTACATCCTGAACACAGGGCAGTATGAGAACTAGAACAACCAAAACGTGCCTTGCGTTCAGGATGACAAAACGGTGAAACTATTTTTCAACTTTTTGTAGATATTTACAACAGTTAAATGCGTCATGAAATTGACACTCATTCCGATCAAAACCATTCTAATTCACTCACTCAGCGCTCCATTCATTCATTCATTTATACATTCATTCATTCATTCATTCCAATCATTCACTCAAATCGATCAAAAACGCTCCATAATCATTTGAAAACATTTCGAAGTCGTTCAATTGGATTTAGGAGTTATATTTATTCGAATCGATAAAAAAAGTTCTACAATTTTATTGGCTAGTGTAGATTTTAAAGTGCCTGATTGGTCCACGAAGACATAAAAAAGGAAAGTACGTATATATTATTAAGGGGAGGTAGTGAATATCGCTTATTTTAATTAGCGGTATTGGATTACCTCCCTTTAATTTCATTCAAAACTCTCTCTGCACACTCATTCAATTTCATTCCAAAATCATTCCAAATCATTTACTTGTCATTTTCACGATGTTCCTAACTGTAGCTGCCGAACTTACGCGTAGGATATTCAATGGGCCAACTTATTTCTCGCCCTATCGTGGCCCGTTGTTGTTGTTTTTTCAGCTTGAAACCCGCCTGCATTCAGACTGAAAAAGGTTGCAAACCGTTTTCAAATTATTCCCCGCTTTGCAGGCATGTATACGGTTAAAGCGGGATATCACTTGAACCGGCTTGTCATCCTGAACGCAGGGCTGGGTTCAAGCTGAAAAACAACAACAACGGGCCCCGATAGGGCGAGAAATAAGTTGGCCCAATAACAAGTAAGTTTATGATTAATTGTACCTCACGAGTCACCAAAAGGGAGTACCATAATGAGAGAAATATAACATAATGAAGAAGTAATTAACTGTATAACATTATATAATAGAATTAGATGAGCATATAAATTAGATATAAAGTAGCGCCATCTCGTATACCCCAGGCTATAATGTGGGATGAGATGTTAATTATCCGACACATTCAATTGTAGGCGTACAATTAATAACATCGGGAATTTGACTAGGTGAACGAATTTGGAATGATTTCGGAACGAAATTGGATGAGTGAGAGGAGCGAGTTTTGAATGACTTTCAAGGGATGTAAAATATAATCGATAATTTCGTCCAATTGGACGAAATAAACGATAATTTTTACCTCCCTTTTATAAAAACTACGTTTTTTTCTGATTCTATGTCATCACGGGCAAACGCGACACTTAAAAATCAACACAAGCCAATAAAATCGTGCAATTATTTGATCGATTTGATTGAAATTGATAAGGATTTCCAAGCATTTATGAACAATATATGAACGTCTTTGAGCGATTGGAGTGAGTGTTTGGATATTTGGAACACTGAGAGAGTGCCTTTGATTTTTTTGAGACCGAGGTGGGTGTCAATTTCACGATGTGTTTAACTGTATCAAGCCAGCAGTGAAATCTCTTTTAAGAATGAGCGTATACACAGCTTGATCCAAGTTTTATAGTTTCGCGCACGTGAAATTGTTGGAAATGTCTTACACACTGTATGACAATCCTATAACTGGAATTTTTAAACCAATAAAGTAATTTGAATTTGAATTTTCACAGGTTCATATATGGTTTAAACCTATTTATTTCACAATTATTGGGAATCAAGAACTTACAACTTAGATAAAATCATTTCGATTCTTCTTATTGAATATTTCAATAGTACTCAAACCGAACAATCGCACCAACTAAAGAACACAAATTTCAAGCCTCTCCCAGGGATCGAGCACGGGACCTCTTGACCAGAATACCACCGGTCTACATCTAGACCTCATAACAAAAATATTGCTGTATTGATTATAATGTATAATCGCCAATGAAAACTCTGCTCTTTTCAATTGAGACCCGTCACGCGAAAAGAAACCATCTGGGAAGAGCGTAAAGTGTCGAACCTAGTCATAATTCGCGGATTGCGCATACCGACTAGGATAGAAACTTCAAATATCTATTTAACGGAGTTCCCAGATGATCCCTTTTGCGTGACGGGTCACATTTTTAAATTAATATAACTTATTTTAAAATTAATATAACTCGCACAAATGTTCAGTTTTAACGAATTTTAGCTTCAGCAGGCCTTTTTTCAAGCTAAACAATGGTCGCTGAATGCTAGTGCTCACAGGAGCAGTAACAACAGAATAGAAATTATACATGCAAGTCCAACGATCTCCAGTCTATTATTTCAAGAGAGGGAAAATTTTGTCAAGTTAGGGGAAAAAAGTCAAAAGTTCCCAGATGGTCCCTTTTCGCGTGACGTGTCACATTTTTAAATTTATATAACTCGCACAAATGTTCAGTTTTAACGAATTTTAGCTTAAGCATGCCTTTTTTTAAAGCAAAAACAATGGTCGCTGAATGCTAGTGCTCACAGGAGCAGTAACAACAGTATAGAAAGTATACATGCAAGTCCAACGTTATCCAGTCTTTTATTTCAAGAGAGGGAAAATTTTGTCAAGTTAGAGAAAAAAGGTCAAAAGCCATTTATTCCCAGGACATTGACTGTGTAGGAGAAAATCCGATGTACTCAGTATGATTAAGGAATGAATGAAGAGTCGTGTATCTTTCACTAAGAATCATTGAATAACGTGACACACCAATAAAAAGTGACATTCATCTTCTATAAATAAATGCCGGTGGATCTTATTTCCCGTTTTTAATGTATTTCTGGTCTTTGAAACTTGATAGAAGAATCTTTACGTGGGTTTTTATCGTGGTTAGCTATCAATTTATTGCAAAGTTTATACTATTTGTCTTGATGTACGATAAAAAAATGCTAAACAGCTATTAGACAACTTCAAAAAATATCGGTTTTTAGCATCAAATGGAACAAGTTGATTTTTAAGAAATGAATTTCAATCCGGAGTCTATTGACTTAACCCGTACAATTATTAAAATGAGAACCTCCTAAGTCGGCTTGAATGATCTCAACTGAACTCATCTTTATCCAGGAAACCGGCTACAAAAAAGCAATAAGCCATTAACAAAAATAATATGCATGGAAATGTAAAAAATAGGTAGAAACCTTTATATAACAAATACTACATCAAATATGTTAGATACAAATAAATTATAAGACTTTAAGATGGAGACTAAGTAACGGTTATTGCTTTATATTTATCAATTACTAGTTCCTAAAGTTTTATTTTTCTTTTCAAATAAGTTCAAATAATATTAATTTGGAGTCGTTGATCTGCTTTTTCCCCAAATTACTAGACGTAGACCTGGGGCCCCGTTTTACTATACATCTTACGATCATTTTTTGCATAAGTCAAAAATTAAAGTTGCTTCTACAGATGTAACTAAATATGGAATTCTGCATTGCATCATCATATTCCAATGAAATATTGCAAGGCATAATCTAAAAATAAATGAAAACACCATGTACGATTTGTGATTTTGACTAACGATCATTTTCTTTTCGTAAGACGCTTAGAAGAAAACGGACCCATATAACTACAAACTTTATTGCTGTACTGTTAATACATGAAGAGAAAAATGCAATTCTGATTTTTTTTTTATTCTACGCCCTTCGAATTCTAAATCATTGGCACTTACTCGGAACTTTGTAAGAGTCGTGCGAAATTTTAGATTATTTTTTGTTTGTTGTTATCGTGATTCAAGAAGGAATTCATTTTTGAATTATTTAAAGTTTTCTACTTTTGGCGATACGTTGAACCTTGACATATTTATATGCGAAATATATATGCGAATGGTCTTTTGAAGGCACCGTTTGCAAAAGTAGATTATTTCAGTATTAACATATGTATTTTTAAACATCCTAAAATAGCAATCGCAATCAAGAATCTGCGTCGTAACAAAAGGTTAATTAAAGACAAAATTTAATTCTTATTGTGTCCATCGTTATTTCTTAAGGAAAACAATTTTAAGTCCTCAGCCATTTTTAAGCTTCCACAAAAAGAAGTTCTACACACACACACAAAAAAAAAAAAACACTTATCTTCTTTTGGTTTAAACTATGCATTTTTACACCACGATATTATATCATAAGATAAGAAGAGATTATTTATTGTATTCATGGAGGTGTGAAACTAAAACATATCGCACACATATATAAATCCGCTTCGCGTATTCATACCGTGTGATTATACTTTTTGTTTCATACATCCATGAATCAATAAATGTTCTCCTCATCTCTTCAGTAGATGGTTAAATATCTGACTTCTTAAAAAAAAATCATAAAGATATGACACGTATAGATTGAACCAAAATGAAATTACGTTAATCGAAAAAGAGGATATTTGGATCAATCAAACAGTCTTTAATTTTTCGTAGATGAACTTTGATTAAAACAAAGTATCGCGACCTTAATGACAGTAGAAAATCCTCAAAATTTGAAAGTTTTAGACTGTGGTCAGCCTGTGCCCTCAGCCTCCTTACTGTTAAAATCATCGTGAAATTGACAAGATGAATGGTATTTGAATGATTTTGAAATGAAATTGAATGGATGTGTGGAGAGAGATTTGAGTGAATTTAATAGGAGGTTATCCATATCGCAAAATTTGTCTAGGATATTTATTACCTCCCTTTTGGAAAATATGCATGTAACTCCTATAAATAGCTTCATATATATTCAAGAACCTATCAAAAGCTTATAATTTAAATGACTTTTGTCAAGTCGCCATTTTCCCTAGCTAAATCTATTTAGAATGAAATCTAAATCTTATCTTAAATCTTATCATTTTAGTGATTTTTGGGCCTTTTTGAATAGTTTGAGTGTTAGAAATGAACGAATGGAGCGCTTAGTGAATGGTTTAGAATGATTTTGATCGGAATGGGTGTCAATTTCACGATGTTGCTAACTGTTCAAAGACATTTTCTTGTATCATATATGCTTTCCTTCCGTATTTTTACATTAATTTTCCTACAAAAGAAAAACTAACATTGTAATGATATATTCGTAGATATAGAATTAAAAAAAAAAGAGATAAATACTTCACCTGAAAGAATCAGAAATATATAAGGAAATGGGACTTCCATGCAAAAAGTTAAAACCCAAGGAACAAAGAAATGAATACCAAAGTAAGACTGTATCTATACGTTTACTGATTTTTTTAAATAGATTTCTGCAATACATCGCAATATTTTTGCTTGTTTTTTTTTTCTATCTCTCTCTTTCTCTATTTCTTTTCATTTTATACTTTCTTGGCCTATTTCCCTTTTTCAAGAACTCTAGAATACACACTTGTATCCTTTTCATCGTTAAAACTAGTGTTATAATATTTCAAAGAATTGCACATGGTACATGGAACATTCTAAGCTGGCGTGCTAGAAAAGTTTATAATCAATGATAAGACCATTAACACCGCTATAAAAGTCTGCAGTAATATTCACCTACCGGTAAAAACAGCGATTAGGTTTCCCTGGTGCAATTTTCATCCTTCTTACGTAACTCTTGCCTTAAATAATAATTACACAATAGACGTGAAACGTATATGTTAACTGTAATAGAATCTAATCTTAAGTGAGGGATTTCATTCTTCACTTATTTTCATTTCTGTTTATACCAATTTCAAGGTCGTCAGTCAAGGTTCGGGGGCCATTTTGCTAAAATTCTTACGAAAAAATCGCTCGTTAGTCAAAATCATAAATCGCAATTGGTGTTTTCATTCATAGTTCGATTCTGTCTTGTAATATCTCATGGGAATCGTCTTGAGAAGACGATTCCAATGAGATGATGCATGACAGAATTCCATATTAAGTTACTTCTGTAGAAGCAACTTTGATTTAAGAATTACGCAAAAAATTATCGTAAGACTTTTACCAAAATAGGCCCCAGGTGATTTTTTCGGGGGGACAAAGTTATGTATTACCTATATTTTACTATTGGTTTTCACTTCAGAATAGTAATTGGCATAGCCTTCTTATTTCAAATATGTTTTGCTTGTGACTAGCCGTTTAAAAGATACCAAGGTCAATCTTATCAGCCAAGGTTACGAAAGTCATATTGCCAAGGTATTTTTTTTCTGAAATAAGACTTTGACATAGGCCAAATATTTTGAGTGTATAGTGATAGAACCTTCTTGTTGCTTTTGACAAAAACTTTTTTATACCATTTAAAAGGTAAGGTCAATGTCAATTTGAAGGTCAAGTTAAAGTATTGTATTTGGTCATAACTTTTAAATGGTAAATGATGGAGTCCTTAATTTTGTCTTACGTGTGAATTACTTATTTCCAAGCCTTTTATTTTGGAGTCATTATTTTGAAGGCTTCAGTACGGCCAAGATAATTTTCCAAGGTCCCATCTTTCCCTCTCTTTCTATTTGCTTGATAAGATCTTGAATGAGTAAGGACCACGATGGAAATAAGAGTCGCTCGACCCTTTGTTTTAATATCCTTGAGTATTTAAGAAAAAAAGATATTCAGAGAAACTTAAAGTGAAATTCGATTGAAGAGAAAAAATTTCTTTAAGATTTTACTTCATTTTTCATCAACAACTTTTGAATAGTTGCAATTTAAGGATGCGGGCGAGGTAAACGCGAGTAATTGTTATTTCGGATATGGTGATACCAACTTATAATATAAACGCATGTTTTCCTTTTTTTCTAAAACGATGGAAAATAATCGTTGCATGTGCTCCACTTTTCACCAAGGGTTTGAAAAACAGCAAGTTTGTGACGGAAAGCAATTCAGTATTTTATCATAGCTCTTAATTATCTTACCCATTTCTTTTAAAATTAACAGAACTAGTTTTTATCAAACAGAGCTAAACATAATTATTTTCTTGTTAAGGTTATTTTTTTCGTATCAAGCCTCCTTAAAAAGCAAATTAAAGAAAATGATCAACATGCATTTCAACAAACTTCCCTTATTAAACCCCCACCTACGAAGTAGAGGGGGATATATTGGTTTCACCATGTCTGCCTGTCCATCCGTCCGTCCGTAGACCTCTTCCTTTCCGGACTCTAACTCGAGAACCAAGTGACGTTCAATTATGAAACTTCGTGCAAATGTTGCTTATGACCCACGGAAATGTCCTATCGATTTTAGGTCACATAGGTCAAAGGTCAAGGTCACGGTCAGATTTTGTTCAATTTTCGTTTCCGGACTCTAACTCGAGAACTAGTGACGTACAATCATGAAACTTCATGCAAATTTTGCTTATTACCTAAGGAAGTGCCCTATTGATTTGGGGTCGCATAGCACAAAGGTCAAGGTCTTATTCAATTTTTGTTATTTTTCGTTTCCGGACTGTAATTCAAGAACCTAGTGACCTGAAATCATGAAACTTTATGCAAATGTTGCTTATGCCTTAAGGAAGTGTCCTATTATTTTTGGGTCACAAAGGTCAAGGTCTCAGTCAAGTTTCAATTTTCATTTCCGGACTCTTATTCAAGAACCAAATGACCTAGAATCATGAAACTTCATACACATGCTGCATTTGTTTTTGGGTCACATAGGTCAGAGGTCAAAGTCACAGTCAAATATCAATTTTCATTTCCGGACTCTTATTCAAGAACCAAGCGAGCTAGAATCATGAAACTTCATGCAAATCCTGCATGTATTTGTTGCAAACACATCCTGCACTTATAGCACTTATTTTTACAAGTTGCTGGTGGGGGTATAAGTTCGCTCTGCGACAGTTCTAGTTCCCTATCATTTTAAAATTATCTATACCTTAAAATTGCTTTAAATGAATAAAGAGAATATTTTGAATATATTGAGGTATTACGAATAACATTTTAAATTTGTAAATGAAAGCAAATGCATTGGAACTAAGACGACTGAGTATATATTCAGTTATTTAAAAAAAAGTCTCCCACGATAACTTCTTATTATGGTAGTGGAACCGTAATAGTTCCTCAACTTTCGGACCACATGTTCTTTTACAATGTTAACCGAGGTTTCTTAATGAAAATCATTAGGAAACCTCGGTTAATACTGTTAAAGCTTATTACTCCATAATCATTGCAGAACTATTACGGGTCTACTACCTTAAATCATGTTCTTTTTTTATCAAAAAGTATTTAACGAAATATGCGGATGGAATAAAATCGCCTTAAAAGCCAAGTAAATCTTAAGGTTACGTAGTAATAAATTATTTACCACGGTTTTCTTGAAGGAAGATTATATTTCACTTTGTAGACATTTAAATTGAAATTTGATAGCTTAATATTTTCTTGGCATATAATGTTCATCTTTACGAGCTTTCGGAAAATAGAATTGGGATTGTTTCATAATGTTGAAATAGCCGTCGGTGTATTACACTTTTGGTTTGTTTTAAGAGATACAAAACCACATTTCCTAAGTCTATCGATCTATCTAAAAGCTTCCAAAGAAATCAAAGAAAAACGTTTTCCGTAAAATTGTTTGCGTTGTCATTTCTAAAGGTATTTATATACAAATAGGAATATACATGACTAATTGTATGTTATGGTTATCCCTTAATCAATTCTAATGCCATGATGTCAGGTGTTCGATCCCCGGGGGCAGCAGATATCCTTGTCGTTATTTGTCTCCCACCAGTACGTGGTAATCATGAACCTTATTGGGACATCAGCTCGAGGCTAGGAAAGGAGTGAATGGCGGTAATTGTGCTAGAAATTACGGTAGCTTGTTGTTAGTTTCCCCAATCGCCAGGTATGGCTAAAGGAACTTCCACTAATCAAGTATAGGCTATGTCCACACATTTCTAAGTATGGTTTCCCTCCCGTTTAGGAACACCAAATCCACGTTCAAATTAATCATGACCATTCACGCGAAAAAGGACCACCAGAGAATTCTAAAAAGAGAATAATATTAAAAAGAGAACAGTTTTAACAGATTTTTCGAGTGTGCGTATATGCTTGCGCGACACCTCCAATTAAGCTTTTTAAGAAACCATCTTAAAAGCCACTTAAACTCAAGCAAGAAGGATGAAAGAGTGAATATTCTTGAAAGAAAACTGTTTATTATAATAATAGTAATAGTAGTAATAATAATAATAATATCTTTATTTAAAGAAGGTAAAAACATTAAGACAATTATTGAATATTATTATTATTATTGAATCTCTTGTTGTTGGAAACCCATAAGAATCGGTTCAATGAATGGGTTCGAACATCATAAGATCCAGTAAGACTTATACCAAAATGTATTATTTACTATCAAGACTAATTCATCAGCGCCCGCTTTTTGGTGGTTCCCTAAGTGGTCGCTTCACACAAAGTTTACTGTATATTTGTTAGTACGTGCACCTTTATACGTGAGACTTTGAACCAGGGATGACTCAGACGTTAGAATTGTATCAATAAACCGATGAGGAATTTCCTTTAATGCTTTTAATTGATCGATTGGATTCTAACACTTCACACGTTTGTAATAACAAGAGAGAAATGTGACAATTTTGTTTGTCCTTTACCAAACAATATGGTGTTTCTAAGATAGAGAAACATCTCCTGGAGCTTGGTGGGAAAAGATAGAAACTGATTCTACGTGTTGGTGTTTTCTCACTGTGATCTCTAACTATAACATTTCTTTCCCTAGCTAACTTAACTTCCAAAAAAACATCTTCGGGTACAAGAAATCTCAGAGAGAGAGAGAGAGAAAGAAAGAAAGAGAGAGAGAAAGTTAGGGATAGAGAGAGGACATACAGACAGACCGATTGAGGGATAGGGAGAGAATATAATATTGTGAAAAGAGAATTTTGTCTATTTTTTTAACTTCTGTAAATAAAGTCAATTATATTATTCATCTTATAATTATACACATTTCCATGGGATAACGACTATACAAATTTCCGTGCGATAACACCCCATGTGATATTTTTATGATATCACATTGATATTTTAGAACAATGACATAATGCGGTTGTTTTAAGATAATTTAGCAAAAACTTGTACATTTGTATTTCTGACAGAACCATCGAAGAAAAGAAGGCTAACAAAATTATAAGATAAATATAATACGTACTTAGAGTATTGTATGAAAATAATCTAACTTGGTTGTGGGGATTAATAATTGTCTTGACAGAGCCTCGACAATTATCAATTCCCCAAACCTCGTCAATTATTTTTTTCATACAAACAACTACTATCAGCATTATTGTGATAATAATACTTGTTATCATCATTATTTATATATGGATATTGATATCAAGACGATTGTTAAAATTCTAAGGATGTACAAAGAATAAGCATATTTCTTTTCACTTATTAAGAAATGTAACCGGCAAAGGTGGCTATTTAAGCAAAATTTCAATTTCCATTAACTCTTTTCAGATACAGGGTACCCTCATGCGGAAGGATATTGCTCAGATGACTATGGAACTATTTACTCTGCACCAAGCTCATCCTCTTTCGTCACAAAATCTTTATCGCCAGTTCCTGCTAGAAAAGTGACGTCAGCAACGCAAACGCCGTCACACGTGAAGCTGTTGAGAAAACATAGCGCCGATTGTCTGTTGTCGTACAAAACATATCAAATGGAGGACCCGTATGGCAGTTTCGACCTCTCAGCTCAGGAACCCCGATATTCCAGTATACCTTCACATATGCATTCCTCATCGAAGGGGTCGAAAACACCCCAAACCACTTCTACCTCAGGGCCAACGTCAAACGTTGACCCAAGCAAAGTTATAGACACGAATGGCAAAACTATAACTCGAACTTCAGCCAATAGGTTTAGAGATTTACAATTAGCGCGACGGCCATTACAAATTCCTTATGGTGAATTCGATTGTTATAAAGCGGATATGAGAAAACGTACGGATATGTCACGTGTAAATGGGTTTGATGGAATGTTATCAGTGCATGTTCTCTGTGGTCAAGGTCTTAAATCGACCAAGATGACCCTTCGCGATCTCTACTGTGTTATTTCGGTTGATTCTTTAAATAAGGCAAGAACCATGATTCGAACAGGTGCCGTAAATTTCGACTGGGACGAGGCATTTGATATCGATTTAGAAAATGCCAAAGATGTGTCTTTCTTAATCTATAATTGGGATCCCAATTATAAACATCGGTTGTGTTTCCACGGGTCTATGTTTTTACCTGGCTTTGTTGAACCTTGTCGAAAGAAAAATATTGCTCTAAAAATGGAACCCAAGGGTCTTCTTTACCTCACCCTTTTGTACAAAGAACCTAAGCTTATTTTACAACGATCTCCTGTTCACAAAAAAGACGGATTATTTGGTGTTGATCTAGATACCGTGATAAAACGTGAAGGCACGAGACTTTACGTTCCTCTCTTGGTTGTGAAGTGTATTACGGAAGTAGAAAGGCGTGGCTCGGATGTTGTGGGTATTTATAGGTTGTGTGGGTCAGCTCGGCGGAAGGCGCAGCTTCGGGAAGTGTTCGAGAAGAACCCGGAGACCGTGGACCTGTCACCAGAGAACGTGTCCGACGTCCATGTTATTACGGGTGAGTTATTCATATTTTGTTTATGATTGAACGTCATGCTGAAATTATAATAAAACCGTTTAGGTCCTTAACAAAAATAGTCTGGTCATATGTATATGATTGTCTCCAACTTATCGGCGGATAATCGTAAACCGAATTGGGGTAGCAGGTGGAGTCTAAGAAATTAAATTAAATTAAGAAAGAATTTAATGGTTACACTGGCTCAAGAAATATCTGGAATAAATCGTGCGATGCTCCTCACAGTATTACTAGATATGATGAAATCGATCTTAAAGACCACCAAAATCATATGCACAGGTTGATTTTTGTCTACACCTCATGTCCATTGTGTGGGTTCATCCTTGAATTTATTTCAAAGGGGATATGTACCTCTAATCCGGACTACCCATGCCGTCAGTCCTTTTATTTTAGAACGATAATAAAAATACAGTTTAAAAAGCATTAAAAAGAATAAGGTTTACATGTTGCAGAAGAAGTGAGCCTATTTATTGAAAAAGTCAGATCATAAATGGAGATGAAATGATACTACCGGCAATCCTCACTTCAATATTAACTTTAAGCTTTGACTTTGAACATGAAGCCATTCCAAATAATGTCTGAGAGTGAACTTGCGCACATGATTAATAACTGTGCTTAATTATTTTGATAGCTTACTATAAATGCAGGAGAAATTCTCTGACAAGCATAAATTTGGAACTCAGAATGGAAAGCTATCCATGAATTCATAACCAAATATTGACCCGGCGAGCTACATCTGTATAAAAAGTAACACTTAAAATAAGTAGTAACAGTAGACTTGTCTCGAATCAGACAGTAGCAAGAATCTTCCCTTAGTCACGGTAGATAAGGGGCTGAGTCATATAGAATGTCCCACTTTGTTTTACGGAATGTTTGTTCGCCTGAGAAGAGTTGGCGCGAAAAAAACATTGTTTTTATGATTGAAAGTATGAACCGGTCCCAGAAGATTTTGCTGTGATTTTTTTTTCAGGAGAGCATTTTGACACTTAAATTCTTTTTCTTTGGGTCTTTATAAATGAGCCGGTGCGTGACATTTCCAACAATTTGAAATATAATGAGGTACAAATATTAGGAATCGTAGACAACCACAAACTGTAAATATAAAGTTACCTGATGGTCTACAGATGCTTTGAGTCCTTATCTATTTACTAGGCGCACAAAGAAGACTCTGGTCAGACTTTGCGGATGTACAGACTGGCCAGAGTCTTTGCTTTGCTCACATTTAATATTGTTGGAAATGTCACGCACAGACTCTAATGTATGGGACCTTAGTGTCTCCATCATATCTTGAGAAGAGATTCATATGAAATATGAATCTCTTCTAAAGATATAAAGGAGTCAATTCAAGAAGCAAATCACTATGACTTTGAAAAAATATCTTTATTGTGTACCCACTTTATTTCTTTGAACCCATTTAAAGGCCATTCTAGCCCATAGAAACTTATTGCCAATGGTTCATTGACCCCTGAATTTGAAAATCTAGCAAAAACCTAAGTTACAATTATCCTTGAGTCACGTTAGATGAAGGGCTAAGTCAAATAGAATGTCCCATTCTAATCAATTCCTCGCATCAGGAATTCCAAATCAGAGGATGACATATCCAATACTACACTCACGTCCATTTACATTGTATAATTAGAATCTAGACGTGGACGCCATGGTCCCTTGAGTAAACACTTGTACGAAGAATTAATTCGGGAACCATGTTTAGTAAAAGAAGGTGGACAGATTTAGTGTGATTCTATCTTCAACACGTCATTGTTTTACGGAATGTTTGTCCACCGGAGAAGAGTAGGCGCAAAAAAACATTGTCTTCATGATTAAAGAATGACTTGGTCTCAGGAGAATTTTTCCTTGGACTGTCTGTTGATAACAATGGCGGAGATATAACATACCCAATTCAACAAAAGAAATGGGACCTTTTTGTATTACAATCATGAGATGTAGATAATACTGTTAACAACAACGTGGAATTCACATTCATCTCAACAAAAACTTATTCTTTAGTGCTTACTCAGCGCTCCATTCATTCATTCAAAACACTCAATCAAACCATTTAAAAACCTTTCAAAATCACAAAAAATATAAGATAAGAATAATAACTTCATCTAAAATAAATATAACTAGAAAAATTCGCGATTTCATGGAGATAATTGAAAGTTAATGCGCCCTATTGCTCTTTGAAGAAATATGAATCTATTAATAAAATTTGTTTGCATTTTTTTGCGTGTGTTTTTTTGCAGGGTAATAAATATCGCTTATTTTGTTCATCTTGAATAAATTAGTGCTATTGGATTACCTCCCTTACATTTCATTCAAAACTGGCTCTACACCCTCATTTGATATCATTCCAAATTCATTCCATAATCATTAATCTTGTCAATTGCACTATGTTTATACTGTACTTTTTGTTTGTTCTTCATAGTATGATACTAAATAACATGGTTTTATTTCTTAATTTCAAAAAAAAATGTTTTCATTTTAAATTTCGTCAATACGTATCCGAGCATTGAAAAATATATGACTTGATTCGCAAAGATCCCTTGTGGATCTACGTTAGAAAAGAATTGAGGACTGTTTAAAAAGTCCTCTGCTTAAAACTTTCTTCCTTTTTTCCTGAAGTTGAGCCTCAAACAGTCAATATATATGCCAATCCTTTTCTTTGCGGTTATCCAGGAAAAAAGCTCTTAATTCCTACTATAAAATAGTGCCTTAACCCTTTGCTGTTTAATTCCTGCTTTTTACGCGCCTGTGATTTTATAATTGGGAAAACATTGAGAAAAAAGAAGAAATTGCTCCTGACAAGCAATTTCTTCTTTTTCCACACTATTTTCTACCCTAATGGATGGTTATTTTTCAAATTGAATCCACTCTAAATTTTCGTCTGCAAAACCTTTGAATTTGGACAGGTCCAAAATTTTGTAAAACAGGAAAGAGCTAAAGAAATTGTCTTCATCTTAAGAAGGGACTCACAAACATAAAGAAAGAACTCCTAGGATTCCAATTATTGAATCATTTTGACCCCGTTTGGTGAAGTCGGACTTAAACTCTGGAGCCGTCAATCTGATTCATACTTTCTTAATGTGATTTGCCAGTACTTAACACTTCGATTGAATCAACTTCAATTTTCTCTCTTAAAATATGAGTTTAGTATATAAAGTAAACAGAAATTATATAGTCGTGTAATTTAAGACCAAATTACCAATAAGAAACAAGTGGGAACAATTTAAAAAGATTTTCTTTACAGGAGGTTACCCCTACCAAATCACCTTGAGAACTCGGTCATAGTTCTCCGTGTATTTTTTAAAAGTAATTGCAAAGCTTATAGCTACAATTTTGCAATGAACCCGAACGCAAATACTAATTCTGGAGGCCATAGACTCATTATTATAATTTCTTTAATACTTTTCGGTGGTTTATCGAGAAATAACGATATATTATCACTTGATAATCCCATCGCAAAAGCAGTGAAATTATCAAAAATTTATACCCCGCTTTTGTGCATTTCGCTCTATCTGACGTCATCTATGCGGGGCGAAAAAAGTGACGTCACAATGAACGTTGCATAGCAATCACGTGCAAAATGACGCGCTTTACCAAAATATGTCCGAGAAATTTCACATTTTGTTTCATTTTTGCATAAAAGAAATATAATAATCGTTTGTTTTTCGTGTAAGATCGATTAATATTTCATTTCGAGAACAACAAAAGCTATATTTTCACTCGTGGCTCTGCCACTCGTGAAAATATAGCTTTTGATGTTCACTCAATGAAATATAAATCGATCTTACACTGACACAAACGATTATCCTCTATATCTTTTGCATAATTGGTTATCGGTATCTTCAGTACTATGATTTCTCTGACACTGACCAGCGAAGGCCAATGATTGTGGTATCTTATTATGGATGTAAATTGCGGCTAAAACATCCTATCCCAACAGACTTGCTGATTATTTTCGCTGCCATGATAATCATGTTATTTTCCTGCTATTATGATTGATAGTAGATATTTCCATTATAACATTATTTTCCCGCTATCGTGGAGTACTTTCCCAAATTGATACACTTGTCACCAACATGTAAATCGTCATCTGTCCTGCGTTCGACATGAAAAAAAATTCAGAGCATTTGGCTTTTTTTCATCCAAGAAAATTTAGAACTTTCCAAATTACACAACATGTCTGAAAGTTTTTCAAATTAGCATCCCAATTATGAAAATATTGTAAACGCGTGAGTATTCTTATTTTGTTGAAAATGAACCCGTGCATGACATTCTCAATATCATCACAAGTGTGTAAGTAGATTTCTCTATTTCGTCTCGTCTATTTTATACAAATATTTTTAATCACAAGTGTAATCAAAAATCACAAAAGCGTATTCGAGTTTTATGCAAAATATACAGGGAAATGGAAGTGACTGGCTTCAAAAACTGGTACTTAGTATAATTATCTTCCGGTTGCATACTGAATAGACGCTCAGAATGTGTGATCATGTATATAATATTCTACCGGAAATATTTTGAATTTGGACATGTGTAGCCGGGTTGAGTATAAGGGGTGTTTGTACTGCCTTGCCGTACAAGCTTACTTTTATAGCACTCGCTTTTGGATAGAGAAGTCCCGGGGTCGCCCCCCCCCTCCCTTATACTTAAACCCAAGCGGCCCGGTTTCATGGCCTGTGAGATCTTTGTTGTGGGCAAATCCGAATCGGCTGTTAGTACTCAGGATACCGCTGTATGTTATATATGGCACGTAATATACATAGGCAGCCTGACAGAATAGAAACACCATCGATGACAGATCCATCAAACATCATTTTACACGCAGGCATCCATTCCAATTATCGTCGCACGAATGCTCTTTGATTCATGTCAAAAACTGTAAGCTACACCTCATCGTTTCGCCAGATGTAGGATCGGAAAACTAATGACAACAGTTATCGATCTAACGTGGACCAGTTCGGCGTGGTTTTTCATATAAAGGCGGAAGCCAAATTACGGTTATTAAATATTGATGGCGAACTTCATTAATTGTGTGATAGTGTGGTTTACAATCACGAGATCACAGATTTCACGGGGAATGGCGAGAATATGTGAGATCCCGTCGTCTGAGGGCACACTCTAGCCGCATCTTTGACACCATCAAGCCACGCATGACCTGGGTCACGCTGTGAGAGTATTGTCCCCTATAAAATCACAGAAAATTGATTTCTCTTGAAAGGGCTCGTAATGCGTTGGATATCCAAAGTTTTTAAAGATATTTAGTTAAATGTAAAGCAACACCATACTTACAAAGAGCTTGGTTCACTAACCCCTATATTCCGTCCAAAAAATATGAAAATATCAAAACTAGACAGAAATGGATAATTTTGGATTTTTTGGTCAATTTCCAACTTTAAACTACGAGACATAACCATTTTTGAAAATTAAGACCATTTCTAGACTAGAAAAACGCGCCAATATAACGCATTACACGGGGCTTTAAAAAAGCTTTTTCGGTTTTGATTTTGACGGCATTGCAAAAAGAAAACCGTTTATTGATAAAGCTGATGTAAAACTATTTATCATAAAAGATGGGTCGTTTTCAAAGTTGGGCGAATTTTGGCAATAAGTGAACCAAGCCCTCTCCAAGGGTGACATCAACGACAATATCAAAACTAAGCATATACGCAATTTATTTCTTTACTTGCACGGGTTCTCTCAAAATGTTTACTGTTTAGTGAATTTAATGTATCCATTTTCCTCTTTCAAAAATGAACAAATTGAAAATATTTAAGTTAGAAGGTGTTGGGATTTACATTTTTTCCTTGTTAAAAAGATTTAAGTTACGCGATGCGCATGACTTTTACTAACATTTTAATCCAACCGGATGTCGAGTATTGTCACAGGCTTGGAAGCATAACTGCCATGCATTCAGGGGGCCAAACCTGTGCAAAATATTATATTCCGCTTTATGTACAGGCAATTTCCAGCGAAAAGCAGGGTATGATTTGCAAAAAGTATAAACAGTTTTGTCATCCTGAACGCAGAATTGTATTTCGTTTACAAGATTCTACTCAAATAGATCAATGGTGTTACACTTGTATGGAGAAAATCTTAGGTCTACAGGGAATATGTAATTGGTCATGTGCATTACTTTATCTGATATAGACAAGATTCGAAGGGATGGTTTGCTAATATCCACACAATGTCTAATATTGTACTTTAGCATTTAGGGTAGTGGACCTGTAATAGTTCCACAACATTTTGGAACATATGATCTTTCACAATGTTGACCAAGGTTTCCTAATGAAAATCATTAGGAAACCTCCGTAACACTGTTAAAGTTCATTACTTTTGAGACTTTGCGAAACGTTTATGTGTCCACTACCCTAAGGGCCAAGTGATAAACGCCCACGTTTACAAAATTAAAAAAAAATGCAAAACAACAAAATAATACAAATAGAAACTTCCATAAAACAAGGAAATAAGTTTACCGTAAAAATTCTAATAAAGCCCCATGCTCTAATAAAACCCCATTTCGCTTTTCGGGGGGTTGAAATCGACCATTTTTTGTGTAATTTTACAATATCTCGAAAATATCCTAAAAATTCAACCGAGGTTTTATGCACATTTCCCTATCAAATCTTACTAATTGCGCGGATTGTGTCTATTTTGGCCATTTTTTTTCACCGTCTTAACGAATAAGAAATTCGATGGCTCAGTGCGAAAGAGTTGTAACTGCCTTTATGTTTATAGGCAGTTATAACTGTTGCGCAATGAATCACCGATATGAAGCGTAGCCTTTCATAAAAGCCCATCCCTTTCAAATGGAAATGCCTTGATTCTTATTGAACCCCGAGGTTCTATTAGAGCTTTTACGGTAACTTTCTCCGCTTGTCAAATGATTTAGCACTTAATTGCTATGTAGTCTAACACCCCCCCCCCCCAAAGAATAATAAAAAAATAAAAATAAAACCGAATATTTCATTGTCAGTTTAAGTCCGGACGTTGAAATAGCAAGTAATTGACAGTAGAAAACACAATACAGATAGAAGAAACTGCGTGTTACAAACAGTTTGTTCATTTTTACCATATTTTTTTCAAACATAAAAAACAACTCCCAAACATACAGGAGAGAATGTCAAGGGGCCTGTTTTTCTAAACTTTTTTCCAAAAAAAATATCGTATGTCAAAATCACAAATCGTCCCTGGTGTTTTCATTCATTGTTAGGTACTGCCTTGTAATATCTCGTTGGAATCGTCTTTAGGAGACAATTCCAGTGAGATGACGCATGGCAGAATTCCATATTCACACGTACATAAGGTACATACATGTTCAGTGAAGACTTTGCGGATGCACGGGTTAGCCAGAACTTTGGATTTTCAATCATGAGATATCAGGCACAGGCTCATATTTCATATAATGTGAACTATCTAGCTTTGGATTTAATTTACTGAATCCTCTAATGTTTGAAGTTATCAACATCGTCTCAATAAAATCATGAAATTATGTGGGAATTACAATTGTAAAATCTGAGTTTGCAGCCAAGAGGGTCTTTTTATAATATGACCTACGTCGCGGGAGTGAAATAAACCCGTTGAATATGTTTGATATTACGTGGGTGTTTTACACTAGTGGAATTACTATGCAAATGAGCGAAGAACGTATGTAAATATATCAAGCAATGTTGTATTTTCGTTGTGAAAATGACGTCGTGATATATATGCTTACGTCATTTTGCAAACGGCGTTATATGCTTCGCGGAATAACTTAATAGACGAATTTCTGGAATTTTCTCGATTTTTCACAAAAATTAAGCTCATATTGTTACACACAAACTGTCCTCAACCGAAGCATAGCTGAAAATATCCGACGTGAGCTCGGGTCGAACCCACGCGGACAACAATATTCAAATCATTGGTTAACAAGTCCAAGACGAAGGTGTCAGACATTGTATTTAAACCAACGAAGCTCTGCAGGACAGTAGTAAGAGTGGACTCCCATAACAATATCATAAATAGAATATCAAATTGGTGTCCATAGAACACAAAATTTATTAAACAGATAAAAACTCGGCATAGTCTCGATTTTATCCATTTGTAGATGACACCGATGATCTTTTGAATGACATTTTTTGTAATCATGTGACTATTTTCTATGATGTATGTGTTCACATTATCGTGCGGTGTACGTGCGATTTTCTCATATCTGTCACAAGAACTTTTGAAGTGACCGTGCAGTAATTCCAAGGTATTTGCGTAATCCGCGCGCGGAGACGTATTCGTAGTCAAACATATTTACTGGAGATCGTAAGATTTAAAAGCTTAGCATCGCACCGTGCGATGTCTCATTCGGAACACCACTCGGCCAATCTCACGATCAACCTCGGATGTATATAGACGGACTATTTTAAAAAAGTACGGGAAAACCTTGGAAAACTCGATGACGTCAGACAAAATGGCGTAAGCCCTCGAAACTGTGAGTGAAAACATTCGACGTCGCCAACGATACTCGTTTAAGTACCATATTATAAATATATTTAGATTCTTAAATAACGGCTGAAAAATCTTAGTTTTTGAGAATGATTCGTCATTCTCAAAAATTAAGATTTTTCAGTCGTTATTTACTGTAAAAGATGTAGATCTACAGTGCTATTTTTTCTTACACTGTTTCCGCCGAACAAAATGCACAATTTTGTTACATATCCATCCGCCTTACATACATCCGAGGTCTGTTGCAGTTTACGGAAAAGGCCGAGTGATGTTCCGAATGTGCGATGTCTGTGACGACGTAGTTCTAGGGGCTACATTACCTGTGCGGTCTTGTACACACAATAGAACCGGTTGTATCGGATACCGTCCGGTTATACCGACCACAATAGAGTTATTGCCGCTTAATGGCAGTGGGTATTTATTGACACTTATATACCAGAGTATTCCTTTCTTAACCACCTCGAAGATGTTGGTAAAAGTAATAATAAGCTTAGTTTAAATGCAATTTTTAAAGCTGCTCTTTCACAGATCGCGAAAATCATATTTTTGAAATTTTTCGTAAAATCAATTGGAAGTAACGCCCCCATCATGTTGAAGCCTTTGAAATAATGCAATTCAATCGGGTAATGCATGGAAAGAAATACTGATATTCGTGAATTTAGCGAAAATCATTCTGAAAAATAAAGCAACTACTAACGCCTTTCAAATTATTCTTCAGTTTTGAGCGTACTGTTTACGCATGTGAATTCCGCATGTTTGACTTATTCAATCAAAGATAAAGGTAAAAGTATTTGACAGATAGAAATTTCATATCATTACAAGCAAAAGTTAAAGATTATTCACGGAAAGTCACGATTTTGTAATTTATAGACTTGAATTAAATAGACTGGGTCCCTTACTGATCTTGCCACTTCTAAAAAATAAGTTACAAAATTATTGAAAATATGTTGTTTTTAGTGTCAATGCCCTTTGGCCAATCTTTATCGTCTAAAAAAACACATATTTCCAAATCTAAATACAAGTATTTTTTCTATGAAAATCTGTGAAAGAGCAGCTTTAAACGAGACACAATTGCTTTTCTCCAGAAAACGCCTCATAGTAGCATTTTAGCGGTAACTTCACTTTCTAGGAACAATATCTACTTTTCTATGCAATACTGAGGAAAGAGAAACACACAATTTTATTTTACATTAACTATCCTACAATTGTGTGAAATTTCATGCGATAAAACGCTTCAACAGAAACACTATGAAAGTTTAAAGTCGTCTAGCGAGAAAAAAAATAGTGTTTTCGAACACCGTTATGTTAGTAACGGTATCCGGAGTCAACCATCTTCCGAACGTAACGGTGTTCGAATACACTACTTTTTTCTCACTTGACGACTTTAAACTTTGAAACTTTTTTATGTTTGGTGGATTTATTTAATAAAATTTCACATAGAGGTGGGGGAGTGAACGGAGAATAAAATCGTTTGTTTCATTTTCCCCAGAACTGCATAGAATAGTAGTGATTGTTCTGAGAAAGTGAAATTACCGCTAAAATGCAACTACGAGGCGTTTTCTGAAGAAAGGCAATCGTGAGAGGCCTTTAAAACTTTATTTTGCCATTTACCAAAATCTTCGATAGGGCATTATATAAATGCATGTATGCATGTATGCGGACAGCGTCGCGGGAAACCTCAATTCTCGGATTTGTTTTCGGATGATCTTCTTTGAACAAGGATTTAAAGCGAATCAAGTTTCCCTGGCTAAAAGTTCTCCCAAACTTGTGAAATTGCAAGAAACAATTTACCAAAACAGACTCTGCAGACTGGGACCATTCCTATCGATTTTTCATAGACAAGACGCTTAAATTACCACTTAGAGAGAAATGAGATAAGAATCAGTCTAGAAAATAGATCACAACCAGTCTGTCTGTTTTACAGACATAAAATGGCGGTCCTGAGCTATTAATTTATTAGGTTTGATTTGACAAAAGTATACCCTTTTATCATTGTCCTTATATCACATAATATTGAGTACTGATTACATATAAAAACGACCGGTTACAAGAAAATTAAGGTTCTCTGATGTGTGAAATATTTAATAATATGTCAGTGAATAATAAATGTTCGTGGTTGAGAAAATTTATCATGACGAGGCTTTGCCGAGTCATGCTAATTTCTCGCATCGGAGGCCAGATAACATTGATATTTTAAAACACTAACGTAAAATTTATTATATATTGATCAGGCAATCTTTTTTCAGTGCTAACCTTTAAAATCAGAGCAATTCAGATGAAAGAGATTCTCGTTAAGATCACGAATTTGCAATTCGTTTCTAAAAATAGACTACCTGATATCACTTAGTATTATCATGAAGTTAATATCTGGTCAATGTAGGCTTCATTGCATGTTAAATGTATAAACCATGTTAAGACTGTGCATACTGCACCGTCTGATCAAAACCAAGTGAAGCTTTTCTAATGCGTGTTTCAATTTGATGCAAGCACAAAATATAAGTGAACCTTGCCTTGATATAATTGAATGATCGTAAAAAAAGAAATTATAAATGACATGAATTTTATAACTCACATACGTTCCACATTGAATGCACTTATAGGCCTACATGTAGTGTGCCATATGGGTCCGAATTTAACCCCGTACCAACATATAGACCAATTATTTGTAGATAAGGTGGTGGTGGGGTGTGTGTGTGGGGGGGGGGGGTTAAATACGGACCCCTATGGTATTAGAAGGCTGATCTTTTTCTTTACTAAAGTTAGAATATTTCAGGATCAGTATGGCAGGAGTCAACTTAAATTGATACAATATTCAATGGGTGTTTCAAGTAGAATTCATTTTCCTATATTGGATATATAATCATTATTTTCGAACTGTGTAGGAGGGTTCTGGGAAGGTAATTTAACCCACTAACACGTTTTCTCATGTGAAATTGATAAGAGTATTGAAAGCTTAATAATCCCCACTCACCATACCACATAAGCCCTAGTTCTGAAACCTGAAAGTATGACGGAATATTGTAGGCAGTGAAAAAGTGTATGCCAAATGTTTTTATGAGAGCTTATGTCTGTATGTGAGTTTCGTCGTTCGTCCTGCTTGAAAACCATTGACGTGAAAATGGGTCAGTATGTGTCATCAAGTTGACATGAGCAAAAAGCAAAGCTTCTGGCTAGCCTGTGTATCCGCATGGTCCAACCAGAGTCTTTGCTGTACGCTTGATAGCTCTTCAGACGGGTGCTGTATATTCTTTTCTCACAAAAAAACAAACACCCTCCCCTGTCCTCTTCTATATAACAAAAAGCCATTGTCTTATAAACTTGTTAGATCGCATACTAAATGACGTCATTTTATGCACGTAATCGTGGTATTTTTGTCTTTTAATCGTTCAATATCGTCTAAATTAACATTCATATTTTAAATGTGAGAAAAAGAATCTGTTATTCGAATTTATTTGAGACAAGCTGATCTCAACCTTGTCTGGAATAGAATTGTTATTCAGCTTCCCAAAGCTCACTGAATAACATTTCTATTCGATACTCGCTTAGGATCAGCTTGTCTCAAATAAAATCTCATCACAGATCTTTCTATTTTTATCGTGCAATGAAACCTATATTGACCTGATATGACCTATATGATAACATAACATGATATCAGACAGTCTATTTTTAGACACAATTTGCTTACACTTTCACTTCAACTTCTTTGAATTTAAGGTTTTATAATAACAAGGCTCAGAAAAGGTTGCATGTTAGATAGAATAACATGTAAGTGTCTCAAAAAATCAATGTTATCTGATCCCGGGAGTGAAAAATTATCATGACTCGACAGAGCCTCGTCATGATAAACTCTCCTAACCTCGACCAGATAAATTCTCTTTATCTCATTGTGTGGTTGCCTAGGCTGCTCAATACTTGTGCCTCGTGTACATGATAAATTGTTGAAAATGACACGCACAGCAAATTCATAATTCCACCTCAATGCTTTTTTCATCTTGTTCTGCATGGCTACAACTTGAATTAAAGTGTAGTTTTAGGTCTCCCGTAGACGAAATGTACTCAAATAAATTTTAATAAAGCAAGTACGCCTACCTTGATTTTCTATTTATGGTATTTTATTACTTCCTTTTTGTTAAGGTACTATTTAACCACGAGTCCATTCATTTCTTAATACTTCGTGATAGTTGGCGTTTGAATTTAATACTTTAAACCATCAAAAGAATGATTAAAGGAACAAAAAACCCATTAATTCTTCACATTGGACTACGAGAGACAAAGCTCGTCCCCTTCCTAAAATTGAATCAACTTAAAATTGTTGTCTCTAACTTCTTGTGTCTCGTTTTAGTTATCAAAAGAAGACTTGATTCTACTACAAGGGTCTTGCTTTAGCACTAAATATGATTTACATGGAATGATCTGATGATATTTTCAATGAAAGTGTAAATTGAGCCTGTGCGTGGCATTTCTAACAATTTCACTTGTCCGCAATACAAAGATTCTGGCCAGCCTGTGCAACCGCACAGTCTGACCAGAATCTTTACTTTGCCTTATAAGTATAGATAGATAAGGTGTTAATCTAACTTCTTGCAGTCAGCATATATCATTATTGCAGTGTGTCGTTGTCAACACTACCCAACGTTCGTAACTCGTGCATGTGTGAAATTGTTGGAAATGTCACGCACAGGCTCAATTAAAGTTCACATTTTAACTGACATGGTAAAGCCCAAACTACAACATAACAGCTGTGTCAAACAGCATGTATGCACTAGTATATGCATAAAGGACCGTTTTAAAAACAATGGA
Organism: Fragum whitleyi; assembly: GCA_948146395.1. Classification (NCBI taxonomy): domain Eukaryota; kingdom Metazoa; phylum Mollusca; class Bivalvia; order Cardiida; family Cardiidae; genus Fragum; species Fragum whitleyi. The sequence continues at coordinate 43,817,681 of OX411548.1, forward strand.
TTGAGATTTAAAATGACTGATGCTATTATTATTATTTTTCATGCTATACCAGAAAATGTTAATTGACATAAAATTGTAGATATGAACTATCTTTTCATATATCTATGTCAAATTGTATGAGAAGGTAGACACCGAAGGAAACCGGGGCTATTGTCATGTCGTTGTGTCCGTCGTGCGTCCGGTTGTAAACTTTTTCCTGGAAAATCTTCTCCTTCCTCCATTGTTGTTCAAGAAGTTTTGATCCGATGAAAAACATGGCTTTAATGGGCGGAGCTTATCCATATATATGAAAGAGACTTTTCTCAGAACCTAATAGATGGATATCAACAAAATTTAACATGAATGACATTTGGCCGACCCTTTTTAATCTACAAAATATATTGTGATCGGAAAATATGTCTTTTATATGCGGAGGTCATTTCTCTTTAGATTAAATAGTGGAACCAATGAATATCATTTTCTCAGAACCTAACAAATGGATATCAATCGAAATTCACTGGAATGATCCTTGGGTGACCTTTTACCAGGCTACAAAAAATATTGTGATCGGATGGAAAATATGCCTTTAATTGGTGGAGGTCATCTCTCTATAGATTTTATAGTGCAAGATTCATGCCTATGGAGCGAAACGGGTGCTCAAGCGCCCCAAGTTGTTATAACACGATATGTAAAACAATAAAAGTTAGAGAGAGAAAATTTAAAACCTGAATTATTGTTCACCAGTTTTATCATCCGCGTAACTAGGATTTTGAATTTTATGACAAACGATGAATGTCCTCCGTCCGCTCCCCTTTTTCTATAATTTGAGTGTTGGTGAATAATCAAAACATCGTAACTACAGCTTGCGAAAGCTGTAGTTCAGATGTTATGATCATTCATCAACGACGTTTTTCATAAAGAACATCAATTTCTATTACGCCTTTGCGTAAAACGTAATGATAGTTTCGCCCTTATTTATTCATTAAAAAGTCAGAATATCCCCACATGTGTGTGATTCACCCAACTTTAAAGGTCTCGCCATTGTTGATGGAATGTCGTTTGTATTTGATGAAATGTTAACCGACGTGATTGTCTGGAAATAACCAATTTTGGGATTCAAAAAAGAAAATTACGCACACTATAAAGTCTGAAACTCAGAGAATAAATGGAAATATAATGGAGTGAAAATAGCCCTAAAATCACAGCCTATGGACTCCACGCTTTAAAGGGTAACTTGTTGGTTAACCCTTTTCATTTTTTTCGAAAATTTTGACTGGTCGAAATTCAAAGAAAACGTCAATAATTATTTGTAATGGTTATGGTTGTAATTTGAAAAAAAAAACGTTATTTGTGGTCAAAGATATTGTGGGGAAATGAAGAATTACTTATTATATTCTATAATTCTATTTCTTCTTTCCTTTTTATGTATAATTTTCTCATTTGTCCGATCAAAGGGAAGAAAAACCTAGTGAATAGATGGAAAAGGGCTAAAAACCGCTATAATGTGCGACCGAATATAGCTCATGTTTGACCCCGTAAGCAGGTAATTTTTACCCTTTCAGTACTACATACCGCAGCTAAAATGTAAACATATTTGATTAAATTGTCTCTGTCATATCTTTATAAGAGATTCGTATATCACATTTGAAAGTCAATCAATATATAAACAACCAATTCTACGTTGAAATCCACTAATTTTGTTGTTCTGACCAAATCAACAGTAGTTGTGACCCCTAAATATTTACAATCAGGGTTGAATGACTTCCAAATTTGAAAAGCAAGCAAAATCCAAAGTTTCTCAACGATCGTGGTAAAGTTGCAAAGAGTCTCTGAGGTTATCATTTTTTTCTCATTCTCTACTAAGGATTTTCAACTTGAGATTTAAGCCTTGATTCCTTTTAAATACTACAATAAATGTATGGACATTAAAGATAACATTAATAAAAACTTGTTATAAATAACAACTTACTTACATTATCTTTTGTATTCGTACATTTATTAAAATTCTAAGTTTGAGAAAGTTCTGAGTGCGAGAAAAGGAGAAGTTTTATAAAGTCGGACCCTGGTGTAAATCGATCGCTATTCAAAGGATGCAATATGCTATCTCACTTAGTGACATCGTGAAACTGACATTCATTTCAATCAAAAGCATTCTAAATCGCTCACTCAACGCCCCATTCATTTAAACAAACACTCACGCAAACCATTCAAAACGCTCCAAAATGACAAAAAACGACCATGACGACTGCATTCAAAATAAATATAGCTCGAAAAAAAACGCGATTTCACTGATATAATTGAAATGGCAAGCGTCTGATTGATTCTTGAAGAAATAGGAAACTAACTATAACTTTATTATAGAAGGTAACATGTTAAGACATACATGTATATACAAATATTAAGAGGGGTAATGAATATCGCTAATTTTGTTCCCTCTAATTTCACTTAAAACTCACTCATCGCAGTCATTCAATTTCTTTCCAAAATCATTCACCTTGTCAATTTCACGATGTTGTATACTGTAGCATGCTATCATTTAGACCCAGTAATGTTACAGCGTAGTTGAAACTTCGTCTCAGATCTGTCGCCGTTGGATATATCTGGGATTGCTTTTGTCGAATACAATCTCATTCTTCTTTAAGTGCTGATCTATTGCATAAACCAATTCACACTCAATTTTTTTGAAGCCCCGAAAGAAGAAAGGCGTTGGAAAACATTGTTGAAAATGAAGAAATTTCTTATCCAAAGCAATTTCGTCATCGTCAACACCGGATCTCTCCCCCAAGAGACAATTAGACTTTTAAATTTTCGTCGACTCAAAAGTCTTATCTAAAATTCTTTGAAATCTGACCGTTCAAAAATTGTGTCACGTGTTAATGGATCAATTCTTGTATTAGCGTGGCCTTACCATGACTTTGTGGGAATTGTAGGATGATTTCTTTGAAAAAGTTTTGGAAGATACGTGTATATGAAATAAACGTGATAATTTAACTGTAAACATGTTTGTTTCATTTTAAATCTTGAATGGGTGACAACTTATTACATTCTTTCTTTCTCTACCCCCCTCCCCCTTTGTTCGTATTGAAACTCTTAACTACACCAACTTTTGGCAAAGGAACCGAAAAAATTCCTTTTAATAGTTGATACAATTGCTTGAATCATCGTCTCATCGTTATGCTTGATCCAAGATCTTTAAAACGCATGTCTCAAACTTATAGACCTATTGGACAACTGTTGTATAACGTATGACAAAATCTGCCAATTCAATTTGTGCTCCAAGGGTCAGGTGGACTCCTACTACCATCAAAGTCCTCTTGTTGTAATACTCAACCAATCAAAATTGTATTGTAGCTACTCGACCTCAATGGCTAAGAGATTTTGGCACTTTGCAACGTCGTAAATGAACTCTTTTTTTAAGAATAAAAAGTCAAATTTTTCCAATTTTAATCCGCTTCGCATGCAGGAGCGCGAGCAAAGCGGGGTATAATTGGCAAACAGTTTTCGCCGTTCTGTCATCCTTAACGCAGGGCTGGTCGCAGGCAGATAAAGGTTTACCAAGAAGAAGTCACGGCAATGAAGTTGCTCAACCACGATATCTCTCCATTTCAGGTGTATTAAAGGACTACTTTCGGGAGCTACCCGAGCCCCTAGTGACTAACGCCCTCTACCAGATGTTGTTAGACGCCCTGAGTGTTCGGTTACCCAGTGATCCAGACGGAAGTGCCAAACTCATGCTCAGCATTTTAGAGTGCCTTCCTAAAGCCAATCAGGTAGGAATGTAGCTATATTTACTGGGCTGTAAACATAGATACAGTTAAAAACATCGTAAAATTGACACTCACTCCAATCAACACTGTTTTGAATCACTCGCTCTGTGCTCCATTCATTTCGGACATTTACTCAAACATTTCAAAAACGCTCCAAAACCAACCAAAAAGCTTACCAACTAGACATATAAAATCACTCCAAAAAATTAATGATTTCTCTGACTTACTTGCATTTGGAAGTGTCTGATTAATTGGTAAAGACATGTGTTTCTTTGTATAGAACTTTTATATTACTAAAAGGAGGCAACTGTTATCACTAATTTCATTTATCTTAATATCTCTTTAATTTCAATCAAAACTCACTCATTCAACCCATTCAATTTCATTCAAAATTAATTTCAAATTCATCTTGTGTATTACACTATGGTCTTACTGTATCTTGTTTTGCAAGGAAGAAACAATTTCTTGTAAGGTAGGATACAGCCTTTTTTCTTGCGAGTTTGCATTCGGAACATGGCTACGACTTTTCCGTAAACTGGAAAATTCTATTCCGTAGAATTGCCGAGGGCTCCGGATTGGTACAGATTTTTGTCAAGTGAAAAAATAACCGACTGTTTTGATTGCCGAGATAGGGACACATAGTTTGTTTATTGGGAAAAGGATTGGCCATTTCTTGTGTCAAGCGCGGTAAAGGTTCGTGTATTGAGATTTTCGCCCATTTCAGTGCTCTTTCTATTGAAAAAAGACTGTCGAGCTAAACAGTTTATCAAAATGTAGCTCATGAAGGGCACAAGCAGTCGAACAACATTAGAGGCTCCATCTCAAATCATGTATATTTAATGATATGATAAGACACCATACCTTTCATAGATACATAATAACTTTAACCGGGTTGGTCATGTTCGCGTGATGGACGAAAAAGTACGATAATATTTGCTAAATTCACCGTTTTCATTAAGATTGCGACTGCGTTCCCCAATTTCATTATGGAGATGTAAGTCTGCAGACGAGAATGAGTCAGCCTGCAGTGTTTGCAATATCGCGCCATAAATCTAATTTTCTACCCAAAAACCTGGTTAAATTGTTAAACTTCTTGGGAAGATTTACATCCAGACGACAGACATAATTTAAGTAAGAATGTCAGCCGAAATTTTCAATTTCAGGCCGCTACGTTTTATCTTCTGCTGCTTTAGAGATGTTCGAAAGATATACCTGAAATTATTCGTTAAAGAATCTCTCCTTTAGGCGATCAAAACTCTGGAAGTTGAACTACAGCTAAACTTAAACCAACTTCTGATCGGTCGCTTGAAAAAGGCATGAAAATCATAAAATTGTGTGGTTTATTGTTCACGTTTTCATTGGACTATGAATGTCCGTTCACTTGGGAAAAAATACATTAGACTTATGAGGAAAAAGCATTGTAACTCGAACGAAATTTTCGGTACCCCTATTTCCAATGTTAACATTGGTGGGTGGGATAAATTTAGACATTTCTGCATATTGTAAGATAAACTAGACCCAAACCCTCTTTTCATTTGATCACTTCTATTTTGCTGCGAATGATTTCAGTGTTTGTTCGACAATATAACGAGTTTTCTTCGATTGAAAATTTAGATTTTCTTTTCAAATTGCGAATGTCGTGACTTTTTAAAATGAGGGCTGGTATCTCCTTTTGTCTTATGCTCGCAAACTATCGGTCAATTGAAGATAGTCTTTTTACTTTAAAAAATACTCGAGATAGATTTATCTTTCTAAAAGTGTTATCCATTATTCAATCCGAACTTTCAAAATATGTTTAACGGAGAAATATGAAGTGAACGAAGTTGGTTTCAGTTCGAGTTTCGAAGTTATGGTCCCTTAGCAACGATTTAAATATAAGTAGTGAAAGTGTGGCTTAATGCATATCCATAACGAACAGTTATCAAGAGGACTCAACTAGAGAGCCATGATAGTCCCGAGTACGTTATCGCAAAACGACAAGATTATAAATGTGACCCGTCACGCGAAAGGGACCATCCGGGAATTCTGTGAAATGAATTATTGAAAAAGAGATTTGATCCACCAAAGGTCAACCAACCATAAGTCGCATTTCAAAAATTCTTTCTCTGGAAGGTAGATTGATCATTAAAGATTCAGAAAATAAGCATGGTGCAAAAACTTTCGACACTAGTCAGTCTGCGCAGTCCGCGCAGTCTGACTAGAGTCGACACTTTACGCACTACCCAGGTAGTCCCTTTTCGCGTGACGGGTCACAAATTAAGACAGTGATAGAAATAAAGTGTACCAGGGCACTACTCCAATGGCACTCCGTCCGCCTTAATAGCGCAGTTGGTAGCGCTTCGAACTGTCTATCTAGAGGTCCCGGGTCTATCTCCGACGACGGCACTCATCCTTTCTGACTATTTGATTCTCGGCATTGGGTTGTTAATCGTAGACCCATGTATGATAGCATCTGGGGGCTAGGAAAGTATGTGTTGGTGGTACTTGTGTGAGAAATACTAGGAATCCATTTTTGGGTGCTCTAGCCGCGGCGATATAACTGTAAGACTGTTGTCAGCGGCGTAAAGCAGCATTCAGACAAACAAAGAAACAAACTAATGGCATCCCAGAGGCATTTTTCTCAACATTTTCAGGGGGACATTTTGTTGAAATCACAAGAAAAAAAGCAAGCCCGTCGAGGTTATGGTTTGAAAAAAGTTTTTTTCATCTAAGTAATATAGAGCTAACTGATTTTTGGCCGCATCTGGCTTGGGCGTAGACTGGTCCCACTATCAAAATAGCCTTTACTATAGGCTCTTTTGACAGTTGATATTCGGAACAGTTAACTTTGGAAATAAACTGATAGCCAGCGGCCTATAGAGTACATTTGCCCTGGCATGAAACATATGCAAGGGCGTAGCTCCCATTACGCAAGTGTGTAATAGAAATAAATCCTCTTCGAAAAATGTCGTTGATGAATGATCATAACATCGAAACTACAGCTTATTTAAGCTGTAGTTACGATGTTTTGATTATTGACCAAATCATAAAGACAGCGGGGAGTCAGACAGATGACATTCATCTTTTGTCACAGTCCAAACATCGCCTTTATCCTATATGTTATTTGGTGGTCGCCTTCCTGAGTGCGTATAAATTTCAAACTCCTCGTTACGCTTATGATATGGGACACCAGAGCATTACCTAAATAACCTCTGTAGGATACTTCCAAGTGCTATCGAATGAAAATACCAAAAATCTAAGAAAATTTGTATAAGAAAGTTGTATTGGTGCTGTACATTTGAAGATTTTTGCGCCTTTGGAAACGAATATTTTTTTTCCTTTTTTAGCTCACCTGAGCACGAAGTGCTCAAGGTGAGCTATTGGGATCGTAGAATGTCAGTCGTCCGTCGTCAGTCGTGCGTCGTCCGTCGTGCGTCGTCCGTCGTCCACAATTTCTTTAAACATCTTCTCCTCCTAAACCAGTGGGCCAATCTCGATGAAACTTGGCAGGGATGTTCCTGAGGTCAAGCTCTACCAAAGTTGTTCAAATAAATGAAATCCACCCTTAACTTTCCCTTTACCCTTAACAAAAAGGGTGAAAATATGAAAATCTTCAAAAATCTTCTTCTCTGAAACCAGAAGGCAGGCAGCTTTCATATTTGGTATGTAGCATCATCTAGTAGACCTCTACCAAGTTTGTTTATATCAAGACCCTTGGGTCATGTTTGGGCTTTGCCCTGGCCAAACCCTTTTTATAAAGAATCAAAGAGCGAAAATCTTTAAAAATCTTCTTCTCTGTAACCAGATGGCAGACAGCTTTAATATTTGGTGTGTAGCATCACCTAGTGGGCCTCTACCAAGTTTGTTCATATCAAGACCCTTGGGTCATATTTGGGCTTTGCACGGGTGCATCCCTTTATCTCTTATGAGCACGAAGGGTAAAAAAATGAAAATCTTCAAAAATCTTCTTCTATGAAACCAGAAGGCAGGCAGCTTTCATATTTGGTATGTAGCATCATCTAGTAGAGATCTACCAAGTGTGTTCATATCAAGACCCTGGGGTCATATTTGGGCTTTGCATTGGCCAAACCCTTTTTACATAGAATCAAAGAGCGAAAATCTTTTAAAATCTTCTTTAATCAAAACCAGAGGGCACACTGCTTTCATTTTCGGTATATAGCATCATCTTGTGGGCCCCTACCAAGTTTGTTCATATCAAGACCCTTGGGTCATATTCTGGCTCCACCCGGGCGCATCCCTTTCAGCTCATCTGAGCATGATGGGTGAAAATGGGAAAACCTTCAAAAATCTTCTTCTCTGAAACCAGAAGGCAGACAGCTTTCATATTTAGAATGCAGCATCATCTTATGGACCTCTTCCAAGTTTGTTCATATCAAGACCCTGGGGTCAAATTTGGGGTCCACCCGGGTGCATCCCTTTTTACATAGAATCAAAGAGCAAAAAGGCATATCTGTCTTGCTCTTCGCTGAAAACGTTCCATGGTATTGATCTTAGGCAATTATCTTCATTTTGACATCTGCCTATCTAATTGATGTGATGTCCCAGGGGTCATAGAGACTCAGGTGGGCGATCTAGGACCATCTTGGTCCTCTTGTCTTGCTTATATGAATTAATGTTCAATATCTGTCATCATGTTACTTTTTTTCAATAGGCTTTGAAGAAAACGAATATCGAGATCAACACATTGTACAGAATGAAATATTTTTCCCTGTATGATTTCATATTTGGTTCTGTCAAATCACGATTTCACTTCCCAGATGGATTGCAAAACCGTCTGTCATGCTTTTTAAATGGTGTTTAAGGTTTCCATGGCAACAGGGAAATTGTTTTGTCAAGTTTTTACAAAATCTGTCGTACCTTTACAATGAGACAATTTACAGCAGACATCTCGCGTTAGATGGAACTTGCGTCCTCAGATGGGCATGGTGCAGAAACGTGGTCCTAAAAGATGTTTTAATCCTTTAAAAGACTTCCATATATTAGACTTTTTTGCTTCTGTGGAATGTTCATATCTCCAAGAATAAAAATACTTTTTACTAACTTTTAATTTTAAGGCTTTAAAAGAAAAATATTTTACAAATTTTACAAGTCAATCAAACTATTTTTAGATGATGCGTACAAATTATCCCCTTGCTCTATTTGTAGTGCATGGATGCAAGAAAAATTTTTTTCGGTAAATTACAACGCGTTTTTGATAGATGGAAAAAAATAATATTAAAAATACTTAGATTCACCAATTTTCCGTCACGCGAATCAAACATCGGTGGTTGTCATTCAACAATTTTTTTTAGCTCACCTGAGCACGAAGTGCTCATGTGAGCTATTGTGATCACCTTTCCTCCGGCGTCCGTCCGTCGGTCGTCGGTCGTCGGTCGTCGGTCGTCGTCCGTCGTCCGGCGTCCGTCAACAATTTCTTTAAACGACATCTCCTCCTAAACTACTTGGCCAATTAACACCAAATTTTACAGAAATGTTGCTTAGGTGGTCCCCTTCAAAAATAGCTAAAAGAATTGAAATCCATGAAAAACTCTGGTTACTATGGCAACAAAAGGTGAAATTTTAAGAAAATCTTTAAAATTCTTCTTCTTCTCAACCAGTAGTCTTACAGACTTAAAACTTGGCATGGATGATCAGTTCATAGACCTGAATAAAAATAGCTAAAATCATATCTTTTGGGCCACCAGGTGCGGAGCACCAGGGGGGAGGGGGTAGTACTCTGGGTAAATTTTGTAATCTTTAAGCCTCTTCTTCTTGGGAACCAGGAGCCCTACAGACTTGAAAATTGTCATGGATGATCAGCTCATAGACCTTAATGAAAATAGCTAAAATCATATCTTTTGGGCTGCCAGGTGCGGAGCACCAGGGGGGAGGGGGTAGTACTTTTGTGAAAATTTTGTAATCTTTAACCTTCTTCTTCTTTTGAACCAGGAGCCTGACAGATTTGAATATTGGCATGGATGATCAGCATATGGACCTTTATATAAATAGCTAAAATCATGACTGTAGATTCACCAGGTGCGGAGCACCAGGGGGGAGAGGGTAGTACTTTTGTGAAAATTTTGTAATCTTTAACCTTCTTCTTCTTCTGAACCACAAGCCCTACAGACTTGAAAATTGGCATGGAGGATCAGCTCATAGACCTTAATAAAAATAGCTAAAATCATGATTGTAATGCCACCAGGTGCGGAACACCAGGGGGGGAGGGGATAGTACTTTTGTGAAAATTTTGTAACTTTAACCTTCTTCTTCTTCTGAACCACAAACTCTACAGACTTCAAAATTGGCATGGAGGATCAGCTCATAGACCTTAATAAAAATAGCTAAAATCATGACTGTAATGCCACAAGGTGCAGAGCACCAGGGGGGAGGGGATAGTACTTTTGTGAAAATTTTGTAACTTTAACCTTCTTCTTCTTCTGAACCACAAACTCTACAGACTTCAAAATTGGCATGGAGGATCAGCTCATAGATCTTAATAAAAATAGCTAAAATCATGACTGTAATGCCACCAGGTGCAGAGGACCAGGGGGGAGGGGATAGTACTTTTGTGAAAATTTTGTAACTTTAACCTTCATCTTCTAAAGAACCAGGAGCCCTACAGACTTCAACATTGGCATGGATGATAAGCATATGGATCTAAAATAAAATAGCTAAAATCATGAATGTAGGGCCACCAGATGCGGAGCATTAGGGGGGAGGGGATAGTATTTTGGATCAAATTTGAAATCTTTAATCTTATTCTTCTCCTGGATCAGGAACCATACAGACTTGAAAATTGTCATGGTTGATCAATATATTGACATTAATTAAAATAGCTAAAATCATGACTGTAGGGTCACCAGGTGCTGAGTGTCTTTGGGAGGGGGTAGTTCTTTGGATCATTTTTGAAATCTTTAAACTTCTTCTAATGAACCAGGAGTCCTACAGACTTGAAAATTGGTATGGATGATCAGCATAATTATGGACATTAATTGAATTAGCTAAAATCATGACTGTAGATTCACCAGGTGCAGAGCATCTTGGGGGAGGGGGGTGCTTTGTTGAAAATTTTGAGTCCCTACAGCCTTTATATTTGACATGGATTGATCAACTCATTAAAGAAAACTTTAAAAGTCTCAGACTCAGCCTGTATATCTGGCATCGATTAGCTGATCACAGACCTTTTATGAAAAAAGCTTAAATAAATAATGACCAGGGGAAGAGCAGAGGGGGGAAGGATTATTTCAAATGTTATCTGATTGAATAAGTGAAAATCTCTTTTTCTGTGGTTGCATGGACATACCTAGGTAATGAAGCTTTTATCTCAGGTGAGCGACCCAGGGCCAACGGTCCTCTTGTTTTATATTTCTTTGACTTGCTTAAATCCTCGGTTCAGCGATTTTTTGGATTACCTGATCACCTTTGCATGTCAATGAATCTTTGAACAACGTCTCCTATTCGGTTACCTTTTGGCGTAAATGTTCATTGGCTGACTCCCATTAAAACTTGTTTGCAAAATTTTGATTGACATACATTTATGGGCGATGCAGCGCCGGGCTTTATTTTGCCTGGAATCTCTTCTCTCAAACCAGTCTATTAATGTCAATAAAACTTGGATGAAATGTTAATTGGGGGAATTTCATTTAAATTTGTGCTTTGACCCCCCCAAGTTTGGGCATGGAGCTTATTTTGAATTTGAAATCTTATGACATCTTCTCCTCCAAAACCGATTCGTCATTTTCAAACAAATAAGGCATGAATGTTCAATGGGTGACCTTTCTCAAAACAACGAAAATAAGGTCGATGAAGTGCACCTACCGAATATAACTCGTAAAGGTTCTTCTCTTCGGTAGCCACTCGGAAGGTTCGACCAAACTTGGCAGGTATATACCATGGCTCTTCGTTTTTTCACGGTACAAACTAGTCAATCATGATTGGTCTTCAAATAAGACAAGAGGACCCTGAGACCCCAAATCGATCACCTGAGTAATGTTTTAAAATGTCAAATGTCCTGGAGAAGAAGATCAAATTCAATCAATTATTTAGTATTACAAAGTGAGACAAGAGGACCATGATGGTCCTAAAGTCTCTTTGATCACTGGAACATCACATCAATTAAAAAGGCAGATGTCATAAACAAGATAAATTCTACATAAAACCTAGTTTGACAAAGTTTTGGCCATATTTGTGGCCATTAGAGTTGTTTCAAGTAAATTATCATTCAGAGTCTTTTTCCTGTGATATGGCATGAATCCTTCCAATTTTCAACAGAGTTCATTCTTGTGACCTGTAAAACATTCTGACTAAGTTTCATGAAGATTGGACCATATTTGTGGCGTCTGGAGCTCTTACAAGAAAATTGTCATTAAGGCCCCTTTCCTGTGTTATGGCACAGATCCTTCCCATTTTCAAAAGGGTTCATCCTCATGACCTAACAAACCTTCTGACCAAGTTTCATGATGATTGGACCATATTTGTGGCTTCTAGAGTGTAATTAAAAATTGTCATAAAGGCCCCGTTTACCCGTGAAAATGGCACGGATCCTTTCCATTTTCAATAGGGTTTATCCTTGAGACCTGACAAACATTCTGACAAAGTATCATGGTGATATGGCCATATTTGTGGCCACTAGAGTGTAAACAAATAAATTGTCATTAAGGCCCCTTTTCCCATGTTAAGGCACGAAAATTTCCCATTTTCAATAGGATTCATCCTTAAGACCTGGCAAACATTCTTACCAAAATTCATAAAGATTCGACCACTAGAGTGTAAACAAGAAAATTGTCATTAAGGCCTGTTTTCCCGTGATATGGCACGTATCCTTCCCATTTTCATTAGAGTTCATCCTCATAACGTAACAAACATTCTGACACAGTTTCATGATAATTGGACCATATTTGTGGCTTGTAGAATGTAAACAAGAAAATTGTCATTAAGGCCCCCTTTCCCGTGATATGACACGAATCCTTTCCATTTTAGCAATATTTAGAAGGGACCACCCAAGGAATATTTCAGCCATGTTTGTTTGATTTTGACTCAGAAGTTTAGGAGATGTCGTTTAAAGAAATTGTTGACGCCATGACGGACAGACGGTCGCCGGACATTGATAGATCACAATAGCTCCCTTGAGCACTTCGTGCTCAGGTGAGCTAAAAACAAATCAAGAACGAAAATACTATGCATTACAAGCCTGTTTCTTAATCTGTCAATCAGCAAAAGTTTAGGGGTCTTGCTAAATAATATTAGCTGAAAATGCGTCTGGATGTTAACCACCGTCTTGAGCACCATATTTAGTCAGGACGTCATATTTCCACGGTAGTTTACAAATTCTATCTTGAAAGTATTTATTTAGGTCCAAACATTTGATTTTCGTGTTAACGATTTTGAAAATAGAAAATGGAGGTAATTTTGAAAGGAGGTGGCTGAATGACGGAACATGGTACCTATTTTGAATGCATTAAAATTCTTATTTAAAATTCAAGACATTATTGATCTTCTTAATTTGGTAGATATGTGTGGGGTTAGTTCACAAAATGTGCATCAATTCACATGCAACAGAGCAAGCGTTATGCAAAAATTTGGAAAAAATTACGTCCGCGAGGATGCGGAGCTGGAGTATATGTGCTTTTGTCGACTTTTCTGAAATCACTTTTCGATCGTTCCCCGAACGGGATGGGCTTGTTTTGACTTAGTGTTGGTGTGGTGGGATTGAGAAATCTTTAATCGTCATCTCCTCTCAAATAAGTAAACGTGCAACTTTTTCAATTGAGCCATCGATGTGTGATAAAGATACGAAATCCAACCGTATAGAAAAATTCATTTATATAACATTTTTTTCTAATGATCAAAAACATCATCAAAATTGTTTAATTATTATATAAATCCCTCGACAATTTGTTTCAGGAAACCATGTCCCTGGTGCTGAATCACCTCCATAAGATAGCCAGAAACTCGGAGAAGAACAAGATGCCATTGGACCAGTTGGCCGTGTGTTTGGGACCCGTGTTGCTCTGTCCTTCCGCCATGTCATCAGAAAACGCCACACTGCAGTTCCAAAAACACATCGAAGTATTGAAATACCTGCTTGAAATTTGGCCGGAGAGAAACAGTAAGTGTCGACAAAATATAAATTTGGCGAAAAGTGAATGGCGGGTGCATAAAGTTATAAAATGGAAACGCCGGTACAGTACTTTGAGATATTTTCGTGTCGTGATATTTTCGCCACTGTTACCAAAAATGTAGCGGTATAATTTTAATGCGTCTTTTTTTCGCCACTTAGCATAGCTGGCGAAAAAACACTCACCGAAACAAAGCGGGGTTGGCGAAAATTAGACTATGGCGAAAAAATCCCAAAGTAGGGGAGACCGGGGCAAAGTGTTACAATTTTTAATCAATTCACAAATTTTCCGACACCATAGCTCTTTTGAATTGATTTAATATATGAATCGAAAATTTAACGAGTTTGGAACTAAAAAATACTTTGATTAAACAATTTCGTCATATTATAAAAAATTTATACGCAGACAAAAATACCGGCAAATGTAACACATTGCCCCGGGCTTGTGGGGCAAAGTGTTACACCTACCGGGGCAAAGTGGTACATTGCATACAGTCGTCACGAAAATGACTTTCATTTGCTTTTACAATACCGGGATAAACATGAAAGGCCTTTTGGCAAAATATTATTCAAAATTAGACTGCAAGTTTTGCACACACTGACTTGGTCACCCATGACTAAAGAGTGCATTTCTTGCGCCTTACCACATGTTTCAAAACGTATCCTTAATAATAAAATACTCAGACCGTATCCTTAATAATAAAATACTCAGACCATATCCTTAAATGTTCTCTCTTTTTTTCTTTCTCTTATAAAGACATTAACTCTAAATCTCGTATTGTATGTCCATTTGCGAAATAAAATCTTAGAGCACCTGCTACTACTGGAACCTACTGTAGTTTCGAATAAGTCTGAAAAGTCAGAAAGTATATGATCATGGCTGAATTGCATTAATTACTATTAAGTCTCTTAAACTCTACATTTATGAAAAAACATACAAAATCTGTGAACCACAAACTTTTAGAAAAAAGCCCATCGGACCGCCAAATCCCCGTTTCAACATGTCCGAATATGAAGCGGACAAAGCGTTTTGAGAAAAGCTGGTTACTCTTGCAACAGGAAATTTATCTTTTTCGTACAACGGTTTCTATTGCATTTAATTAGATGTTAAATGATTTGCACAAACATTAAAACTTTGTCTGAAGCTTCTTTGAACTCGTTTCAGTCTTAATCTCGTTATCTGGAAATTGAATAATGGCGCTAAACATTTTGTGGGCAAAATGTTACACTGTAACACTTTGTCCCACGTCCTGTATAACACTTTGCCCCAATCGCAACTTTTAGGAAAAGATACTCGTGCAAAGAAAAGAAAGGTTTACAATAATATAAATTGTACACAAAAGTAAGCTTCTGGATCTCGGGATCCCATAACCATATGACACTCCTTTTTCTTGTACTCTTATATCAGACGAGGCGGATATTTACGAAGATGGTAAGAATTTACTTTTGTGTCACAAAAATCGTTTTCTGATTCCTCTCAAGTGGACATTCCTATTTCATGAATCTAATATGCAGCAAAACATGCATAATCAAAAAACCTTTTAATAAGAAATAACACCTGGGACATTAATGATGTCAAAAAGAAAATATTTCAAGCGTAACACTTTGCCCCGCGTAACACTCTGCCCCGGTCTCCCCTACGGTATTGCTTACGTTATTGCGATCGTCTTAATTATTTAAATCAAATTGTACCGAGTGGTGAATCCTTTAACGTTAATAGAAGCTTCATAATGGTCTAAACTGCAAAAGATGGCAGACGACAATAAAATGTGGTTTTAATTTAAAAAGATACCACGCTTTTGGTAGAAAATATTGAGGGATGAGGGAGATATTTTTTGTTTGTAGGAATTTCTTCTTTTTCCACCTTTTTTAAAAAAGAAAAAAATGACGTGGAAATAAGGCACTGCACAGGAAAGAGTTAATAAACGGTGGATAAATTAAATAGATCGATGTTTGAATCGATTCAATAGCTGGTATTGCATCGACGACTAATCGCTGATGATCAGCTAGGCCCAGGTCAATCTCAGCCTGTTTGTTTTTTTCGTCTTTTTTCTGACTTTATCTGCTCCGTAAGGAATCGACGACTTATGTCGAAGCACAGCCGGCGACTAGTCGACGACATCGATAACGCGTTTTGTTTAATCTATCATGTAATGTCTGCCTCGTTGTTCATGAAATAAGACATTGTCATGTCAGTGGGTTTTACATGACTGCAAAATGAATACTTTATCCTGATATTGCCGGTCGATGCCGTCTTTACTAACCAGCCGATGAAAAATTGAAATAACGGACGCGTGCGCGTCGCCAATTTTTATGTGACTTGTAAAAGCATTTAAACCTGCGGCTATTTTTGCCTGGTCTTGCTGGAATGCGTCAGTTAGACATGACAAATAATTTCCGACAAGGAGAGCATTCCGAGTAATTTTGAAAAAGTGCTAAGCTTAGAAAAGAATTGCGGAGGAACGCGAGTAAAGACAAATGAGTGTGGTTTTTTTCAGTCCTAGTTTCATGTTTCTTCATTGACATTTTATTTATATTCTATGCGCATTCAATCTCATATTTTCTCCCATTTTTCAGTTAAATCGCACCAAACAAGTGGCACGACATCACCAAAGTCTGATAACTCCCAGGGAAACCAGACATAAGGCCACCAGTAGTTATCTTTCCTGAATTCGTTGTTGGATAGTTAGACAGAAATGGTTGTGAAAGATTGTGGTGATACATGTTAAAGGACGAAAATGTTTTCTGTTTTGTTGTGGTTTTTGAAAGATTTGTTGGGGCATTGAGATTTTTGTAAAATATTTTATAACTAAGCTGAATCAAAATATATCTTTGAAGAACATCCTTTTCTCTGGAACTTAATATCTGTGATTTCATACTGCAAAATTTTCTGCAGTAAAGAACACCTTTTTCTGTATTCCTTGTATCCTTAGATTTAATACTTGAGAAATACTTAGATATACCTATGGAAAATATACAAATTTTCCTGCAGTCCTTGGATCTTTGTCCCCGTGATTTTAAACTTTAGAAAATACGGTGGAAAAAAGAAGAAATTGCTTGTGACAAGTAATTTCTTCTTTTCTAACAATATTTCTTTGCCATGAATAACAACTTTTCTTGCAGTCCTTGGATCTGAACCCCCTTTGATTAATAATCAATAAAATATTGTGGAAAAAGAATAAATTGAAGCATGCATTTTCTTTTTTTCATACAATATTTTCCACTACATTCTATTTGTTTCATTTCAAACTGCAAGGACTTTACATTGCCATCTTCAACCTAGCCTGGAAACACTTAAAAAAGCTATATTGATAATGGACAGTAGTACTAGTCTATCTGCATATTCTTTCAATTTGAGCTAGTCTATTTCGGAAAAAGGCCATTGGGTTATGTATTGGTTATTTGGATTTCTTACCATCCTATATCATCCTATCATGTATTTTCATTGAGAACATTTTTTTCTATCATTTACAATAACCATGACAAATTAATCTTGTTCAACCTACCATAAGAAATTCCCTCTCTAAAAGGTGATCTCCAATAGGACATTGGTCAACTTGGTCCATTGGCAACTTTGCAAAAGTATCTTACATATTTTCATATAAACTATATATTAGGCCAAGTTGACCAGGCTGAGATACTTGATGAGCCAAATTGATTAATAACCCTCCCAAACTCTTGTAAGTAAAATCCTTCCCAAACTCTTGAAAGTAAAATAAATTTGCTCTATTATGGATATTTTGCAAATTTACTGAAGTATTGAGATAAGATTAGGTTTATGTACATGTATTTGTTTTTACCTGCTTTTCTTTACTATGACTTAATTTGGAAAGTTTATATTTCAATTTAATTTTCTCTGTTAACCTTTGAGTATTTTTCTTAACATGTGTACGGAACTGTATACAATCAAATTGAGGGATCAGTGTATAACTATTGTAAGTGCCTATATTTCAATAGGCACTTACAATACTTTTTTGATATGGATTTTTCATACTCTAAAATGAAAAAAACATATTGTTGTTTCTTTACAAAACCTCCTAACTTGATCACTATAATCACCAATTGATGATTTAACTTCTAAAAGTAAAATAATTATGTCAATTTCTGTACTTTTCAATACATGTATTAGTGACCATTTTTTTTGGCCCTTCCACAATGGCTTTTCCCCCAAAATACTGTAAATAGGTACATTGATACAAAAAAACAAGTTTGCAAATGCTTTATTTCATCAATTGACCTTGACCTAAGAACTGTTCAAAATTTTCAGTAAATATGCATCTATAAAATTAGAAAAAGGAAAAGTCCAATGAAGTTGGAATGTATTCATAAATGTGTGACGTTTACTCAAGTTAAACTTAAATTCAACATTTCATCTTCACCTATGACCTTGACTTTATCTGAAAATTTATATCAAATTTCGTATTTACTAGTGATAGAGAATTTTTAGGATCTTTCAATAAATGTGAAAGGTATGCTCAAGATGAGTAAAATTTCAATATAACCCTAATTGACCTTAGGCAATGACCTTGGAAACATAATTTTTTCTAATTGTAAATGATGGAGAACATTTGTGCAAAGTTATTTAGAAAAAGAGCCATGTAGGTTAGAAACATTATGATGTACCGGTAAGGTGAAATTGATGGTAAAAACGATGTCTTTATTTCTACAATGTTTTCAATTGCTTGGTCTCAACCTATTTATTTTACATCAGTCGAGAAACGAAGTTCTTACAACTTAGAGTTATCCCTTTTGATTCTTTTTCTAGAAAATTCACCAGTACTTGCGCCCAATGTGAAGGACAAGAAAGATCCAAGATCAATGGTCGCTCCCTTGGTTAAAACCTATTTATTTTACATCGGTCGGGAAACGAAGTTCTTACAACTTAGAGTTATCCCTTTTGATTCTTTTTTCTAGAAAATTCACCAGTACTCGCGCCGAATGTGTGGGCCAATTACAAACCAAGATCAATGGTCGCTCCCTGGAGTCGAACCTGGGACCTTTGGGTCAAGAGGCCAACACTCTACCTGTAGACCAAGGACATCACACAAATTTTCAAATGCTTCAATTTGATTTCAGATTTCCATGTGATGTGTTTGGAGAATACTGGTTTCTTTCAATAAATTTTGTGACTCTAGAATCCAGTGTCAGCACAAAACTATTGTAAGTGCCTATAAATATATAGGCACTTTTAATAGTTTTGGAATTACTCTTTAAGATGCCCTTCCGAATTTTTGTTGCTTTCATTTGTTCTATCTGATGTATTCAATGGTTGTGGATAGGATTTCTAGAAAATGCAATTTGTAGTTTGTTGTTAGGCTTTGTACTTATTGATACCTGTCAGACTTAAGGGTACTATCTGGGATGGGTAAATAGGAATGGTTTCAGTCTGTGTAACGTAATTCAAGCTGAAATAGTTTTCATATGTCAGAAGGCTAAGAAAATCCATCCTTTTCTTCTAAATGTAACACCATAAATTGAATCGAAATTTATTATTATCGGTTTAGAACTACACTTTTAGCAGCCTTGTGTTCAGGATGACACAACAAGAGGGCCATAGTGGCCCTTAATCGCTCACCTGAATGAACTGTCTAAAATTTTCAAATGAAGTATGAGAAATAGAATGATGAATGACTGAGCTATACAAAGCTGTTGCTTCAATACAAATTGAGAATCCTTTTTTTACAATTTTAAGGTTGATTTACAAGGATTTTTATAATTGATTTTGTGACCTAGTTTTTGACCTCAGATGACCAAATTTCGAACTCGTCCGAGATTTCATCTAGACAATCAATTAGACAACATTTCAGGTTGATTGGCCAAAAATGTGGCCTCTAGAGTGCAAACAAGGTTTTTCTTAGATTTGACCCTATGACCTAGTTTTTGACCCCATATGACCTAATTTCAAACTTATCCGAGATTTCATCAAGACAATCATTCTGGCAAAATTTCAGGTTGATCAAGCAAAAAATGTGGCCTCTAGAGTGTATACAAGGTTTTTCTTAGATTTGACCCTGTGACCTAGTTTTTGACCCCACTTGACCCAAGTGTGAACTCATCTGAGATTTCATCTAGACAATCATTCTGACCAAAATTCAGGTTGATTGGGCAAAAAATGTGGCCTCTAGAGTGATAACAAAGTTTTTCTAACATTTGACCCTGTGACCTAGTTTTTTACCCCAGTTGACCCAAATTTGAACTCATTTGAGATTTCATCAAGACAATCATTCTGACCAAATTTCAGGTTGATTGGGCAATAAACATGGCGAATAGAGTGCCTATAAAGTTTTACTAAGATTTGACCCTGTGACCTAGTTTTTGACCCCAGTTGACCCAATTTCAAACTCATCCGAGATTTTATCAAGATAATCATTCCGACCAAAATTCAGGTTGATTGGGGGAAAAATGTGGCCTCTAGAGTGCATACAAGATTTTTCTTAGATTTGACCCTGTGACCTAGTTTTTGACCCCAGTTGACCCAATTTTGAACTTGTCCGAGATTTTATCAAGACAATCATTCTGACCAAAATTCATGTTGATCGGGCAAAATATGTGGCCTCTAAAGTGCATACTAGGTTTTTCTTAGATTTGACCCCGTGACCTAGTTTTTAAACCCAAGTTGACCTAATTTCGAACTTGTCAGAGATTTCATCAAGACAATCATTCTGACCAAAATTCATGTTAATCGGGCGAAAAATATGGCCTCTAGAGTGCACACTAGGTTTTTCTTAGATTTGACCCTGTGACCTAGTTTTTGACCCCAGTTGACCCAATTTTGAACTCGTCTGAGATTTCATCAAGACAATCATTCTGACCAAAGTTCAGTTTGATTGGGCAAAAAATGTGGCCTCAAGAGTGCCTACAAGGTTTTTCTTAGATTTGACCTGTGACCTAGATTTTGACCCCAGTTGACCCAAATTTGAACTTGTCCAAAATTTCATCAAGATAATCATTCTGACCAATTTTCAGGTTGATTGGGCAATAAACGTGGTCTCTAGACTGCATACAAGGTTTTTCTTAGATTTGACCCCGTGACCTAGTTTTTGACCCCAGTTGACCCAATTTCAAACTCGTCCGAGATTTCATCAAGACAATCATTCTGACCAAAATTCAGGTTGAAGGGGCAAAAAATGTGGCCTCTAGAGTGCATACAAGGTTTTTCTAAGATTTGACCCTGTGACCTAGTTTTTGACCCCAGTTGACCCAATTTCGAACTCGTCCGAGATTTTATCAAGACAATCATTCTGACCAAATTTCAGGTTGATCGGGCAAAAAATGTGGCCTCTAGACTGCATACAAGGTTTTTCTTAGATTTGACCCCGTGACCTAGTTTTTGACCCCAGTTGACCCAATTTCAAACTCGTCCGAGATTTCATCAAGACAATCATTCTGACCAAAATTCAGGTTGAAGGGGCAAAAAATGTGGCCTCTAGAGTGCATACAAGGTTTTTCTAAGATTTGACCCTGTGACCTAAGTTTCGACCCCAGTTGACCCAATTTCGAACTCGTCCGAGATTTCATCAAGACAATCATTCTGACAAAAATTCAGGTTGATCGGACAAAAAATGTGGCCTCTAGAGTACATACAGGGCAAATGTTGACGACGGACGACGCACGACGGACATCCACCTAACCACAATAGCTCACCTTGAGCACTTCGTGCTCAGGTGAGCTAAAAATAGTGCAAACTTATTTCAAATTATACCACACTTTGCATGCAAGTGCAAAGCAGAATATAATTTGCAAACAGTTTGCACTGTTTTGTCATCTTGAATGCAGGGCTGCATTTCAATCATATCCTGGAATTTGAACCACCTTTCCATGGATTCTTGTCAATTCTCATACAAACCCTTTAGTAGGTGAAAATGTATGTTGAAATGTGCATGCCTAAAATATAATTGGTCTACGTTCCTCGAAAACTCATTTTTCAAACAGATTTTAATATGGAAACATGCTTTGTGTTTTTCTGTTATCATCTTAAGTAAACATTACAACAAGCTCATACACACCTTTCTGAGCCACCATTTGAAATCTGTGGTAATGAATTTTTGATTCGGCAAGTGAAACTCATTCTGCTTGTCAAAAGATAAATGTGACCCATCACACGGAAAAGGGACCATTTTGGTAGTGCTTGAAGTGTGGACCCAAGTTAGACTGTGCTGATTGTGCAGGATGACCAAGGTCCAAACTTTTTGAACTGTTCAGATTTTCTGAAACTAGAATGATCAATCTACATTTCAGTTTAAGAATTTTTTTAATTGCTACTATTGGTCGACATGTTCTGCAGCAAAAATCTTTTTTAAAAATTTAATTTTACGGGGTTCAGAGATGGTCCCTTTTAGTGCATATTTGACAGGTCACAAACAAGATCAGTCAAAAACTAAGTTAACGGAGTCAAAATGATATTGGGAGAAAACTGAAAAGCAATTTTTTTGAGAAAATTGGAATTTCTTTGCACGAGTACAAGACAACTTTATATTCTAGTCAATCTTTAATTCTTGTAAACCTAACAAGAGATAGTTGGTATATTCCAGAAAGTACCTTTCAGTTTGACAGGTCACATATTTGTATTTATGAGATTATTATCAACGGGTTGTTTGGACAAAGAAGGTCCTTAAAATATTATACATGTAATAATAAACAAAACGTTGAAATCAACTTTGCTGTGTGTGGGATTTTTTTTTTCATACCTTGTTTTATGAAATCTTCCATTCTCAAACCAGACGATTGACTTTTCTAAGTTGAAAGCACATTTAGTAAGTTAGCCACAAATAAATCGTCTGCTCACTGTCAGTTCATTAAAATCCCTCTCAGAAGTCTTATTTCATTTTCATTGGGAAATTCAATAAAGATTTAGCATAAATAGGAAAAAACACAAGCCAGATTTCTAAGTTTGACTATCCTTTACCCTCTGAATCATGGATCTGCAATAGCAATAACAAGTCACTGTGATTCATTTTTGCTGAGAAAGGTGTGACAAAAATTTTATATTAAACCATGTTAAGTCTCAAAATAAACGAATTGGTAAAACAACAACAAGTAGATATTCCAAAGACCTGAATTTGGAAAGCAACATGTAGGAAATCTATCTGGGCCCGGGGTTATAAAACTTTTCTCATTCTCAATTATAAATATTCTCAAATTTCAATTTGAGATCAAAGCCGTAATTCTGATTTAATACTCATTTTAATGTATTAACAAAAAAGATAATATTAATAAGTTATTATAAATAACAACATATTAATATTATCTTTTATGGTTATACATTTATCTAAATTTAAAATTTGAGAAAATTCTCAGTTGAACCTGAGAAAAGTTTTAAAACCTCAGGCCCATATACAGCATACCAAGTTTTGAGCTGCTGTGATTCATAATTGCTGAGAAAAGAGCAGCAATAGATTTTATAATGGACAGATGGGAGGACGGATGGAATGAGGTAAACCGTTATAACCCCCTTTACTCTGTTATTTTCTTCTTTATAGAGAAGGCTTAAAATTCCCAAAAATCTAAGGCTAGCTTGGCTACTTTTGAAATATGATTAGGATATGATTGTATAACATAAAGAAATTATCAATGAAAGCATCTAGTCTTAAATTAGAACAGTGCAGATGGCAACAAGGCTATGAAATCGTTACAATTCCTTTATTTTGAAATTGTTAAAAATTGAAAAAAAGTTGCAGTGGACAAAATAGAATGGATTTGAATTGAAACCATTCAGTGTTGTAGAAATATTAAAACAAGAAGGCCAAAATGGCCCTAAACCACTCATCTGAATTTCATTGGTCCAGTGGATCCCATCCAAGTAACTTTCAAGTTAAGTTTCATTCACATTTGCCTAATTGTTGTAGAGGAGATGTTATTCCAAGTGATAATATTTACTGGCCAATCAAAATTTTGCAATTATGTCAGTTTCATTCCAAAGCCTTGTAATTACAGCTTTAGCAAGAGGGTCATCAAGGGAACATTCTGGTAAAGTTTCATTGAACTCAGCCCAGTCATTCAGGAGGAGATATCGTTCAAAGATTTCGCGTCAAAACAAGTGCATGTCGTACTGCGATGCAATACAGGAGTCCCCCACCGGATAACAAAAAATCCTTTCTTATAATATATCTGCTACTAACTAGATCTATAACTGTATACAAAATTTGAAGTTGCTAGCACATTAGGTTTTGAACAAAATGTCCCAAACAAAAATATAAGAGTAAAAACAACCAATGGCAAAAACTCAAAAAGTCGGCGGAGAAGAATGATTCTTGTACTTGCCACTTTTCCTCAATAAGATCTATAAGTGTACCAAGTTTGAAGTTGCTAGCACTGATGGCTCAGGAGATATGGTCGGGACAAAAATGTCAGGATAAAAAACAACAACGGACAATAACTAAAAAAGTGGATGTGGCAGAGTAACAGTTCTTGTGCATTACACTTCTTCTCAATGAGATCTACCAGTGTACAGAGTTTGAAGTTGCTAGGGCTTATGGTTTAGGAGATAAGTACGGGACAAAAATGTAAGGATAGAAATAACAAAGGGCAATAACTCAAAAAGTGGACATGGCAGAGTTACAGTTCTTGTACATGACACTTGTCCCCAATGATATCTATAAGTGAAGCAAGTTTGAAATTTCTAGCACTTATGGTTTAGAAGATACGTTCCGGAAAAAATGTAAAGGTAAAAACAACAAAGGGCAATAACTCAAAAAAGTGGGTGTGGCAGAGTAACAGTTCTTGTACATGACACTTGTCCTCAATGAGATCTATATGTGTACAAAGTTTAAAGTTGCTAGCACTTATTGTTTAGGAGATATGATCCGGACAAGAGTGAAAGACTAAAAACAACAAGAGCCATGTTGGACATGGGCATAAGTCCCCTACCGGCTTTGTTTGTCTCAATGTTTTCCCACGCCAATTCTATCAGGGACGTCAAAACCGGGTCTTGTTAAAGGGTTAAACAAGACTTACATGAGTTGTTGTCTCTGCTGTGCCCACTATACAATTCATGCAAGCAATAGACAGATGCAAGAAATAGTATCAATAACAGTTACCTTGTCTGATCCAAGATGTTTTTCTTCAGTCTTGTTAGTAAGAAATGAGAACTTTCACTGGAGGTGATTAATACTGCTGCATCACCACCCTGACTAACATGGCTTATAATTTTTTTTACATTTTAAAACAGGTTTCATCAAGTTAGCTTGCTTAGTTATTAAGTTATTGCAGGATCCATTTTTTGCCATATTTTCACTATTTCCGTTACCATAGCAACCGCACTTTTTGTCAAAGAACAAAGATAAAATGATGTGCATAATCTACACATTGCCATCTAGTCATATACCAAGTCTCATCAAATTAGCTTGCTTACTTATTAACTTATCGCAGGATCCAATATTTTTTGCCATATTTTCACTATTTCCGTAACCATAGCAACAACAATTTCAGTCTAAAAACAAAAATAAAATGATGTGCATAATCTACACATTGCCATATAGTCATATACCAAGTCTCATCAAACTAGCTTGCTTAGTTATTATCTTATCGCAGGATCCCATTTTTGGCCATATTTTCACTATTTCTGTAACCATAGCAACCTCAATTTAAGTCGAAAAACAAAAATAAAATGATGTGCATAATCTACACATTGCCATCTAGTCATATACCAACTTTCATCAAAAATGCTTGCTTAGTTATTAAGTTATCGCGGGATCCAGATTTGAGCGGACAGACGGACAGACGGACGGACAGACGGACAGACAGACGGAGGGCAAACCTATAGTCCCCTCCGGTGTGAACACCGGTAGGGGACTAACAAAGGGCAATAACTCAACAAGAGCACCGCCTACGGGTGCCTACACTCAGCTGTAAGTGCTGGATGGTAAAGAAACCAATGGATGGTGAAAAAAACTAAGTAGAAAAAGGGGCATAATTTGCAGAAAATGCTTGTAAAGTTATCCCCCTTGATAGAAAAAGTTGTTCTTTAGATGGTGAATATTTGTGCCCAGTTTCAAGTTAATCCCTTCAGTTGAACCTGAGATATCACAAAAATGTCAAAGATTTTGCATTTTTTTCACAAGTTTGACTTTGAAAAATGACCTTTACCTTAGCTGGTGACCTTGAACTTGGTATCAACAGAAGGTGCTTGTCCCAGGCAATTATCATGTGAAATATGAAGGCCCTATCACTTACCATTCAAAAGAAATAGCCAATGTTAAATTGTTCTTATTTCTTTCACAAGTTTGACCTTGAAAAATGACCTTGACTGATGACCTTGAACTTGGTACCAACAGAAATTGCTTGTCCCAGGCAATCATCATGTGAAATATGAAGGCCCTATCACTTACCATTCAAAATTTATCACAAAATGTCAAAGTTTTTGCATTTTTTACCAAGTTTGACCTTCACAAATGGCGTTGACCTTGACTGATGACCTTGAACTTGGTGCCTACAGAAAGTGCTTGTCCCAGGCAATTATCATGTGAAATATGAAGACCCTATCACTTACCATTCAAAAGTAATCGCAAAATGTCAAAGTTTTTGCATTTTTTTTTCACAAGTTTGACCTTGAAAAATGACCTTGACCTTGACTGATGGCCTTGAACTTGGTGCCAACAGAAAGTGCTTGTCCCAGGCAATCATCATGTGAAATATGAAGGCCCTATCACTTACCATTCAAAAGTTATTACAAAATGTCAAAGTTTTCGCACGACGACAAGGACAACGACGACGACGACACCAAGGCTTTAGCAATACCTCGGGTTTTCTCCGAAAACAGCCGAGCTAAAAAATGGGCGTGGCAGAATAACAGTTCTTGAACATGACACTTGTCCTCAATAAAATCTATAAGTGTACCAAGCTTGAAGTTGCTAGCACTTATAGTTTAGGAGATATGATCTGGACAAGAATGTAAGGCTAAAAACAACAAAGGGCAAAAACTCAAAAAGTGGGTGTGGCAGAGTTATGGATCTTAAACATGACACTTCTCCTCAATGAGATCTATAAGTGTACCAAGTTTGAAGTTGCTAGCACATATGGTTTAGAAGATATAGCCCGGACAAAAGTGTGACGGACAGACGGACGGACAGACAGATGGTTGGACAGACGGAATCGAGCAAACCTATAGTCCCCCAACCGGTAACCAGTGGGGGACTAATAAGCATATTGTGCTCAGGTGAGCTAAAAATTGAAAGAGAATATTTGATAATACTTTCTTCAGTATAAAATCACATGGATATAGAATACTCAACTCTACAGGAAAGGGCTAAATGAGAGATTATGAAAGATTGAAACAACACTATATTGACATCATTTATAAATATATCATGTGTACAAATATCAATGATTTTTAAATATTTTCACAATTGTTAGGTAGTCCCTTCTTCCTCCATTTTGAAAAATATTTGTACGAGATGTCTTCTCCGTACTCCTGTCTTACACTCCGGACAGAGTTTATCAGTCTCAAACACTCGCCTCCAACAGTTCATACAACATATATGATCACAGAGAGATCGGAATGGTATTTTGGCTTCCTCCTTACACATACAGCATTTCACACCTGAAATAGACATCGTAACTTTGGAGCTTTATTAAGCTGTAGTAACCAAAAGAAACTGTCACAAGAAATAAACAAGTAACATATACGATCACAGAGATATCGGAATGGTATCTTGGCTTCCTCCTGACAGATATAACATTTCACGCTTGAAGTGAATATAAATCATGTTTACCATTACTTCAAATTAGAAATAAAACACAATTGAAATCAGTTGCTTCAACCCTGCCCTGTGCTCTGGATGCAAAAATGTTTGACAAGAGGGCCATAGTGGCCCTTAATCACTCACCTGAATTAACAATCTTACAATGTTTTTCTAAGATTTGACCCCATGACCTAGTTTTTGACTCCACTTGACCCAATTCCAAACTTGTCCGAGATTTCATCAAGATAATCATTCTGACCAAGTTTCAGGTTGATTTGGCAAAGAATATGGCCTCTAGAGTGTCCACAAGGTTTTTCTAAGATTTGACCCCGTGACCTAGTTTTTGACCCTACTTGACCCAATTTCAAACTTGTCCGAGATATCATTAAGATAATCATTCTGACCAATTTTCAGGTTGATTGGGCTAAAAATATGGCCTCTAGAGTGTCCACAAGGTTTTTTCTAGATTTGACCCCGTGACCTAGATTTTGACCCCAGTTGACCCAATTTCAAACTTGTCCGAGATTTCATCAAGATAATCATTCTGACCAATTTTCAGGTTGATTGGGCCAAAAATATGGCCTCTAGAGTGTCCACAAGGTTTTTCTTAGATTTGACCCTGTGACCTAGTTTTTGACCCCACTTGACCCAATTTCGAACTTGTCCAAGATTTTATCAAGATAATCATTCTGACCAATTTTCAGGTTGATTGGGCTGAAAATATGGCCTCTAGAGTGTCCACAAGGTTTTTCTAAGATTTGACCCTGTGACCTAGTTTTTGACCCCACTTGACCCAATTTCGAACTTATCCGAGCTATAATCAAGATAATCATTCTGACCAATTTTCAGGTTGATTTGGCTAAAAAAATGGCCTCTAGAGTGTCCACAAGGTTTTTCTAAGATTTGACCCCGTGACCTAGTTTATGACCCCACTTGACCCAATTTCGAACTTGTCCAAGATTTCATCAAGATAATCATTCTGACCAATTTTCAGGTTGATTGGGCTAAAAAAATATGGCCTCTAGAGTGTCCACAAGGTTTTTCTAAGATTTGACCCCGTGACCTAGTTTTTGACCCCACTTGACCCAATTTCGAACTTGTCCGAGATATCATCAAGATAATCATTCTGACCAATTTTCAGGTTGATTGGGCTAAAAATATGGCCTCTAGAGTGTCCACAAGGTTTTTCTAAGATTTGACCCTGTAACCTAGTTTTTGACCCCACTTGACCCAATTTCGAACTTGTCCGAGATTTCATCAAGATAATCATTCTGACCAATTTTCAGGATGATTGGGCCAAAAATATTGCCTCTAGAGTGTCCACAAGGTTTTTCTCATATTTGACCCCGTGACCAAGTTTTTGACCCCACTTGACCCAATTTCGAACTTGTCCAAGAATTAATTAAGTTTATCATTCTGACCAATTTTCAGGTTGATTGGGCTAAAAATATGGCCTCTAGAGTGTCCACAAGGATTTTCTAAGATTTGACCCCGTAACCTAGTTTTTGACCCCACTTGACCCAATTTCAAACTTGTCAGAGAATTCATCAAGATAATCATTCTGACCAATTTTCAGGTTGATTGGGCCAAAAATATGGCCTCTAGAGTGTCCACAAGGTTTTTCTAATATTTGACCCTGTGACCAAGTTTTTGACCCCACTTGACCCAATTTCGAACTTGTCCAAGATTTTATCAAGATAATCATTCTGACTAATTTTCAGGTTGATTGGGCTAAAAATATGGCCTCTAGAGTGTCCACAAGGTTTTTCTAAGATTTGACCCTGTGACCTAGTTTTTGACCCCACTTGACCCAATTTCAAACTTGCCAGAGAGTTCATCAAGATAATCATTCTGACCAATTTTCAGGTTGATTGGGCTAAAAAAATGGCCTCTAGAGTGTCCACAAGGTAAATGTTGACGAAGGACGACGCACGACGGACATCAAGTAACCTCAAAAGCTCACCTTGAGCACTTCGTGCTCAGGTGAGCTAAAAAAGGCACCCTGCTTTGCTTTTAAGAACATATGGAAAGCAGGGTATAATTTCTTAAATGTCTGTAAACTTTTTTTGTATCCTGAGTGCAAGGTTGGCAGAAATAAGACAGACAGTCCTGGACACAAAACACCATTAGTTAAATAAATATATTATTTGTAATTACAAATAAAAACATGTGTGTTTGAAATACAAATGCACAAAAAACAAGAAATTTATGAAAACTTTGACCTTTACAGATGACCTTGTTTTAGTATAAGTAAATTCATTTTGATGAGCTCTATCATCATGCCAAATATGAGCATTGTATCTTGTCAAAAAAGTCAGTGAAGGCTAAGATCAGAATGCACAGGTGTGCAGGCTGATCTTAATCTACATTCCCTGCCAAACATTTAGTTACAGAAGGAATATATTATGCACATCATGAGAACAGATAAACTTATACTCTACCCGATCTACCATGATTTTTCCTACTTCCTATGTAGAAGGCAGGCAGTGTAGCTCAAGATCAGACTGCACAGATGTGCAGGCTGATTTTGATCTACATTACCTGTAAAAACCTTAGATACAGACAGAAAATATCAAGCACATCATGAGAAAAGGTAAATTTTTACTCTACCTGACCAGTTTTAGCCTTGTAGTTGTATGAGTGAAGGTCAGAGGTGATTTTCCTACTTTCTGTGTAGAAGGCAGACAGTGTAGACCAAGATCAGAATGTATAGATGTGCAGGATGATCGCGATCTACATTGTCTGCCAAAACTTTAGGTAAACAAGAGGGCCGTTGGCCCTGGGTCGCTCACCTGAGAAAAAAGCTTCATTACCTACGTATGTCCATGCAACCACAGAAAAAAGAGATTTTCACTTATTCAATCAGATAACATTTGAAATAATCCCCCCTCCTGCTCCTCCCCTGGTCATTATTTATTTAAGCTTTTTTCATAGAAGGTCTGTGATCAGCAAATCTATGCCAGATATACAGGCTGAGTCTGAGACTTTTAAAGTTTTCTTTAATGAGTTGAATAATCCATGTCAAATATAAAGGCTGTAGGGATTCAAAATTCTCAACAAAGCACTCCCCCTCCCCCAAGATGCTCTGCACTTGGTGAATCTACAGTCATGATTTTAGCTAATTCAATTAATGTCCATATGCTGATCATCCATACCAATTTTCAAGTCTGTAGGACTCTTGGTTCATTAGAAGAAGTTTTAAGATTTCAAAAATGATCCAAAGTACTACCCCCTCCCCCAAGACACTCAGCACCTGGTGACCCAACAGTTCTGATTTTAGCTATTTTCATTAATGTCCATATATTGATCACCAATAACAATTTTCAAGTCTGTAGGGTTTCTGATCCAGAAGAAGAATAAGGTTAAAGATTTCAAAATTGATCCAAAGTACTACCCCCTCCCCCCTAATGCTCCGCATCTGGCGACCCTACATTCATGATTTTAGCTATTTTATTTTAGATCCATATGCTTATCATCCATGCCAATATTGAAGTCTATAGGGCTCCTGGTTCATTAGAAGATGAAGGTTAATGTTACAAAATTTATACAAAAGTACTACCCCCGCCCCCCCATGTGCCCAGCACCTGGTGGCATTTCAGTCATGATTTTAGCTATTTTTATTAAGGTCTATGAGCTGATCTTCCATGCCAATTTTCAAGTCTGTAGGGCTTGTGGTTCAGAAGAAGAAGAAGGTTGAAGATCACAAAATTTTCACAAAAGTACTACCCTCTCCCCCCTGATGCTCCGCACCTGGTGAATCTACAGTCATGATTTTAGCTATTTATATAAAGGTCCATATGCTGATCATCCATGCCAATATTCAAATCTGTCAGGCTCCTGGTTCAGAAGAAGATGAAGGTAAAAGATTACAAAATTTTAACAAAAGTACTCCCCCCTCCCCCCTGGTGCTCGCACCTGGCAGCCCAACAGATATTATTTTAGCTATTTTTATTAAGATCTATGAGCTGATCCTCCATGCCAAGTTTCGCGTCTGTAGGGCTTGTGGTTCAGAAGAAGAAGAAGGTTAAAGATTACAAAATTTTCACAAAAGTACTACCCTCTCCCCCTGATGCTCTGCACCTGGTGAATCTACAGTCATGATTTTAGCTATTTATATAAAGGTCCATATGCTGATCATCCATGCCAATATTCAAATCTGTCAGGCTCCTGGTTCAGAAGAAGATGAAGGTAAAAGATTACAAAATTTTAACAAAAGTACTCCCCCCTCCCCCCTGGTGCTCTGCACCTGGCAGCCCAACAGATATTATTTTAGCTATTTTTATTAAGATCTATGAGCTGATCCTCCATGCCAAGTTTCAAGTCTGTAAGGCTTGTGGTTCAGAAGAAGAAGAAGGTTAAAGATTACAAAATTTTCACAAAAGTACTACCCTCTCCCCCCTGATGCTCCGCACCTGGTGAATCTACAGTCATGATTTTAGCTATTTATATAAAGGTCCATATGCGGATCCTCCATGCCAAGTTTCAAGTCTGTAGGACTCCTGGTTCCGAAGAAGAAGAAACTTAAAGATAACAAAATTTACCCAAAGTACTACCCCCTCCCCCCTGGTGCTCCGCACCTGGTGGCCCAAAAGTTATAATTTTAGCTATTTTTATTCAGGTCTATGAACTGATCATCCATGCCAAGTTTTAAGTCTGTAGGGCTTGTGGTTCAGAAGAAGAAGAAGGTTAAAGATTACAAAATTTTCACAAAAGTACTACCCTCTCCCCCCTGATGCTCCGCACCTGGTAAATCTACAGTCATGATTTTAGCTATTTATATAAAGGTCCATATGCTGATCCTCCATGCTAAGTTTCAAGTCTGTAGGGCTCCTGGTTCCGAAGAAGAAGAAACTTAAAGATAACAAAATTTACCCAAAGTACTACCCCCTCCCCCCTGGTGCTCCGCACCTGGTGGCCCAAAAGTTATAATTTTAGCTATTTTTATTCAGGTCTATGAACTGATCATCCATGCCAAGTTTTAAGTCTGTAGGACTACTGGTTGAGAAGAAGAAGAATTTTTAAGATTTTCTTAAAATTTCACCTTTGTTGCCATAGCAACCAGAGTTTTTCATGGATTTCAATTCTTTTAGCTATTTTTGAAGGGGACCACCTAAGCAACATTTCTGTAAAATTTGGAGTTAATTGGCCCAGTAGTTTAGGAGGAGATGTCGTTTAAAGAAATTGTTGACGGACGCCGGACGACGGACGACGACCGACGACCGACGACCGACGGACGGACGCCGGACGAAAGGTGATCACAATAGCTCACATGAGCACTACGTGCTCAGGTGAGCTAAAAAAGGAAAAAAAAAATTATGCCTACCATGAGAACAGGTAAACTTTTACTATACCTGATCCAACACAAGTAGGTGTGACAGTAAAGAGATTTTCCTACTTTCTGTGTAGGAGGCTGGCAGTGTAGACCAAGATCACACTGCACAGAGATCTTGATCTACATAGTCTGCCAAACCTGTAGGTACAAAAAGGATAAATCACGCCCAGCATGAGAACAGGTAAACTTTTACTTTACCTGATCCAACAGTTGTAGGTTTGACAGTCAGAGTTGATTTTTCCTTCTTTCTGTGTAAAGGGCAGGCAGTGTAGCTCAAGATCGGACTGCACAGATGTGCAGGCTGATCTTGATCTACATTGCCTGTAAAAACCTTTGATACAGACAGAAAATATCATGCACACCATGAGAAAAGGTAAATCTTTACTCTACCTGATCCACGAGTTGTAGCCTTGTAGTCGTATGTGTGACGGTCAGAGATGATTTTCCTACATTCCGTGTTGAAGGCAGGCAGTGTAGGCCAAGATCAGACTGCACAGATGTGCAGACTGATCTTGATCTACATTGCCTGCAGAGTCTTTAATTTAAACAGGAATATGTCTTGAACAGCATGCGAAGACTTTTAAAATTATTACTCTACCTGATCCCCCCGTTTTCTGGGTGACAGCCGGAGATGATTTCTCTACATTCTGTGTGTTGTCAACAACAGGGGATGATTTTAAAACAGTCTGTACATTTATGGAGGACATCTTTGTTGGGTTCATTAAATATGGATCACATGCTGAGGTAGATTTGTTCGTGTTTTTACAGTTTTTCTACATAGAATAGACAAGTTAGCCATTGTTACAGAAGTGCAAATTTATGATAACATTATTAAGCATTTCATTATCCTAGGCACAGCACTGTTTTGCAACGAGCTTATCACTTTTTTTGCATACAGGGCCACTTTCAAACGAATTCAAGGAAATGGATAGCGCGAATTTCGAATAAGTCTATCATTCTTAAACTTATTAAGAGTGAGGACTTTATATGAAGACTTGTCATACCCTTCAATTCAAATGTAAATCAAAAAGATGGAATTTTAGGACAAGTAAAAATATTTTATGGAAAACCTTCAACTCATATGTAAATCAAATAGATGTAATTTTAGGGCAAAAAAAATCAATAAATTATGGGGACTCTCAAAATTGAAGAGGAGATAATTACTTAAAGGAACAGCAATTGATTTTGCCTTACTTTGGCTAAGTATGAAACATTTGAAACTGCCTATATTTTTTATAGGCAGTTACAATTGTTTCACACTACGCCATTGATATGCCTAACTTCTAATTTAAATGAATGCAAAGAGTATTTCAAGACATTAATACAGACTGTTTTAAGTGCCTATAGAAATAGCAATACTTTTGCAAATGTCCCTTAGTCTGCTGCAAAAAATGTCACTGTCCTGAAAAAAATTAAGAAAGATAACCTCTACCATACCGTATCTAAAGTGGAATCACAGTAATCTGTCTTCTGTTTCTTTGAAAGTTTCTCTTAAAAAAAGAATAGAGATAAATTATGCAATTTAGAGCAAGGGAATAATCACAATTGCAAAATTTCTGGACATTCAAACAACCTGGCTCAAATCTTTCCACAATAAGTAGAAAGAGAGCAGTGTAGACTAAGATAAGACTGCACTTCTGTGCAGGCTGATCTCTGTCTATTTTTTCTTCATAGGCTCTGTTTACAGCAAAACAAGAGGACCATGATGGTCCTATATCGCTCACCTGAGTATATCACTCTTATCTTGTCAACCATGTTATGAATACAAGAATTTGTTTGATGTACATTTACGGTGGTTAAATTTCCTCCTACTGCAATTTGGTTTTTTTTTAATTTTGAAACTTAAGTAGACCTACATGTTAAGAACATCTTTGCTAAGTTTAAAATTGATTGGACTCATGGTTAAGGAGGAAAAGACTTTGATGTAAGATTTTTGGCAATGTATGCCATTTTTCAGCCTTCCTGTTACCATGGGAAGCAGAATTTTTGATGAAATCAAAGTCATTTAACAAATTTTGAAAAGCTTCACCCAAAGATCATCCCTGCCAAGTTTCAGTTTGATTGGCCTAGTGGTTAGGGAGGAGAAGAATTTTTACTTAGATTTTCTGCCATTTTCCAGACATTCTGTTACCATGGAATCTAGACTTTTTGATGAATTTAAAATTCTTTTAACAACTTTTTAAGAGCTTCATCCAAAGATCATCCCTGCCAAGTTTCGTCTAGATTGGCCTAGTGGTTTGGGAGGAGAAGAATTTTTTCTAATATTTTCAGCCATTTCGGCCATTTTTCAAATTTTCCGTTACCATGGAAACTAGAGTTTTTGATTAATTTAAATTCTTTTAACAACTTTCAAAGAGCTTCACCCAAAGATCATCCCTGCCAAGTTTCAGCTTGATTGGCCTATTGGTTTGGGAGAAATAGAATTTTTTCTAATATTTTCAGCCATTTTTCAGACTTACCGTTACCATGGAAACAAGAGTTTTAGATGAATTTAAGTTCTTTTAACAACTTTTGAAGAGCTTCACCCAAAGATCATCCCTGCCAAGTTTCAGCTTGATTGGCCCAGTGGTTTAGGAGAAGAATTTTTTCTAAGATTTTAGGCCATTTGGGGCCTTTATGTAACCATGGCAACCAGAATTTGTTGATGAAATTAAATTCTTTTAACAACTTTTAAAGAGCTTCACCCAAGGAACATCCCTGCCAAGTTTCAGCTTGATTGGCCCAGTGGTTTAGGAGATGTTTAAAGAAATTGTTGACAGACGGACGGACAGACGGACGGTGAGTGATCACAATAGCTCACCTTGAGGACTTCGTGCTCAGGTGAGCTAAAAAAGTAGAAAAAATGTTGTGAAAAGCAGGACAAGGGTTTGAAGTATATTGAGAGATAAGGTATTAGTTCTGACATCAAAAATAGTAATGCCATACAAACTCATGAAACCATCACATCTAAATAATCAGGTACAGAAAATTCTATGTAAAATATGCAAACGAGGTTATCGTTCACGCAAGTTTAACCTGACTGGGTCTGGAATTAAAAAGTTATTAAGCTAAACTTTTCCTTCCTTCAAAATGTTCAAATACGCTTGTCTCAAACAAAGTTGAATTAAAGATTCTCTGCACACATAACATTTGGGGCATTTAGAGCCTTGACAATTATCAATTCCCTCAACCTCATTAAATATTTTTTTGCATACAAAACACTAAGTACGTATGATATACATGTATATCTTACTTGTGTATGATCACGTTGTACATGATGTCATCAGGTCGTCGCTTACGTCTTATGTTTTTGCACTCTATTCTATCATTGGACATCAAAATATTGTTATGTCGAAAAAGAATCAGTTACTCAATTTTATTTGAGAGAAGCTAATCTTAACCACGTTTAGAAAAGAAAAGTTACTAAACATGACAAGTCTCACTTATAAAATTTTCAATTCTAGACTTTGTTAAGATCAGCTTGTCTCAAATAAAATCTAATAACAAATCCTATATATCTGCTATGGCTGTCAGCTATAAAAGGCAAGAGCAGATTGTAACTGAATGTTCAAACCTTGTTCATTCACATCTTGTAGCCGTTTCTTATTAACACTATCCTCCTCCTTGTAATCAGTCAATAAGCCAGTCAACTGTCTGCATAACTCATGAAATTCCTTTTTATGCTTGGCTCGTACAAATTTGTAGAATTCTGGAAATGAAAAACATTTCGGTGTGAGTTGAATAAACATTATTTTGCATGTGAACCTTATCATGGCTGTTGGTCATTTCTCAACAAAAACACAACATTCCATACAAGCCACCAGCTTCTTATCCCACTTTAGACACACTTCTCATTAAATACCTGTTTGAATATGATAATGCATAAGATAAGTAGTACCTTTCAATTGGATGAGAAGCTGAAGGCTTGGATGAAATTATGTATTTGTACTTCTCTTATTTACTGTATTAACTTTGCAGTATTTATTAAAGGGTTCAGAAAGTAAGGGGGATATTATTTTGAAAATCTGGTAATTGGCTATAAAGATTGGAATTTTAGCGCTTTCTCTATGTAAAAAAATCCCCAAATCATCTTCAAAAATAGGGGTGACTATTCAAAAAAATGTGCTAAAATGCACAATTCCCCCCCTCCTAGAATAGACACTGAATTTGAAATAAATTTTGAGGCTCCTTTTGGTATGACAACAAACTGAAATCCCTGAAATCACTGGAATCACCTAAATCTTCATCAAAACAACCAAAATCACCACTGAATAACAAAAATACTAATAAACCACCTTCAATAGATAAGTTGTGTATATTAACACAAACTATAGTTTTATGATAAATGTAAAAGTTTGAAATATTTCTTGAATATTTTTACCTTAATTTAAGAAGAAGCGTATTTTCCATGTTACTATGACTGTCTGGATTTTTAGATAAAATACACTGCCCTCCAAAAGTTTCTTCTATAGCTTAAGTAATTTAAAACAAAGTTTTATATTATTTTTATTAATAAAATGTACACTTTATATCTTTATTGCAATGTATCAATTAAGAAGCAATACAAGAAATGGCAAAATCATGTAAAATCGACAAAATCAGAATAGTTCACCATTTTGCCAAATTTTCTATCAAGGGGATCAACTTCTGTCAATATTTAGTGTAACCTCCGTTAGCAGGTAAGAACATGCATCTAGGCATGCTATTTACAAGTCTCTCATAACGTTCCACTGATAATCAGCATTTTCTCCTTTTGTCTCAATATTTTCTGTTATACATTGTTCTAAAATAGTATCTTTATCAACAGTCATTTTGTCGTCTAAAGTAGCGTTCAAATGGGAATAATCAGATTTTAAGTAATAAAAACTAATCTATAACTTTGTTTAAAAAGATTAAAGCTGAAAATCTTATAAATGAAATGTGTGTGAAGGATCTTTTGGAGGGCAGTGTATAGCTTTTGTTGTCCACAAAATGAAATATTTATTGATCTTACTCTAAAAACAAACGATAATTTAATTTCTTTATTGCAAAAATGGACAAACTGTGAAATTTCTGGGACATATTTTAATAAAGCGGGTCATTTTGCCCGTGATTGCTAGGCAACGTTCATTGTGACGTCACTTATTTCACCCCACATAGATGACGTCAGACAGGATGGAATGCACAAAAGCAGGGTATAAGTTTTTGATAATTTCACTGCTTTACTGTGATAAACTACTGTTTTTTCTCGGTAAACCACCGAAAAGCACTAAAGAAAGTGCTTTAATGTACTTGCAAACAAATCTTCCATTAATTTTGTATAGAGTACATACTTGCAAACAAATATTTCTTGTTCTCATCCTCTGTGAACAAATCAGCTAGTATTTCACACACTTTGCCTAAATCTTCAGTCTTCTTATAGTCAAACAAAGCTTTAGAAAACCTCTTGTATGAGTCTGATGGTAAAGTACTTTTCACCTGTAAGGGTAACTCATAATTTTAGTCTGGTCCAATTTTAAACAACTTGAGGATATACGTTTTATTAAATAAATTCTTAAATAAATTTTGAATTTTGGGTAAGAAAAAATATGGACAATTTAGAAATTGCTTGCAATAAGTAATTTGTCCTTCTTTCAAAATGTTTTTCTTTCTTCAAAATTTCTTGCCTTATCTTTCTTGTGCTGAGTAAAAAGGGGGATTGTATTTAAATGGGGTAAGAGTTGGGGATTGGAATATAAGAAAATTCTATTAATCCAAACAATTAATTGCCAACAGATTTCTTGCAAATAACTAGAAATTGCAATTTAAGGAAATATTTCTTCTATAAATTCATTGTTTGTGCATTAAAGTTAATTGCAACAGCTTATTATTGAAACAAGATCCCCCACATAGTCAGGGAAGTGTGCCCTTTAATTTCCAAATTTGATATAAAAACTATGGTAATTGGGTATTTACATGAGCTACAGAAACTATATAAAAATAGAAACTTTTAACATTCCTTAATTCACAAACCTCTGCTATGTAATTTTCTGCTGAATTAACATGGCTTATCGAAACTTTATTGGAAACTTCTGTACTTTTGTCTTCTGGGGACATCTCGCTGTTTTTTCTCTACAATAATGAAGTAATATATTAAGAGAAATTATTGAAAAACAATCTTGAAATTATACCTTTGTGGTTAAATTTTGAGAAAAAATTCAACACAAAATGAACAAAGGCACCACCTACAGGTGCAACGTTAGGCTGCAGGTGCTGGATAATGAAAAAAATCTAAGTTAAAACAAGAAAATAACTCTTAATAAATGCCCTAAGAGTTATCCCCTTGATAGTCTGGATAGTTCCTGTGATGGTGAACACACATACCAAGTTTCATGAAGATATCTTCAATAATAACAGAGATATGATGAAGTTTAAATTTGCACACCAACACCAATGTGAACAATTCAAAGGTGATCACAATTCCCACGGTTTTCTTCGAACCAGCCAAACTAACAAGATGTGTTTGTGAAGTTGACTACAAAAAAGCTAATTTTCATAATTTGACCTCGACAGGTGACCTTGAATTTGTCAGATGACCTTTACCTGAGTATATGTGTATCATTGAGATCTATCATCATGTCAAGTAGGAGCAGTATATCTTCAATAACATTGACATAATTAGCAATGTTAAGCTTTTGGGTTAAGTTTTTAAAAATACAGACTGATGGACAGACAAATTGAAGGACAGAGGAAAAATGGTACAATAATAAGCCCCTTAAAGCATTAAAGTATGAGTTTCATTGACAGATAAGATTCACATTAAACATGTATTGTAGATAGAAAATGAGTGCCTTACTTATTGAAATATGAAAGGGAACAGTGAAAAACTTTTTAAACTGAATAAGCCTTAAAAATAAAACAAGAGTGCCAGAGTCACTAAATATGGCACCAACTTATTACTGGCAGAATATCATCAAATATCCAGGGCTGAATTTAACAAGAGGGCCATAGTGGCCCTTAATCGCTCACCTGAATGAACTGTCTAAAATTTTCAAAAGAAGTATGAGAAATAGAATGATGAATAACTGAGCTAAATAAAGCTGTTGCTTCTATAAAACTTGAGAATCCTTTTTTTACAATTTTAAGGTTGACTAACAAGGATTTTTATAATTGAATTTGTGACCTAGTTTTTGACCCCAGATGACCCAATTTCGAATTAATCAGAGATTTGAACCAGACAATCATTCTGACCAAATTTCAGGTTGATTGGCCAAAAAATGTGCCTCTAGAGTGCAAACAAGGTTTTTCTTAGATTTGACACTGTGACCTAGTTTTTGACCCCAGATGACCCCATTTGAAACATGTCCAAGATTTCATCAAGACAATCATTCTGACCAAATTTCATGTTGATCGAGCAAAAAACGTGGCCTCCAGAGTGCATACAAGGTTTTTCTTAGATTTGACCCTGTGACCTTAATTTTGACCCCAGTTGACCCAATTTCGAACTCGTCCGAGATTTCATCAAGACAATCATTCTGACTAAAATTCAGGTTGATCAGTCAATTAACGTTGCCACTAGAGTGCCTACAAGGTTTTTCTAAGATTTGACCCTGTGAATTAGTTTTTGACCCTGGTTGACCCATTTTCGAACTTGTCAGAGATTTCATCTAGCCAATCATTCTGACCAAAATTCAGGTAAATCAGGCAAAAAATGTGGAATCTAGAGTGCATACAAGGTTTTTCTAAGATTTGACCCTGTGACCTTGTTTTTTACCCCAGTTGACCCAATTTCAAACTCGTCTGAGATTTCAACAAGAGAATTATTCTGACTAAATTTCAGGTTGATCGGGCAAAAAATGTGGCCTCTAGAGTGCCTACAAGGTTTTTCTTAGATTTGACCCTGTGTCATAGTTTTTGACCCCAGTTGACCCAATTTTGAACTCATCTGACATTTCACCAAGAGAATTATTCTGACCAAATTTCAGGTTGATCAGGAAAAAAATGTGGCCTCTAGAGTGCCTACAAGGTTTTTCTTAGATTTGACCCTGTGACCTAGTTTTTGACCCCAGTTGACTCAATTTTGAACTCGTCCGAGATTTCATCAAGACAATCATTCTGACCAAAATTCAGGTTTAACAGCCAAAAAATGTGGCCTCTAGAGTGCATTCAAAGTTTTTCTAAGATTTGACCCTGTGACCTAGTTTTAGACCCCAGTTGACCCAACTTTGAACGCGTCAGAGATTTCATCAAGACAATCATTCTGACCAAAATTCAGGTTGATTGGCCAAAAAATGTGGCCTCTAGAGTGCATACAAGGTTTTTCTTAGATTTGACCCTGTGACCTTGTTTTTGACCCCAGTTGACCCAATTTTGAACTCGTCTGAGATTTCATCAAGACAATCATTCTGACTAAAATTCAGGTTGAACGGGCAAAAAATGTGGCCTCTAGAGTGCATACAAGGTTTTTCTAAGATTTGACCCTGTGACCTAGTTTTTGACCCCAGTTGACCCAATTTCAAACTTGTCCGAGATTTCATCAAGACAATCATTCTGACCAAAATTCAGGTTGATCGGGCAAAAAATGTGGCCTCTAGAGTGCATACAAGGTAAATGTTGACGACACACGACGGACGACGGACATCCACCTAACCACAAAAGCTCACCTTGAGCACTTCGTGCTCAGGTGAGCTAAAAATCTAATCCTAAATCAAAATCACAAATTGTATCTCACGGGTGTTTACATTCAAGTACGATTCTGACTTGCCATATCTCATTTGAAGATGATTCCAATGACATGGTGCAAGACAGAATTCCATATTTAGTTACTAATTTAGAAGCAATTTTAACTTTTTACTTACGCAAAAATTGATCATAAGAAGTTAAGTAAAACAGGCCGAAGATGTGAAGATGGACAGGAACAATGATAAAACAATATGCCCCTTAAAGCATTATAGTATGAGCTTAATTGACAAATAAGATTCACATTAAACATGTATTGTAGATAGAAAATGAGTGCCTTACTTATTGAAATATGAAAGGGAACAGTGAAAAACTTTTTAAATTGAATAAGCCTTAAAAATGAAACAAGAGTGCCACAGTCACTAAATATGGCCTCAACTTATAACAGGCAGAATATCATCAAATATCCAGGGCTGAATTTAAAAATTCAATCCTAATTCAAAATCACAAATCGTATCTCACAGGTGTTTTCATTCCTTGTATGATTCTGACTTGCCATATCTCATTGGAATCCTCTTTAGAAGATGATTCCAATGACATGGTGCATGACAGAATTCCATATTTAGTTACTAATTTAGAAGCAATTTTAACTTTCTACTTATGCAACAAGAGTGCCATCGTCACAAAATACGCCACCACTTTGTTGCTGTTTCACGAAAATAATTGTAGACAATACTTATTTCGACAGAACCAAATTCAAAATGACCAAGTTTCATTTAAATCAAGACAAAAAGTTAGGAGGAGTTGCCTTCACAAGGCTGCAATTTCAATAAGCCCCAGACACTAAGTTTTAAGGGGGCATAATTCAGGGAAATAATTGAGCCATTAAATCCTTGATCCATGTACATCTATAAATTATGGTGCTGACATTGACCAAGTTTCTTTTAAACAAGAGCTGTCACTGT
Organism: Fragum whitleyi; assembly: GCA_948146395.1. NCBI lineage: Eukaryota > Metazoa > Mollusca > Bivalvia > Cardiida > Cardiidae > Fragum > Fragum whitleyi. The sequence continues at coordinate 43,860,115 of OX411548.1, forward strand.
AAGATGACAATGCCCCCGACACCGCTTTGATTTAGAAGTTATGGCCAATGTTAAAGTTTTTGGACGGAATGACGGACGGACGGACGGACGGACAGACGGACGGACAGACGGACGGACAGACGGACGGACGGACAAGTCAAATTTATTATGCCTCCCTATCGGGGGCATAATAAAGACAAAAAGTAAGGAGGAGTTGCGTTCAAAAGGCTGCAATTTCAAAAAACCCTAGATACTAAGTTTTAAGGGGGCATAATTTAGGGTAAAATTAATGAACCATAAAATCCTTACTTCATGCTCATCCACCACTTTGGGTTATAACATCCACCAAGTTTCATTTAGATCCAGCCAGAAACTTAGGAAGAATTGCATTCACAAGGCTGCAATTTCAAAAAGCCCCAGAGACTAAATTTTAAGGGGGCATAACTGAGGCAAAAGCCCCAGAGACTAAGTTTTTAAGGGGCATAACTCAGGCAAAAATCAACGAACCATAAAATTTTTCCTTCATGCACATCTACCAATTGAGGTGATAACATTGACCAAGTTTCAAGAAGATCCATCCATAAACTTAGGAGGAGTTGCGTTGACAAGAAAAGTGGACCCAGAGACTAAGTTTTTTAGGGGCATAACTCAGGCAAAAATCAACAAATAGTGTTATTTTCAGAATTGAAAATAACATGGATTATTTTTGCGATGTGCGTGGCTGGTTTCCTTGACGACGATTGCCGATTGAAATCGTCAATCTCCGTAATCCGTGACCCGTATGTCGTCTGCTATATAAACCCGTGCATTGACGAAATCATTCTCTTTTTACTAACACGCGATACAAGATATCAAACTGCCCACCCATTCCCACATCATAATTTTTGGCAAATTCCACAATAAGGCCATGATTAATTCAATAATATCTATAGAACATGTTTGCTCTCAATTTCTGTATCGTTTCAGGTACAACCGTCGCCATTGTTGTTTTAGGAGAAAACTATCGAACTCTCGGATGCTGGTGGTGCTGTTATCTGAAAAGAGACCTATGACTAATTGATTGTTTTATTTCATTTTAATGTCGCGGTAGGGAGATAGATATTATATGACGCGTCAATAAGAGATCTGGGCTCGTTTGGCAACTTGGGCCACTGGCATCTCCTTTTGTCAAGCAAGCAAAACATTCATCGGTAACGCGTACGTGCAACTCCTTTTACTAATGAATGAGCGTGAACGTAGTATGGCTGCATTATATGACGGGAATAGGAAGTTCGGTACTAGCATTAAGTGGTGAACTGCACACAGCCTTAACTCCTCTGTTTATTAGAAATCGGCGGATGGTCACACCAAGTAATATTTTCATGCAAACCGGACCTTTGGTGTCCAGTGTAACGAGTTATGTTTATGCATCCAGAGTCTCAGGTGCTCTGGCTCTGCATATGTATTGTTTTGGCTAAAATGATGCTCTGTATTCTGCACACAATTGGTTTTTAAGCGACCAAGAATTATCGGTCTGCATGAATACAAGCAATATGTGGTGTCTAAGGTGCACCGTTTCCTGGTGTCTAAGGTTCACCGTATGTTTTGTGTGCCGTGCATCCTGAGTCCCAGGTGCTCTGGCCCTGCACGGCTATGGTCTTGGTTTAAGAGTGGACTGTATTCTTGAAAGACTTGTCTTGAGAAAACCGTGAAATAGTTCTTGGCCATCATGAATACAGGGAATGTATTGGTGTCTATGGTACACAAGGTCCTGGTGTCTAAGGTTCACCGTTGCTCATTTAGTGTGACGTGCATCCTGAGTCTGAGGTGCTCTGGCCCTGCATGTCAGTGGTTTTGTTTAATAATGCTCTGTCTTCATGCAGATGATGAATTATGAGTGGCCAAATACATAAGGTTAACATGAATACAAGCTACAAGTGTCAAAGGTACACAGTCCTGGCGTCCAAGGTATGCCATATGTAGGTCTGCAGTTCACCCCTAAATACATGTATATAATGATGTCTACTACACTAGCTGTGGTTTTGTAAGGTATATCTATCATGAAAACTAGTCATACATAAGAAGGTTCACAACGCTTGGCTTTCAGTGCCATTCATTTGTCTAACAAGCCTAGTACCGTTCATTCCATACCTTTTGCAGCTATTGCACAACTATTAAGTTAATTCATATCCGATAATTTCAAGTAATCAAAACTCATATGCAAAGATCAAGTACTCACAATCATGGGCGGAAAATTCTTCATTAAATTATCTCAATTAGTAATCGACGATGTTTGGGTATTGTATAGCAGCGATGTCGGTCACACAAAAGCAGTATCGTCTGGGTGCTTTAATGCACAGCTCCGTTCATACTGCTCTAATCTCCCTACCGCGATCTTTCGCCAATTTTGAAATTCAATGTACATATGAGTCAAGCCCATAGTCCATGGGCTATATTATATGAATATATGACATACTGTGTTGCGTTTTGAATTCGTCATAAAATAAACCATATAATCCTTCCTTCATGCACATCTACCAATTGAGGTGATAACTTTGACCAAGTTTCAAGAAGATCCATCCAGAAACTTAGGAGGAGTTGCGTTGACAAGAAAAGTGGACCCAGAGACTAAGTTTTTGGGGGGCATAACTCAGGCAAAAATCAACAAACCATAAAATCCTTCCTTCATGCACATCTACCAATTGAGGTGATAACATTGACCATGTTTCAAGAAGATCCAGCCAGAAACTTAGGAGGAGTTGTGTTGACAAGAAAAGTGGACCCAGAGACTAAGTTTTTAAGGGGCGTAACTCAGGCAAAAATCAACGAACCATAAAATCCTTCCTTCATGCACATCTACCAATGGAGGTGATAACATTGACCAAGTTTCAAGAAGATCCAGCCAGAAACTTAGGAGGAGTTGTGTTGACAAGAAAAGTGGATGGACGTACGGACGGCGGATGGACGGACGGAGAAGATGATGCCAATATACGTCCGTCTCCGGCGGCGTATAAAAATTGATCATAAGATGTTAAGTAAAACAGGCCTAAGATGTAGACGACAGATGCACATATGAACATAGGAAATAACTGACACAGTGGGATGGACACACAGAAAGCGAATGCCAATATACATCCATCTTTGGCGTATGTGTACTAGGATTTTGAAATTAACCCTTTTCATGCTGTATAAATTTTGGCTAATATTTTCATCAAAATCAAAGGGCAAAAAGCACTGAAAATACTAACTGTGGGTCACTTTTTATTTGAAACTAAATCAATTGACAATTCTAGTTTGAAAGTGAGAAACAGGTGGTGTAGACTAACATCAGACTGCACATGTGTGCAGGCTGATGTTTTTCTATATCTCCTGCCAAAGCAGGAATATTCCAGGTTCAGCATGAAAAGGGTTAATACACACTCAGAAAGCGACCAACATACCCTGGTAGAATGTATAGGATAAAGGTGATATGTAGACTGTGACAAAAGATGAATGTCCTCTGTCCGCTCCCCTTTTCTATGATTTGAGTGTTGGTGAACAAACTGTAGTTTTGATGTCATGATCCTTCATTAACAACATTTTTCGAAAGAGGATTTTTTTCTATCACACATATGCATTATGTGTGTAATGGTAATTATGCCCTTGTTCCGTGGTGTATAAAACTATGGAATTGGACCTGATTGGATGTCCGACTTGTGCTTAGGATGACAAAACTGTGCAAACTGGGAAGGGTGGGTTCAATCAACTGTCTGCAAATTATACCCCTCTTAAATGCATTAAATTTTGTACACATGCAAAAATGGGTATATACTTGCAAATTGTTTGCACAAATCTGTCATCCTAAACGCAGGGCTGTATTTGGTTGTTCTGTATCTGGATACTGACCTTAATGACAATTTTCTTTTTGTTCACTGGCTTTCTCATGGCAGTTGCCTCCCCTGGCTGATAGGAAGGAATCTGTTATATAAAACATGAAATTATATATACAAATTTTGGTAAATCAAATTTGACTTTAATTTTACTTTTTGGCAAAGCAAATTATAACAAGAGGGCCATAGCGGCCCTTAATTGCTCACCTGAGTGTATTGTCCAAAACACATTTTAAAGCAGGTTTTGAAGTTTTTTTGGCTAATTTTCAGTCAAAGAATCTGACTTCCAGAGTGTATACAAGTTTTCCAAGATTTGACCCTGTGACCTAGTTTTTGACCCCACTTGACCCTATTTCAAAGTTGTTTGAGATTTTATCAAGACAATCATTCTGCCCTTTTTTAAGGTTGATCAGGCAAAAAATATGACCTCCAGAGTACAAACAAGGTTTTTCTAAGATTTGACCATGTGGCCTTGTTTTTTACCCCAATTCACTAAATTTTGAACTTGTCTGAGATTAAAGCAGAATAATTATTCTGATCAGGTTGATTTCAGGTTGATTGGGCAAAAAATGTGACCTCTAGAGTACATACAAGATTTTTCTAAGATTTGAACCCTTGAAATAGTTTTTGACCCTACTTGACTCAATTTTGATCTGGTCCAAGATTTAATCAAGACAATTATGACAAAAATTCTGACCAAATTTAAAATTGATCGGGCAAAAAATTGACTTCTGGGATGCATACAAGGTTTTCTTAGATTTGACTCCATGACCTAGTTTTTGACCCCACTTGACCAAATTTTGAGCTTGTCTTAGATTTGATCAAAACAATCATTCTGACAAAATTTCAGGATGATCGGGCAAAAAATATGGCCTCTAGAGTGCATCTAAGGCTTGACCTTGTGACCTAGTTTTTGACCTCACTTGACCTAATTTCGAACTCATCCAAGATTTGATCAAGAAATCATTCTGAATGAATTCACGGATGATCCAGCAAACAAGTGGGCCAGGTTGGCCCTAAATCGCTCAACTGAATGAACTGTCTTTAATTTTTAAAAGTAGGCTTAGAAAAAGAATGATCGATGAATGTCACTCAGCTAAACCATGCTGTTGTTTCTATACAACAAGAGATTCCTTTTTTACAATTTTCAGGTTGACTAACAAGGTTTTTCTATGATTTGAGACTCTGTGACATAGTTTTTGACCCAAGTTTATCAAATTTCGGACAAAAAAATGTGACCTCTTGAGTGCATACAAGGTTTTTCTAAGATTTGACCCAGTGGCCTAGTTTTTGACCCTACTTGACCAAATTTAAAACTCTTTCAAGATTTGATTAAGACAATTATTCTGACCTAATTTCAGGTTGATCGGGCAAAAAATGTGGCCTCTAGAGTGCATACAAGGCAAATGTTGACGAACAGGCAGACGTCCTGACGGATGCCGGACACCGCACAAAGGACATCCAACTACCCACAAAAGCTCACCTTGAGCACTTCGTGCTGAGGTGAGCTAAAATTACAGCCATTGCTGTTAAGGAAAGAAGAATTGATAGGTAAACATTTAACAAAGAGTGTTTTGAGATGTCAAAGCAAAACTGTTGTTAGTGCCTTTATATTTCTATAGGACTTACATTAATTTTACTATGAAACCCTCAATTTTTTTTTTTTAAATTAATATGTGATTATGAAACAAAAATCTTCCTGAGATTATTTTTTTTTATTTTGTTACACACAGAGAAAAACAGTCAACATTTGATATCCCCCAAATCTACTGATGTTGTTTTTTTTAAAATCTCTCAACATGACTTGAGTTAAGAATTTGTATAAGATTTAGTTTATCCTGAGATAAACAAGAACTGTTGCAGAGAGGACTTATATCCCCCCCAAGCACTTTGTCAGAACACAAGTGCTATTAGTGCAAGATGTGTTTGTAACAAATATTGAGGTCATATGCAGCATTTGCATAAATTTAATGATTCAAGGTCGCTTGTTTTTTTTAGTAAGAGTTCAGAAATGAAAATTGTAAAAAAAAAAGATTGACTGTGACCTTGACCTTTGACCTATGTGACCAAAAAATGATAGGGCAGGTCATTAAATCATAAGCAACATTTGCATTAAGTTTCATGATTCAAGGTCACTTGGTTTTTGAGTTAGAGTCCAGAAATGAAAATTAAACAAAAATTTACCGTGACCTTGACCTTTGAGACCATAAACAATAGGGCACTTCCATGGGTCATAAGCAACATTTTGCATAAAGTTTTATGATTCTAGGTCGCTTTGTTCATGAGTTAGAGTCCAGAAACAAATATTGAACAAAAAATGACTGTGACCTTGACCTTTGACCTATGTGACCCCAAAACGATAGGGCACTTCTTTGGATCATAAGCAACATTTGCATAAAGTTTTATGATTGTAGGTCACTTGGTTCTAGAGATGGAGTCCAGAAACGAAAATTGAACAAAGGCTGACTGTGACCTTGACATTTGACCTTTGTGACCCAAAAACAATAGGACACTTCCTTGGGTCATAAGGAACATTTGTATACAGTTTCATGATTGTAGATCACTTGGTTCTTGAGTCAGAATCCGGAAATGAAAAGGTCTACAGATGGACAGATGGATTGACGGACAGATGGACAGATAGACATACATGGTGAAACCAATATACCCCCTCTACCTCGTTGGTGGGGGATATAATAAACATACCTGAGTATCAGAAATTTGGAACTGCTTCTGAAACAACAACAACAAATATTTTTTATTTATCTTTGAAAAGCAAATTACTATTTTGAGAAAATATTTAAATTGGGACACCAAAGTGCTGAAAGCACAGAATGAAAAATTTGTGGGTCAGTATCTATGCAGAAAATATATTTTGTTCAATTTTTTACCCTAACAAGGAAAATCAGGTGGTATGGACTAAGTTAAGACTGCACAAAAATGCAAGCTGATCTTTGTCTATACGTTGTGCCAAAGTAGGCATATTCCAGGTTATAATTTGACCTACCTCATGGGACTGAAATAGCGGCGATTGTTATTACACTAATGGAATAACTATGAACATGAGCTCAGAGTGAAAAGCAATGCAATTTTGTTACTGAAAAAAGACATCAAAATGTATATATTGCGACATCAGTTTTGAAAGTTACACAGAAAATTGAAATATTGAATTTCAATAATTTTGACAATTTTTCATAAATTTGGGTAAAATTATGAATAAAATATCAAATTTGTGCTCATAAAATACAGAATTTATTACACAAGTCATCTAAAACAGATAAAAACTCGGCACAGCCTTGTCTTTATCTGCTTATAGATGACTTTTGATAAATTCGATATTCCAAGACGACTCATTCAATATCCTCTATTTCTGCAATGACAAGGGTTAACCTTACATCTGTTTGATCCAGTATACAAAATAGTCAAACTTTTAGAGTGGTTGATGGTTGTACTGCTGTTGTTAATATTTCTGCTTTAGTTGTTTTAAAATGTCAACTGTTAATTGATGAAGATATTAAAATATCTGAAATTTCTGGAAGAAAATATTGGGGATAAAGAAAAATTTTTATTGAGCAAGTAATTTCTTCATTTTCCACAATGTTTTACAACGTTTTTTTCAGGGATGTCAAAAATCTAGATCGTGTGTTAATAAACTAACGTACATCTGTTTGATTGAGTGCAGAAAACAGTCCACCTTCAGTACTTCTAGTGCTGTTGCTAGTTGTACCTCCTTTGTAGTCCTGCTTTAGTTGTTGTAAACTCACTGGATCATCTGTAACATGTCCGTTGGTAAAATAAACTTCGAATATGACACTAGTTGAAGGTACAAACTTCATGTACTGTAATCTCTTTTGGATTAATAGGCTTTTACAATTGCTTTTCAATAACCCATTGAAGTACTAATCCAGAGGGACAAATGTACCAAGTTACTTGAAATCCTTCGATGGGAGCTATACTCTAGATAATATAAATTTTGTAACTTGACCTTCAACTCTGACCTTGGGCATATACAAAGTTACAGACTTTAGCACAAAAAGTGTACTAAGGAAGAGGAACAACTGTGTCAACTTATTTCGAAATCATTCAATGAATGCAATATTTAGTATGGCCACTAACTTTTAGGAAGAAGGTTTTTAGAGAAAAGGTACACTCTTATGCAGTGACACGATTAAATGCCATATTTGCTAGCCTATGGAGCTAAAAAGCATAATTCTCCCTAGAAAGAAGCCTGAAATATAATTAACCCTTTCCTGTTTTACAAAATTTTGGACCTGTCCAAATTCAAAGGTTTTGCAGACGAAAATTTAAAGTGGATTTGATTTGGAAAACAACCATTCAGTATGGTAGAAAATAGTGTGGAAAAAGAAGAAATTGCTTGTCAGAAGCAATTTCTTCTTTTTTCACAATGTTTTCTCAATAATAAAATCACAGGCACGTAAAAAGCAGGGATTAAACAGCAAAGGGTTAAGAAATGTTGTTGAGTGCAAACATGACCATACCATAAAATGACCATACCATAAAATGGTATGGTAAAACTGTTATTAAGGTATTAAACCCAGAATCACAAGATACGCAACATTTTGGAACTCATAACCTTTCACAGTGTTGACTCATGAAATCATTAGGAAACCTCAGTTAACACTGTTTAAGTGAATGACTTCTGAAATGTTGCTTAATAATTACGGGTCCACTACCTTAAGTATACATACTTGCATGTTTTAAACTTGGGACATGATTGGCCACCATATGAGATGGTAGAACATGATCTATATTAGAGGATTGTCGCGTTGAGGTCGGCATAAATTGTGCACCACCTGATGCCCCAGCGTATGAGGCTTTCTTGCTTGGTCTTGGAGTAGGCATCTGAAAAATATAGAGATGAAGATAAAAAATTCAAAATTGTGCAAATTTTTAAGCATGTTTAAGTAGAACAAATCAATTACAAGTCAACCACATTTGAAGGAAAATAAATGTTATTGTGAAACAAAAATGCGCTTCCACAAACAGCATATTTTCAGAAGTTAAACCTAATAGACGATCCTAGTCTTGTCGTGTGAAACTGACATATAAATTGACAATAAAAGTAATTTACCAGATGTTTTTCTGAAAAAGCTTAAAATAATGCAAATATTCAGAAGAACAATTAAAACTTCAACCTTGATCTAAGATATATCACACCCATGAGATGATCGATTTATCAAGTAGATCCATCTACATATAAACCATTGTATTTTATAAAGGTAAGTGGAAGGTCAAAGGTTTTCTTAATTCAGCAGCCAAATCTTACTTGAAACTCTTATTTGAAAAACAGATAGATGGAAAAACAGTTTTATTACTGCCAATAAACACAGAGGAAGTTATAGAGGATAATGGTTTGTTTCAGTGTAAGATCAATTTATACTTCATTGAGTGAACAACAAAAGCTATGTTTTCATGAAAATATAGCTTTTATTGTTCACAAAATGAAATATTAAACAATCTTATTTGAAAAACAAACAATTATTCTATTTCTTTAATGCAAAAATGAGACAAAATTTGAATTTTCTAGGACATGTTTTCATAAAGCGTGTTATTTTGCATGTAATTGTTATGCATGGTTCATTGTGACGTCACTTATTTCGCCCCGCATAGATGACGTCAGAAAGGATGAAATGCACAAAAGCAGGGTATAAGTTTTTGATAATTTCACTGCTTTTGCGGTGAGATTATCAAGTGATAATCTACCGTTATTTCTCAATAAATCACCGAAAAGTATTAAAGAAATAAGTATTTTCCACAAACTCATCAGAAATCTTTGCCGTAAGCCACAATACCCTTTTAGAAGCCCTTACCAGTATTTAGAGAACAAGGGGTAATGTCACTAGATATGCCTGTAACACTGCTGGATGTCAACAAGTGTGTGTGTGTCTGTGTGTGTGTGTTAAATTGAAGTCTGAAAATCAACAGAGGGCAAGAACTATGAAGGTCAGCTAGGTAGAGTTATGGTTCTTGTGCACTTCACTCTGTAATCATGAGAGGGATGTTACTGGCAAGTTTAAAATTCAATTGGACTTATATTGTGTAAAATTGAAGTCTGACAATCAACAGAGGGCAAGAACTATAAGACCAGCTAGGTAGAGTTATGGTTCTTTTGCACTTCACTCTGTAATCATGAAAGGGATGTAACTGGCAAGTTTAAAATTCAATTGGACTAAAAATGACACATATTTGTTTAGAACATAGAAATTGAAGCTGCCCGCAAGCAAAATGCCTGGACCCCACTGGTGATCACACAATACATCCAGCTTTCAACAGGCATATAAAAATGATGTATGGTTACCAATTTTTCTGCATTCTTGAAGAAGACCATGGTATCTTTAACAGCCTGACCAAAGTTTTCATATTTGTTGACATGAGGTCTCACCCATACTGGTAGCTGTTTTATGGCATCAGGGGCAGAGAACCTGTAAACAGGAAACAAGAGTACCGTAAACAGACACCAAATACTGCGGAGCAACAGAAATTTTGGATTTCAAATCTAATTATTTCACTAATCCCTGATCAATACGCATGATGTGGATTTTTCATTGGAATTGTCTCAACAAGACAATTCAAATGAGTACCCACATCATAGGGTTTCATTGAAAAATAAAGATTTAAGACTAGAGATACCCCTCCTTATCTGTACCTCTGAAATAGCATTTTTCATTGTTTTGGTCTATCTATTACAAATTTGAATCCATAATCCTAGCTGTACATGTCAATAACACAACCTTTGAATGAAGATAAATGAAAATGTTAAAGAGAACTTAATTTATTTCAAGGTTTCTTTCAAAGACAATTTTTCTTCGGCTAAAAAAGGTTGTCAACCCTCACAATTCACTTCACTGATATCCTTTTCTGACCGAAAAATAAATCACATTACACATTGACACAAAGTCATATATATGTGACCCATCACGCGAAAAGGGACCATCTGGGTAGTGTGTAAAGTGTCGACCCTAGTCAGACTTGGCGGACTGCGCAGACTGACTAGGGTTAAAACTTTTTTGCATCATGCCTATTTTCTGCATCTAGAATGTTCGTTCTACCTTCCAGTGAAAAGATTTTTGAAATGTGACTTCTAGTTGACCTAAGCTGGATCAAATCTTTTTTTTCAATAATTCATTTTAAATAATTCCCAGATGGTCCCTTTTTACATGACGGGTCACATATATATAAAAAACCCTTTAACTCTTTCAAAGGCATTTACCATGTATCACAGTGTAATATTGCTTCAAAATACTCTTCATTGTTCATATAAACTAGTGGTGTAACAAAAGGTCCAACTATCCCTGTATCGTGGTATTTTACCTTGTAAGAGCAATAGGTCAATAGTATTTTTTCAAGTCAATAAATATCGCAATAATTCCTCTGACTATCGATTGTTAACAATAGTTTTTTCAAAAATGAAGGTAGTACTAAGTAGTAATTAGCTGCCTTTCTGTAAGTTTTTCATCAGAAATTGAGGTCGAATTAAATTCTTTTTAAGGAAATATCTGTTTATCATTTACTCGTCATTGACAAGGTAAACAGCATCTTACAAGAGCAATATAAAGTTACTGCCTAATAAAAAGTATGACGCTGTAACAATGATTGTTATCTAATTATCCTGTAAAAATAACTATTGTGATAGTATTGCGATAGTTGTCTGCAATACTATTCCAATAGCAATTTTACTATTGCAATATTATCGTAATTACTAATTTTGAACTCAATATTCACCCCTAATAAAAACCTTTGTATATTAATCTAGATTACCATGTATATCTATAAACACAACCTTGTATATTTACCTACATTACCTTGTATATCTATACACAAAATCTAGTATATTCACAAACATTACCTTGTATCACAGAGTAATATTGCACCAAAATCATCTTTATGACGAATGACCCTTCCTATAGCCTGATTGACAGCCCTGGCTGCTTGTTGTTTATACCATTCCTTACCAGACAGACTCTGTAAAAGAATATTCAAAAAGGTTGATCATTTGTAAATTATCCACTTACCACTATGCAAAATGACTGGAATCTGAAATTAACTGAAATCTCTGTAGTCATTGTTGATAACAAAACTCTTATTCATTCATTTTTAATTTTCCTTGTTCCATGTCATAAACTGTGTTTTGAATTCAATTAGGTATTAAGGAAATTAGATCTACTTACTGAATTCAAAACTTAAGCATTCCTTATAAGATAATCTTAAGATCTTAAACTGAGGAAAAATAGTTTTTTTTTCTTTATCTTTTTCATCATTAGTAATTTACTGATTCCTTCGTTAAAATTCTTTTAGCATCTTCTTGAATTTTAAAAAAAATTCTGACTTCTTTTTATTATAAAAGATGACCTCAGCTATGGATGCATTCAAAAAGTTCAGTCTGTAAATCTACCTTAATTATCATTCAAGGTAACTAAAGCCATCAATATGGGCTACCCTAAAATTTTATCCATCAAGTTAACAGAGCTATAGATAGAGTGCATTTTGGATATCAACTTTTAATATTTCACTAGTCCTTGTGCACTCTATTTTTGTGGGTATTCATTTGATTTGTCTCATCAAGACGAATCAAATGAATACCCAAAAAAATAGAGTTTGATAAGAAAATAATGAATTGAGACTGGAGTTACCTTCTCTTATCTGTACCTCTGAGCTAAATATTAAAATACATTTACAACTTACTTGAAAGCCCTGTTTGCCCTTCATCTCATCTAGATACTGCATTTTCAACACAACTTTAGGGTCCATATAGGGAGGGTATGGTAGGCCTGTAATGACCACAGCCCTGCCATTGTTGTCTGAAAAATCCAGGCCTTCACTAACCTTAAATGAAATTTTGTCAATTTTTTAACATTTCGAACAGTCTGGTTCATTTTTTCCCATGACAAGAGCTGTCAGAGGACAGCAAAGCTCGACCATTCCTAGTGCTGGATAGTGACAGCAAATCAATATCCACATTGGGTATTCAATTAAATGAAAGTCAAGAGAAGAGAATCTTTGTCTATAGGTTGAAATGGTCACAGAAGCATGTGCAAAGTATCCAAGCAATAGCTTAGGAAGAAATAGAATCAAAATGATATACAATACTTGCACATAAAAAATTAACCAGTAATTTCTAAGTCCGAAAAGGGTTTTAATTTCACTAAAATCAATATCAGAGTAATGAATCTTTGTCTAGATACAGATATTATGGTCACAAAAACATATGCAAAGTTTTCAAGCATTAGCTTAAGAAACAAGAGGACCAGAATGTCCCTAAACCGCTCACCTGAATTTTATTGGTCCAGTGAATCTCACCCAAGAAACTTTCCGGCAAAGTTTCATTTACATTTGCCTAGATGATGAAGAGGAGATGTTATACTAAGAATTCTAAGTGGTTACTGTGAAGAAGATGTTTAAAGATTTCGGGCTCAAAATAAGCCGCCCCTGCCCCGAGTTTGCCTTACCCATATTTATGGGCCAATCAAAATTTCACAAATTAATTTTTGAAGAGGGTCCCCCAAAGAACATTTTTTACAGTTTCATTGAAATCAGTGGTTCAGGAGGAGATGCCAGTCAAAGATTTCTGGCTCAAAATAAGGCCCTCCCTGCCAGGCCCATATTTTGCAATCAATCAAAATTTTGCGGTCAATTTATATGAGGGTCACCCTAGGAACATTTTAGTAAAGTTTCATTGAAATCAGCCCAGTGGTTCAGGAGGAGATGTCAGTCAAAGATTGCAGGCTCAAAATCAAAGCCTGCCACGCCCATATTTTGTGGTCAAACAAAATTTTACGAACAAGTTTTGATGGGGGGTCACCCAAAGAACATTTCTGTAATGTTTGGTTGAAATCAGCCCAATGGTTACTGAGGAGAAGATGTTTGAAGTTTAAAGGGTCAATCAAAATTGCATGAACATGTTTTGAGAAGGGTCACCCAAGGAACATTTCTACCAAGTTTGGTTAAAATCGGCCCTATGGTTACTGCGGAGAATATGTTTAAAGAATTGTTTACGACTTCCGACCAATGACCAACGACAGACAAAAGGTGATCACAAAAGCTCATCTTGAAAATGTTGTGCTCAGGTGAGCTAAAAATAGAGATATATCTGATATACAACATTTGCACATAAAAACTTAACCGGGAATTTCTAAGTCAGACAAGGGTTAAATTTCTACTAAATTCAATATCAGAGTATTGAATCTTTGTCTAGAGGCTGATATTATGGTCACAGAAGCATGTGCAAAGTATCCAAGCAAAAGCTTAACTACAGAATTAGAAATATAACCGTAATACAACATTTGCACGTAAAACCTAAACCAAGAATTTCTAAGTCCGTAAAAGGTTTAAATTCCACTTAATTCAATATCAGAGTAATGAATCTATGTCTAGAGGCTGATATCATGGTCACAGAAGCATATGCAAAGTTTCAATGCCATACCTTATGTAGAAACAGAGATTTGAACAAATGCATGTAAAAATTTAGGCAAAGCATTACGCCGAGGCCTACGCCAGGGTGACTGGAATGCCCCCCCCCACCCACTATAATTTATTAGTCGAGCTAATAAAGTAGAAAGCAGGCAGTCTACTTACTATGATCAGGCTGCATGTCTGTGCAGCCTGATCTTAGTCTAAATTGTCTGCATAAGCTTTGTGTACCACAGGAACATGAACAGTACTAGATGCTTTAAGGTTCATTTCGCGACGGTGGGATAGAACTGTACAGGAAATATATATTCTCTCTTGTTCAAGAGGCCCCAAGCTCGATTCTCTGGAGCCACTATTGAACTTGATTCTTTCTAATGCTCATTCATTTGGCAAGAATATTGATAAATTTTCTACAAAGCAGAATCTTCAGGAAAAGATGCTTAGCATTACAATCTTGTTTCTAAATCAACACACAATATATTGGTTAAAACAAATTGCAAAGAAATTCACTTGAATCAAATAGGATGGACTCATTTTAAATTTAATCCATTTTTTATTGTAGCCTTCAACATCTTCAATATTAGATGACTCTTACTTAATTTAGATAACAGCATACAGCTGCCTACCCTAGGCTGATGATTGCTGGATGAATTTCTAAGTCAAAAAAGAGTATAATTTGTACAAAATGCATCTCTAGTAATCTCCCTTGTAAGTATAGATTACTTTTTATATGTTGAACATGTGTACTAAGTTTCTAGTCAATGCCTTCAGTTAAACCAGAGATATCACAAAATTTCAATACTTTCCCACAACGTAAACCACCACAACAATGACACCAACGCCAAAGCAATACTTTGGTTTTTCTCTGAAAACAGACGGGCTAAAAATGTCAAAATTGGGAGAGGGTCAAGTTTCTTACCTTGCCCCTGCACACTGCAATAAATATAGCACCATTCAATGCAGGGTTGTTGATTTTTTCATAGAAATCATTCATCATCTGAAAGAGAGGGGAACAAATTGCTCAAGAGAAATACTTAGTCATATCTTTTTACAGTGAGCTTGTTTTTCCACCTTGTAATGCTGAATAACTAGAGCTGCTTGAGCAGTTTTTTGCGCAATAGGCCTGAATCTACTGAGATATTTAGATGAATAACACATAGTTATTTGACCTCCACCTATCAAATGCATATTATTTTTCATCCAATCACAATAATTTTGTTCAGTCTGAGAATGGGTCATCCAAGGCTCATTCCAGTGAAATTTGGTTAATATCCATCAATTAGATTCTGAGAAAATAATATCAAAATTCATTGGATCAAAAATCTTTGAACACCTTTGAAAGAGGGTCACCCTTATATTATTTCTGTAAATTTAAATTGAAATTTACCCAGAATTTTTTGAGGAGAAGATTTTTAAAGAAAAAGTTTATGATGGGACACACAGATGCATGACCTACACAGCACTAGTTGCCTTCAGCTTAAATCTGACTGCATATGTGCGCAGACAAATCTCCTTCAACGCAGGAATATTCTGTGATTAGCATGATATTTCAATAGGAAACCTTAGTTAAACATTGTGAAAGATAATTCCAAAATGTAGCGGAATTATTACCCATCCACCTTAATAAGGACTCTACCCTGTAACCTGTCAAGTTGTGAAAAGGATCACCCATAATTTGCCATGTTGGATAAAACTTGAATTGTTGGTTAAGAAGATCTTCAAAGACATATACCAAATGGCCCTAAAATCTCCCATTGAGCATGTTGTGAGCAAAAATCGTTGAAAATTACCCATGTGAAATCATCTTAAATCCATCAGAAACGCAGGACTTATGATCTGGACAAATTTTGGATTGACTTACAAATGCACAAACAGTGTAGTCTTTTACAGTAACACTTTATTTTGAAATCTAGCTTGACAAAAAGTATCAACGACAAAGTTTTTATGTTTCTTGACAATAAATGCTTTCATCATAATTATTGAAAGATAATCCTAGAAGCAATCAACTTCGTCAGACAGTGAAATTATTATCGAGGGAAAATAAAATCCATACAGTCTTTCCAAAGAAAAATTATTTGGGATATCAATTCACAAATTTATTCACCCTTTGGTAATATACAAATGAATATCTGAAATGATGGAACATCATACAATTATATAAAGCAACCTCAAATTGAATTCATACTTAGTTGAAATCCAGTTAAGGGACTTATAACAAGGTATGAACTTAATTTTTGGCCTTTAACCCTTGTCATGCTGAATAAATTTTGGCTAAAAATTTTCATCAAAACCAAAGGGCAAAAAGCACTGAAAGTACCCACTGTATGTAAAATTTTATTTGAAAACCTAAATTTATTGGCAAATCCAGTTTGAAAGTGAGAAACAGGTGGTGTAGACTAACATCAGACTGCACATATGAGCAGGCTGATGTTTGTCTATAGCTCCTTACCAAGCAGGAATATTCAGGGTTCAGCATGACAAGGATTGATATGGAAAGAGAAGAAACAGTACACTTGATCCTGATCAGACTGCTGAGAAGGGGTTTGAATATACAAATTTTCTTCACTTATCCCTGGACAAGTAAAAGATATGACTTTCTACATTTCCAGGATCAAATGAACTTGTCTGCAAAAAAAAAATGAATTTTGAGAAAACATTGCTTTTAATGCAGAAATGCTGAATCCCAGGATATTCTTCATTTAAAACATTTTTCACCCTTTGATACAAACACTATGATTATTTATCACTTAGCTCTATTTAGTTCTATTTCAAGATTTAAATTTCCTACGGTATTTTCCATCCTTTGATATAAACATTTTGATAAATTATCACTTAGATCTATTTCGTTCCATTTTAAGATTTCCTCTGCAGGTATTTTCCACCCTTTGATATGAACATTTTGATAAATTATCATTAAGGTATTCCTAGTGTGAAGATCGGAATTAAATCGGCCAATGTCGGCTATTTCCGTCTACTAAAGTGCGTCGTTTTGCACGTACGTTATATGACGTCATAATCGTCGACGTTCCCGCTTAAAACGACGTTCAGTTTATAAACTCAATGGAATTTTGATTTTTATCTATCAAAATATAAATTTCATTACTTTAATTGTTCTGATCGAGTTTTCGGTCCTGTTACAAAGGGTTAATCTGTACAAAAAATACCTCGACCAATCAAAATTATTTGATGGAAATTGTCTTTTTTTAAGCGTACCGACCAAAGGACTGCCGGAAGCCACACCCCCGGAAGCCGATTTACCAGAAAAATTATACAGAAAGAATTCTTACGCTTATACCCGAAACACAGCCTCTCTGCTTATACTAAATGCATTTACACAAAACTTTCAATTCATACATGAAACCTTTAAAAGAGCAACCCGTATCATCAAGATGTCTATATGTATTTTTGCACAGACAATGCCCCTTTTCTTTTTTTTTTTTAACCAGTCGAAGGTTGATACCAACAGAACCATCCTTTATTAGACCTAAACAAATGAGGTTAAAACAACAAATTATTCGGCGTCATGAAGATATCATGTCACAACGGGTCCGAATATGTCTATTTGCAAAGTATTCCAGTTACTAAACGAGTATCTAAACAGTCTAACGATCAATTTCATACAAACGGGGAGTTTTCATTCATACTCTAGTATATGAGTGAATAATGAAAGCAAAATTCATGCCGAAAAAAACACTGCAATAGCAATAGCTTTTTTTCTTAAAAAGACAAATTTTGCCTTTTCCTTTGGGAAAAAAAACACTCACACAAGGATTCTTCTGATTGTTTCAAAAGCAAAAAGACATACTTTGTAGTTCCTACACTTAAGATTACGTAAATGTAAGTAATATTTTAAGAAGGATGGTCATTTTCTTGCATTTTTGGAAGATAATAAAATGCCTAACAAATTTGATTAACTTAAGGATTTTGGTAAAGACTTGGGTACCATTTAGAAGTTAAAAACATAATAATTATCAAAAATGAAGTTTTTTTTTATTTCAAGGGCGCATAACTCTTGGTCTATTTTCTCTATTTTTCCACGGTGAAATTTTTTCATACTTTTAGCTTGAATTCCTGAAGTATTGTTGTAATTTTTGAAAAAGGAATCTTATTTGCCCCATCAATACCTTTTGAAAAAGAGGACTTTCTTTGATAGTCTCTGCAGCAAGAATGCATTACAAAATGGCGCTTTATTTTGTTTCTGGCTTGAAATTTTGGCTTAATATGCATTGTTTGATTAAAATTATTTGTTCAAAACTATCTGTGCGTAATTTACAGGATTCCTGCCAATTATGTTACATGAAATTTTCCGCATGGTCAGGCACAGTTAGTTGCACAATCAACATTTTAAGATAGACCCCTTCCTATCTTATGGCCGATTTCCCCACCCACTTAAGAAAACGGACTTTTTTCAATATTTTTTAAACGGGACGGTGAAAGTCATTTAAAATTCAGATATAATAGGGGAATAACATAAAGTATTCATTTTTAGTATAATTTTCACATTCCTTTTACCCTTGCTTCACACTAGGAATACCTTAAGATCTATTCTGTTCTGTTTAAAGATTTCCCCTAGTTTTTACTTGTCTATGAACAATGGCCTAGAAAAATGTAGCCCATATCGCACAATTAAGGAACACCCCATCCCAGCTGTCAGGCTGCACAGGCTAACCAGAATAAAGTCTTTCATTAATTACTTAAGATGTTTTCATCAACTCTGTGCAATCTGAAAGGCCGAAAAGTTGTTTTATTTTTTGATTTTGAGTTCACATCTTACTTGTAAGCTTCTGCCTGAAATTGTCCATCAGAAATTAGTCTTGTTTTGGAAACACTTTACATTTTTACTTCATGAAATTAAATTATAAGAGATGAAGAGATTCTGTGTTGATTTCATGAGGGTATTAAACTAACAAGAGTGCCATAGTCACAATATACGACACCACTTTGCTGTTATTTCACTAAAATAATTGCAGACGCTACTTATTTTTACAGAAACAAATTCAAAACATTTGCAGACTTCCTTTTTAAATTGTCAAGTTCAAACTGTTTGTTATGATTGATTGTTAGAATGGGGTTTAAAGCTTCTTTAAACTGCAACTTCTACTACTAATAAAAAGAACTTTGACATGAAGGCCCTTTTTTCCATTACGCATCTCAAATTCACTTAACTGCAACATGCACAAAACAGGTAACGATGAACATTTCGTAGAAATTTCTTAAAAAAAGTCCATAAATAAAGGAGGGGTTGCATCAACAAGAATTTTTACAATGAGGCCCTTTTTTCCATGACACAGTTGTAATTCACCAAACCAGTTCAAAAGAACTTTAACTAGAACGCCTCTTTTTCCATGACACTGCTTAAATTCACCAAACTGTGAAAATATGCCCTAGGTCAGGTGACTAGGAACATTTTGTGAAAGTTTCATTGAAATCAGTCCATAAATGAGAAGAGAAGGGAGAAGTTGCGTTCACAAGATTTTTTACATGAAGGCCCCTTTTTCCACGACATGGCTAAAATTCACAAAAACATGTTTTTAGGCGCTAGGGCAGGTGACTAGGAACATTTTGCGAAAGTTTCATCCAAATTGGTCCATAAATGAGGGAGGAGTAGTGTTCACAAGATTTTTTTACATGAAGGTCCCTTTTTCCATGACACAGCTGAAATTCACCAAACCGTGATTTCATACACATGGTAAGGTTACTAGGAACATTCTGTGAAAGTTTCATCAAAATTGGTCCATAAATGAGGGAGGAGTTAGGCTCACGAGAAAACTGGACGTACCTCCAGTGGCATATAAAAAACTTATAACAAACAATCATGAATCCTCTTCACATATCCAAACAGTGTGGTAAGGTATTTAGTTCCATACCATAAAGAGTTATGTATTTTCTGAATCCAACATGTTCATTCTCTGTTAACTTGCAGCTTTCCCTGAATCCGATGTCTTTTTAAAAATATTTATTTCCTTCCCTGCTTTTACATAAAAACACCACTAGTAACAGCAAATTAAAGCCAATAAAACAAGATGTGTTTGTGAAACACGAATGCCCCCGTAACGGCATTTTTTTCCAAAGTTTGACCTTGACAGATGACCTTGACCTTGTCACATGACCTTGACTTTGGTACCAGCGGATGCGTATCATTGAGATCTATCATCATGCCAAATGTTAGCTTTGTACCTTGAATAGGCTTGAAGATATTGGCAAGGTTAAGTTTTTTGGGTTAAGTTTTCGGACAGACGGACGGAAGGACAGACAGATGGACAGACAGACGGACATGAGTAAAACAAAATGCCCGTGATCTCTCGATACGGGGGCATAAAAGATAATATTAAGGTAGTGGATCATTAAAAGTTCTGCAATATTTCAGAATTCATAATCTTGTACAATGTAAACTGGAGTTTCCTAATGAAATCATTAGGAAAACCTCAGTTTACACTGTTAAAGTTCATTATTTTGAAAATGTTGCAGAGCTAAACTACTATTGTCAAATAGCAGAGCTATTGTCAAAAACATAAACAAACAAGAGATGTTTGTAAAACAATTTACGTCCCCATAAGAGCAGGTTGATGGCCAATTCTTTGTCAATTACTAGAGGACAATAACTCAAAAAATAATGAGTAGAGCTATGGTTCCTGTGTACTTGTCCTCAATGAGATCCATCCACGTGAAGATTCATGATTCTATCTTGCATACTTTTTTACATATGCTCTGGACAGAAAACAAGATGTGTTTGTGAAACACGAATGCCCCCGGAACGGCATTTTTTTCAAAGTTTGACCTTGACCTTGTCACATGACCTTGACTTTGGTACCAGCGGATGCGGATCATTGAGATCTATCATAATGCATTAGCTTTGTATCTTGAATAGGCTTGAAGATATTGGCAAGGTTAAGTTTTCGGGTTAAGTTTTCGGACAGACGGACGGACAGACGGACAGACAGACAGACAGACAGACGGACACGAGTAAAACAATATGCCCCCGATCTCTCAATACGGGGGCATGAAAATATTATATTATTTTCAGGGACTTGTCACAAATTTTTTCACATAACAATGGGACAAATTAATGAGACTCCATTTGTATTTAATTCAATTTTAGATTCATAATTTTCTGTGCATTATTATGATTGGCTTAAAATTTGATTTTATTTCTCAATCAAAACAATTTTGAGTATGCACCTATTTTATAAGCATCCACACAAAGTTGTCCCAATGAAATTTATTTCAAAGTTGACAAATCTTCACATTTTTGCTTCATAATACTTGGTATTAAATTATAAGATATGAAGAGATTTTCCGTTAATTTAATAGAGGTACGAAACTAAAAATGCATCACACTGAATCCACTTTGTTAATTAATACATTGTGTTTAGGTTTTTAGTTTCAAACCTCCATGAAAACAACAAAGACACTTTTCATCTCTTAATTGTTGCCTGTCACACCCAAAGGTAGAATATACATTCTAAATTTAGAAACAAGAGGACCATGATGGGCCTAGATCACATTAATTAAATAGGCAGATGTCAAAAAGGAGATAATTTCTACATAAGATCAATACCATGGAATGTTTTCAGCCAAGAGCAAGACAGATATGCCTTTTCGCTCTTTGATTCTATGTAAAACTGGATGCATCCAGGTGGAGCCCAAATGTGACCCCAGGGTCTTGATATGAACAAACTTGGTAGAGGTCCATTAGATGATGCTACAAACTAAATATGAAAGCTGTCTGCCTTCTAGTTTCAGAGAAGATTTTTGAAGGTTTTCCTATTTTCACTGATCATGTTCAGATGAGCTAAAAGGGATGCGCCCAGGTGGAGCCCAAATATGACCCCAGGGTCTTGATATGAACAGACTTGATAGGGGCCCACTAAATGATGCTATCAACCAAATATGAAAGCTGTGTGCCCTCTGGTTTTGGAAAGAAGATTTTAAAAGATTTTTGCTCTTTGATTCTATGTAAAAAGGGTCACGCCAAATACCAAATATGAAAGCTTTCTGCCTTCTAGTTTCAGAGAAGAAGATTTTTGAAGATTTTCATTTTTTTACCCTTTGTGCTCAGAAGAGCTAAAAGGGTTGCGCCTAGGTGGAGCCCAAATATGACCCCAGGGTCTTGATATGAGCAAACTTGGACGAGGTACACCAGATGATGCTACATACCAAATATGAAAGCTGTCTGCCTTCTGGTTTCAGAGAAGATTTTTGAAGATTTTCCAATTTTCACCCTTTTGTTAAGGGTTAAGGGAAAGTTAAGGGTGGAGTTCATTTATTTGGACAACTTTAGTAAAGCTTGACCCAAGGAACATCCCTGCCAAGTTTCATCAAGATTGGCCCACTGGTTTAGGAGGAGAAGATGTTTAAAGAATTTGTGGACGACAGACGGCGCAAGACGGACACTGGACATTGTACGATCACAATAGCTCACCTTGAGCACTTCGTGCTCAGGTGAGCTAAAAACGTCTGAGAAAAGTGTCAATATTGGTAAGCCTGTCAAGTTCACACAGTTTGATCATGGTCAATACTTTTGACATTTCTGATATGGTGCCTTTTATAACTCCAGATCACATTTCCATGGCTCAGTGCAAAACAGTTGTAACTGCCTATAAACATATAGGCAGTTACAACACTGTTTCGCGCTGAGCCATCAATTTGTTAGCATTTACATCATTTCAGATTTGACATCCCTGATAGGGTGCCTTTTATAACAACAGAAAAGATTTCGATGGCTCAGTGCAAAACAGTTGTAACTTCCTATAAACATATAGGCAGTTACAACTGTTTCGTGCTGAGCCATCGATTTGTTAGTTTTGACATCATTTCAGACTTGTCAGTCCTATAAAAAGACCTGGATCATGAACCTGTCCCGTTATTATTCAGCCGTGGTAATCTTCATTCTAACACCCTTCTACACAGATCTAACTAATTTCTGTATTTCATTTCTGCACGACGATTACGATTTTCGGATTGCAAGACAAGAGATCCTTCAAAAACTTGACCATATTCCCGATGAAACAATCAGAAACATCACTGCATACAACTTTTGTTTGTCTACTTAACAGGGTTTGCTCTGTCGAGACCAATTTTACTTTGACCAAGAATCATGTGGAGGCCACCTGCAGGGTTGCGTCTAGAAATTTTCAAAATGGGGGGCTGTCCCCCATTACAGTCAGAAAAAGGGGGGACCAAACCGAAATAATGGGTAAAGGAGGGGGGGCTTTTAGATCCAATGTTGTCACAGTAAATTTACCTGTTAACCCCAGGAAAATATAAAACTTCCTTTATATAACAACAGTTCGAATTACTATTTATATCTCACCATCTGTACGCTTTAAAAGAAATTTCAACTACAGTTTCAAGCGTAATATCACTCGAATTTACAATAGTAACAATTTCACCGAGGCTTGAGGTGTCATCATCAGTCCTTTTTTCCGTTTTATTTTCTTTATCTCACATTCGCTTTCTGAAAGAATGTTGTTCAGACGATTTCCGATATGTCATCCCAGGCTGTCAATTAAACTTGAAGCTCCAATCTCTTTCTATTTCCCCAAAATGCACAGAAGCTCGTTTCTCGCTAAATTATCAAAGGAATCATGAGTCCTGTGCGTTTTTTCTTAATCCAAATTATGACATTGTTCATACCGTATCTTGTCCATAAATTCGGACACAATAAAATAATTGTTGTTTTTTTTTCATGTCCGAATTCATGGATAATTAATTAAGCCAGTGTCCGAATACATAAAGAAATCATCAATGTCAGGGTAGGGGACTCGCTGCCCATTTCGGCAAGTAAAATCGCCGACCGTTTTGATAAGTGTTTGACTTCCTTATTATTCAAGATTTTACCAGACTATGGTCATGTGATGTCAATCATTTGTTGAAATTTATTCTCTTTCAGACTGCCGATTGCTTATTTTGGGTGAAGGACGCTGACTTTATTAGATTAATATTTGCTCAATAAATGATTCCCGATATTCAGGATGTTGTTTTATTCTGTGTTTTCAAAAATTCATAGGTCCCGAATTCACGGCTGTCACCAAAAGATCGTAACTGCATCTGAATAAGCTCTTGTTATGCCTTTATGACAAGTAATTAAGAACAAGAGGACCAAGATGGTCCTAGATTGCTCACCTGAGTCTCTATGACCCCTGGGACATCACAATAATTAGATAGGCAGATGTCAAAAAGAAGATAATTGCCTAAGAAGAATACCATGGAATGTTTTCAGCGAAGAGCAAGACAGATATGCCTTTTTGCTCTTTGATTCTATGTAAAAAGGGATGCACCAGGGTGGACCCAAAAAGTGACCCGAGGGTCTTGATATGAACAAACTTGGAAGAGGTCCATAAGATGATGCTACATTCTAAATATGAAAGCTTTATGCCTTCTGGTTTCAGAGAAGAAGATTTTTGAAGGTTTTCCCATTTTCACCCATCATGCTCAGATGAGCTGAAAGGGATGCCCCCGAGTGGAGCCCAAATATGACCCAAGGGTCTTGATATGAACAAACTTGGTAGGGGCCCACAAGATGATGCTATATACCGAAAATGAAAGCAGTGTGCCCTCTGGTTTCGATTAAAGAAGATTTTAAAAATTTTTCGCTCTTTGTTTCTATGTAAAAAGGGTTGCGCCCGGATGGAGCCCAAATATGATCCTAGGGTCTTGATATGAACAAACTTGGTAGATTGCACTAGAATATGCTAAATACCAAATATGAAAGCTGTCTGCCTTCTGGTTTCATACAAGAAGATTTTTGAAGATTTTTATTTTTTTACCCTTCATGCTCATAAGAGATAAAGGGATGCACCCGTGCAAAGCCCAAATATGACCCAAGGGTCTTGATGTGAACAAACTTGGTAGAGGCCCACTAGGTGATGCTACACACCAAATATTAAAGCTGTCTGCCATCTGGTTACAGAGAATAAGATTTTTAAAGATTTTCTCTCTTTGATTCTATGTAAAAAGGGTTGGGCCCTAGCAAAGCCCAAACAGGACCCCAGGGTCTTGATATGAACAAACTTGGTAGAGGTCCACTAGATGATGCTACATACCAAATATGTAAGCTGTCTGCCTTCTGGATTCAGAGAAGAAGATTTTTGAAGATTTTCATTTTTTTACCCTTTGTGCTCATAAGAGATAAAGGGATGCACCCTTGCAAAGCCCAAATATGACCCCAGGGTCTTGTTTTGAACAAACTTTGTAGAGGCCAACTAGGTGATGCTACACACCAAATATTAAAGCTGTCTGCCATCTGGTTACAGAGAAGAAGATTTTTAAAGATTTTCGCTCTTTGATTCTATGTAAAAAGGGTTGGGCCCGGGGCAAAGCCCAATTATGACCCCAGGGTCTTGATATGAACAAACTTGGTAGAGGTCCACTAGATGATACTACATACCAAATATGAAAGCTGTCTGCCTTCTGGTTTCAGAGAAGAAGATTTTTAAAGATTTTCATATTTTCACCCTTTTTGTTAAGGGTAAAGGGAAAGTTAAGGGTGGATTTCATTTATTTGAACAACTTTGGTAGAGCTTGACCCAAGGAACATCCCTGCCAAGTTTCATCAAGATTGGCCCACTGGTTTAGGAGGAGAAGATGTTTAAAGAAATTGTGGACGACGCACGACGCACGACGGACGACGCACGACGGACGACGCACGTCTGACGACGGACGACAGACATTCTACGATCCCAATAGCTCACCTTGAGCACTTCGTGCTCAGGTGAGCTAAAAAACGGACAAGAAATAAATCAAGCCCTCTTTACAAATTACAAAAATAATTCAAACTCGGCCCCGATTGATTAAAAAACGTGAATAAGATCATCAATATTGGCTGCATATTTTGGAAAAAGTCCTACCTGTCGCAAAATTAACAAGTGCATGTTGTATTGAGATGCAATACAGGAGTCCCCCACCGGATAACAAAAAATCCTTTCTTAAAATATATCTCCTACTAACTAGATCTATAACTGTATACAAAATTTGAAGTTGCTAGCACATTAGGTTTTGAACAAAATGTCCCAAACAAAAATAAAAGAGTAAAAACAACCAATGGCAAAAACTCCAAAAGTGGGCAGAGAAGAATGATTCTTGTACATGCCAATGGATGTGGCAGAGTAACAGTTCTTGTGCATTACACTTCTTCTCAATGAGATCTACCAGTGTACAAAGTTTGAAGTTGCTAGGGCTTATGGTTTAGGAGATAAGTACGGGACAAAAATATAAGGATAGAAACAACAGAGGGCAATAACTCAAAAAGTGGACATGGCAGAGTGACAGTTCTTGTACATGACTCTTGTCCTCAATGATATCTGTAAGTGTAGCAAGTTTGAAGTTGCTAGCACACATAGTTTAGGAGATAGCGGGGATTGCATTCCCAACTTTGTACGATTGACTCTGGTGGAAACCTGACCCCTGTTGCTTACTAAACACCCATGGCCGAGTGGAGGGTCGTATAAGCGGCTTGAATAGAGCCGTATCTACGACTGTCTGATCGCCCACCAACGATGTATTATCTTAGAATGTAGACTTATCCTGTGGAAATTTTCCCGAATCTAATGATAGATAATAAACTCAAGTTAACCCGAATTACCAGTAAAATATCTATTATGCTTCTATTAAAGCATCTGCAATATTTATAATCAACTTTCTTGATCCAATCATTATCAAATTAACTCTATGTCATTCTGTTTGTGAATTACCATACTGTATGTTATTTCATGCGATGGTTTAATAAAGAATATGTTATGTTATGTTTATGTTAGGTATGTTCCAGACAAGAATGTAAGGGTAACAAGAGCCATGTTGGACATGGGCATAAGTCCCCTACCGGCTTTGTTTGTCTCAATGTTTTCCCACGCCAATTCTATCAGGGACGTCAAAACCAGGTCTTGTTAAAGGGTTAAACAAGACTTACACGAGTTGTTGTCTCTGCTGTGCCCACTATACAATTCATGGAAGCAATAGACAGATGCAAGAAATAGTATCAATAACAGTTACCTTGTCTGATCCAAGATGTTTTTCTTCAGTCTTGTTGGTAAGAAATGAGAACTTTCACTGGAGGTGATTAATACTGCTGCATCACCACCCTGACTAACATGGCTTATAAATTTTTTTACATTTTAAAACAGGTTTCATCAAGTTAGCTTGCTTAGTTATTAAGTTATTGCAGGATCCATTTTTTGCCATATTTTCACTATTTCCGTTACCATAGCAACCACACTTTTTGTCAAAGAACAAAGATAAAATGATGTGCATAATCTACACATTGCCATCTAGTCATATACCAAGTCTCATCAAATTAGCTTGCTTACTTATTAACTTATCGCAGGATCCAATATTTTTTGCCATATTTTCACTATTTCCGTAACCATAGCAACAACAATTTTAGTCTAAAAACAAAAATAAAATGATGTGCATAATCTACACATTGCCATATAGTCATATACCAAGTCTCATCAAACTAGCTTGCTTAGTTATTATCTTATCGCAGGATCCCATTTTTGGCCATATTTTCACTATTTCTGTAACCATAGCAACCTCAATTTAAGTCGAAAAACAAAAATAAAATGATGTGCATAATCTACACATTGCCATCTAGTCATATACCAACTTTCATCAAAAACGCTTGCTTAGTTATTAAGTTATCGCGGGATCCAGATTTGTGCGGACAGACGGACGGACGGACGGACGGACAGACGGAGGGCAAACCTATAGTCCCCTCCGGTGTGAACACCGGTAGGGGACTAAAAACAACAAAGGGCAATAACTCAAAAATGGGGCATGGCAGAGTAACGGTTCTTGAACATGACACTTCTCCTCAATGAGATCTATAAGTGTACCAAGTTTGAAGTTGCTAGCACACATAGTTTAGGAGATATGTTCCGGACAAGAATGTAAGGGTAAAAACAACAAAGGGCAATAACTCAAAAAGTGGGCCTGGCAGAGTAACAGTTCTTGAACATGATACTTCTCCTCAATGAGATCTATAAGTGTAACAAGTTTGAAGTTGCTAGCACATATGGTTTAGAAGATATAGCCCGGACAAGAATGTAAGGGTAAAAACAACAAAGGGCAATAACTCAAAAAGTGGGCGTGGCAGAGTAACGGTTCTTGAACATGACACTTCTTCTCAATGAGATCTATAAGTGTACCAAGTTTGAAGTTGCTATCACATATGGTTTAGAAGATATAGCCCGGACAAAAGCGTGACGGACAGACGGACGGACGGACGGACAGACGGAATCGAGCAAACCTATAGTTCCCCCAACTGGTAACCGGTGGGGGACTAATAAAGTAATCCTGTTTAAACTCTGAGTTTTTTCCCAAATGAAATCCATCTCTACAGAGTCGAATAAAGCGTGTCAATTTATCCTCTTTCAAGAAAGGGTTTGACATCTCATGAGGTTTAAAAGCGTGTTGAACGAATGCCAGGTCAGGAAGCTACCCGAAAAGTAGCTGAACATCTGGTGTCGGCGCCTTTGATCACCCGTTCTCCCTCTTCGAAAAATGAACTGTTCCTGACGCTTTACTCTGTGACGAGAATGAAATGTTCATTTTTTCGTGCCGATTCGCCAGAAAGCATCGCTGACTTAATTTTGGATTGCTTATTGGATAAAACACAAAGTACAGATATTTTCCTTATGGGGATAAACATTGCACAAATCTTTCGTATTTTTTAATCAAAAGATTCTATGTTGCGATTTACAGAAATATATTAGAAAATAATTTTCATTTTGTTCCAGTCTAATTTCGGAAGACGAAAACTATTCAAGTTTTGAAATTCGTAGCCCGTAGCACGGACCCTAAATATTTAGAGTCCCTGCCCGTAGGAACCATCATCACCCGCTCGTTTTGAAGTTAAAAAACTAATCCTTATTCTATGAACGAAGAATCAAAATTTCATTTTACTAGAAAATTTTAGAAATACTGGTCCAATTAACCGGTTATCTCAGCTTAAAAAAAATATAATCACGCACGGCAATGTAATTTTTGCGGGCCAATTAATTTTTTATGGGGATCGGGTATGCATAGAAATGTTAATTATGCGGGATTATGATTATTTTAGCGGGATTCCCGCAATCCCGCGCTCTAGATGCAACCCTGCACCTGGAACTGTTATATCTTTTTTTATTTCACAGCATTTTTTAACTTATAATTTTGATAAAATTTATATATAACATGGTTCATCCAATAAAAAAGTGAAACTAGTGCTTCAATGCCTAACTAGTTTATTTATAGTCCGTTTGACTTCTATATGAACCAACCTTTTCATCAATTACATAAAATTGCGCTTGAATGAAGGATTTGTATGTGGTACAATCTTAATTTCAGATTAATACCATTCCAAAAAATATTTTTTGAAAACAAAACGATTTCAAAATAATGATTTTGTCTATCTAGTTAATGATAATATTTTCGCATTTTCCGCTCTTAAACACTTGGGGTGATAGAGGCTGTTTAGTAGTAAAAAATATAAACATAATTGTAAAACCACGTGGCAAAATATTTGACAGATGAAATGACCATTTTTCCTTATTTGGACATTCTAATTAGCATATCAATGGTCATGTCATCTTAAAGATCAAATGAAAAGCTAATTTTGGAACGTGTGTTTAAAACATTTCCTGATAATTATCAATGAAATAAGGAGACACAAAAAGTTCGCGTCGAAAAAAACACATTTAAAAGAACGATATTGACAAAAATGTGACCGTGATTTATTGGAAAAATTTTACCTGGCCAGAAATACGTACACGCACATGCGCAATAGCTATGACGTCACTGCGAGGGATTCCCCGTTCTAGATAAACAAAGAGAGCATAGTAAATATGACCACTTTCAAATGAATCGTAGAAAAATCTATCCTGTTACCCTCTTATCCACATGTTCAACTGAGATCGTTTGAGCCCCACTTGCTTTGAAGATGTAGTATCATCACAGTCTGAATCCGAGTCAGAGATGTAGGGTGAAGAAATCCAGTCTGACCGGTACCCGATTCTGACATCCCCAACGATCTAATCGGGAATAGCTCTCCGAGTCTAATCAATTGTGAAACATTTAATTTAAACCTACCAATAAAATGGTTTTAAATGATATACCTGAGATATGTCACACGTTTTTGTGGAAAATTCAAGTTTCGTTGCCATTTTTGTTTTTTTGGGGTTTTTTTTATTTTTATTTTTACAACGCTAACTGGAAATCCCGATTGATCATTCTTGTCAATTACAATATGGGGAAAAAGTGGTTGGTGTTGGGAATCATTTTTAAATACACAAAAATTAAAAATCGAAATTTGAAGCAGTTTGATTACACACTTTTAATTAATTTTCAAATATGGCAACGACATCAAAATTTAATTATTTTACCCCTTTACATGATTATACAGTTGTCATCATGTTACCAAAACGGTGCAAAGGAAATTTTTATTCTAAAGATTACCACCAGAAAAGGCTATGAAACTATACAAATCGTTCTTTAGCCCCCAAAATGTTGCAAACGCAGCTGTATTAAAACTATATCTATGGCATTATTCCACCAAACGTAATTTATCCATGCAATCACAATTATCCATAATTCAATCTTTATTGACAGACCTTTTTATTGTTCATTTATTTTTTGTCACAACTGTTTACGCTTCGTCTCATTTTTTTATAAATTAAATCAAAAGTTAGATATCACCTCAGACTCTTATACCATTGCACGAATTAAATAATAAAGGAGAAAGTTAAATAGAAGTCCTTTCATAAGCCGCAAAACACATGGGTAAGTGTCATAAAGATCGTCTTTTCTTACGCAACATTCCATACCACGTGTCAAAGTTTCTTTGATATGTCCGTGTCGATGCACCAATCAATTGTCCATGTCATATATTGATAAGCCCCCAATCACACGTGCGTGTCGCCTTTATTTTGGTCAATATACCCACTAGACTGGTTCTACTGTCGACTCATGTATTAGAAGGCTTTTATGATGGTCGACAGTGGGACCAGTTTATATACAGACCACATGACAATTATCTTTGATCTATCTGTGACAATGCACCAATCAATTACCCATGTCACTGATTTATTTTTTTGACACATATCTTTTCAAACTATCACGCAAAAAAGCAAAAATTTCAGATGACACAATCTGAACTATCTCATACACAAAAAACACTTTTTCGACATGCTTCAAAACAGTGCAACTATAGATTTGAGAAAGCTGAAAATACGGTGTCAAGAGAAGAAATTAAAAAACGGTCATTTTTAACCAATCAAATACTAAAAATCTATTCTATATGAGGAAAACAAAATCAGTACATAGTGTTGTGGTTTATTCCCTTTGTCTTATCCCATTTCGTCTACACTATAAAAATATTGGGTAAGATGAAAAATTCCCATTTGGTCTAAAGAAAGAAAGACAAATGACATCAATAAATTTTTTGTTCATTTATTAACGATCCATCCGTTCGTAGATTCTTTCATCAACCAATTCATTTACTCATTCTTTCTTTTGTTCATTCATTTATTCCCTTATAATTTTATATCTTGAGGTCATTTTTATTATTATTTTTTTTTTAAGTATTACTTCTTGCTACTGATGCAAATCATACCCGAAATAGAGTTTACCCTTGCCCATTCAACTATGCATAAAAAACGTCCCCTGACCCCAGGTTTTAATGCTCGGGAAAGCAAAATGATGCAATTTGACTCTAGGAAATTTGAGCTGTCACGTCATTTTAATGCGTCAATGGTTATCAGAATAGAACAGATATTTTATTTAGAATATCGACTCGAACACATTATGGTTCATCGTCGAAATACAAAACATTGTACATGACATACATGGGTATGAACATAATAAACAATATATGTGACAATGTAGAAATAATGGATTTCGTAGTGTTCCCGTTAATAGTTCAAATAGTAACCGTATACAGTATATCGTCAACCCAGTTCAGAAACCCGTTACCACGGCTTAATTCAAGCTGTAGTTACGCATTCTCCGAACAAAACTGACGCAGTAATTGTGTTATCTCCGAAAGGTAATCTCAAATGTTTAAGAGGATGAAAATCGATCATTCATTTATGATATTATCAAAAGAGTGTCATGCTATTGATATAAGTTAAGTTAAAACTTTCTCTAACACCTAAATTGATTGTCAGTTAACACATTCCGGAGATCGGATTGGCGATCGTAATTGGCGGTTTACTATTAATCTTCAATACTTGCTTATCACGGGTTAACACCAAAACAATAATTGGTGAAATCATGTTGATAAAGTTTTTTTCCTTAGGAGATGGTGTTCGGTGAGTCTCTTTTTTTTTTTTGACTATTATCGGGTCATGCTTTCTCGCTTCTTAAGATTCCTACCCTGATCTAACGGGAACGAAAAGAGAGTAATTCCCGAAGTATTTAGGTTTGCGACATCCAGGGGCAACACAATAATGCAAAATTCAAGTACTTTTTCGAGTGTAATTTATCATAAATCGATCTAAAATACGTAGCCGCTGACAAATTGTTTACTATGCCAGTATTATCTATCCCTCGCGTTGATGTCACATGCCTAAGTCACGTGATCGTGAAGTTATCGAGGACCAGCTACAGGCGTGTTTATGGAAAATCGTGAAATTCACAGTTATAAAAAATCATTTTTGTATTCTGGCTATTGCATCGTATTTAATTTTTACTTATGAATACACAAAGAAACGGTTGTGAACGCTTTTCATTTGACCTTTAATTTTAAATATCACTTGATTTTTACCGTTATAACTTGCCTTCTTATCAAGTTTTCCTCGTGAAATTCCCAACGACTTGGTTAAATAATGCTTTTTGATTGGTCTAAACATGTGAATATGGGGTTCATCTCAAAATAGATAAAACAATTATCAATTATCTAGTCAAATGGTTTCTGAACAAAGAGAGAATGTATTGAGATTTGATATCCAAAGGTAGTAATAATCTTCGACAAACTTAATTTAATAACAAGAGGGCCGTTGGCCCTGGGTGCGCTCACCTGAGAAAAAAGCTTCATTACCTAGGTATGTCCATGCAACCACAGAAAAAGAGATTTTCACTTATTCAATCAGATAACATTTGAAATAATCCTTTCCCCCCCTCTGCTCCTCCCCTGGTCATTATTTATCTAAGCTTTTTCATAAAAGGTCTGTGATCAGCTAATCTATGCCAGATATACAGGCTGAGTCTGAGACTTTTAAAGTTTTCTTTAATGAGTTGATCAATCCATGTCAAATATAAAGGCTGTAGGGATTCAAAATTCTCAACCAAGCACTCCCCCCCTCCCCCAAGATGCTCTGCACCTGGTTAATCTACAGTCATAATTTTAGCTAATTCAATTAATGTCCATATTATCATGATCATCCATACCAATTTTCAAGTCTGTAGGACTCCTGGTTAATTAGAAGAAGTTTAAAGATTTCAAAAATGATCCAAAGTACTACCCCCCCCCCCCCCCCCCCCCCACACACACACACACTCAGCACCTGGTGACCCTACAGTCATCATTTTGGCTACATGTATTCTTATAAAGGTCAATATGTTGATCACCCATGACAATTTTCAAGTCTGTAGGGTTCCTGATCCAGGAGAAGAATAAGGTTAAGGATTTCAAAATTGATCCAAAGTACTACCCCCTCCCCCCTAATGCTCCGCATCTGGTGACCCTACATTCATGATTTTACGTATGTAATTTAAGATCAATATGCTTATCATCCATGCTAATATTGAAGTCTATAGGGCTCCTGGTTCATTAGAAGATGAAGGTTAAAGTTACAAAATTTTCACAAAAGTACTCCCCCCTCCCCCCTGGTGCTCCGCACCTGGTGGCATTACAGTCATGATTTTAGCTCTTTTAATTAAGGTCTATGAGCTGATCCTCCATGCCAATTTTCAAGTCTGTAGGGCTTGTGGTTCATCAGAAGAAGAAGGTTAAAGATTACAAAATTTTCACAAAAGTACTACCCTCTCCCCCCTGGTGCTCCGCACCTGGTGAATCTACAGTCATGATTTTAGCTAATTCAATCAATGTCAATATGCTGATCATCCATGCCAATATTCAAATCTGTCGGACTCCTGGTTGAGAAGAAGAAGAAGGTTAAAGATTACAAAATTTTCACAAAAGTACTACCCCCACCCCCCTGGTGCTCTGCACTTGGTGGCCCAACAGATATGATTTTAGCTATTTTTATTAAGGTCTATGAGCTGATCCCCCATGCCAAATTTGAAGGCTGTAGGGCTTCTTATTCAGAAGAAGAAGAAGGTTAAAGATTACAAAATTTACCCAAAGTACTACCCCTCCCCCCTGGTGCTCCGCACCTGGTGGCCCAACAGATATGATTTTAGCTACTTTTATTAAGGTCTATGAGCTGATCATCCATGCCAAATTTGAAGGCTGTAGGGCTTCTTATTCAGAAGAAGAAGAAGGCTAAAGATTACAAAATTTACCCAAAGTACTACCCCCTCCCCCCTGGTGCTCCGCACCTGGTGGCCCAACAGATATGATTTTAGCTATTTTTATTAAGGTCTATGAGCTGATCATCCATGCCAAATTTCAAGGCTGTAGGGCTGCTTGTTCAGAAGAAGAAGAATTTTAAAGATTTTCTTAAATTTTTAACTTTTGTTGCCATAGCAACCAGAGTTTTTCACCGATTTCAACTCTTTTAGCAATTCTTAAAGGGGAACACCTAAGGAACATTTCTGCCAAGTTTGGTTAAAATTGGCCAAGTAGTTTAGGAGGAGATGTCATTTAAAGAAATTGTTGACGGACGACGGACGACTGACGACGGACGACGGACGGACGCCGGACAAAAGGTGATCACACTAGCTCACTTGAGCACGTTGTGCTCAGGTGAGCTAAAAATAGTCGATTTTTTACTAAAACAACTCGCCTAAAATCTTATACTTTTGACTTGGCCCCTATGCAAATCAGTACTATTTTTGGTTATACAATTCGCTGTTCCTTTTAATACAGACACAAGTATTTATGACAAGGTGAAAGATAACATGTAGACGGACGGACAAAATCATCATTTTACTTTCAAAAATTCTGAAAAACAAAATTTGTCATGATATTAGTTGGAAAATATTATATGCCGAGAATAAATACGTTTCATTAATTCATTTCTGATATTTTCAGCGAAACGTTGGTCCATATAGAAGTCAAACGGACTATATATGAGATTATTGTTCCACTATTGTGTAGTGTAACGCTCCTTCAATGTTTGACAGACACCTACCTTCATACTTTATATGGAACCGTTGTTGCAAGGCAACAGGAAGAGGTACCATATGACGTAATGGCCACGTAGACCCTTTGATGTTTCAATTTTTAAAAAACTTCATATTGAACTACCTGGTGGTGTTTTTTTACCCAAATTACATTGATAAATGTTTTCTGGTATTATATCTAAGTGGTAGACAGTGTCTATAAATATATAGGCACTTACAATGATTGCACACTGACCATTTAATTCATGTTTTTGCTTTTTGTCATTTCAGTAGAGCGACCCACATACCAGGATCATGAAGCTGCCCTGTTATTATACAGCTGTGGTAATCTTCATTCTAGCACCCTGCTACACAGATCTAACTAATTCCTGTATTTCATTTCCCCACGACGATTATGACGTTCGGATTCCTAGACCAGAAATCCTTCAAAAACTTGACCATATACCAGATGAAACTATCAGAAATATCACCGCTATACAACTTTTTGCTTGTCCATTTAACAGACTTTGCTCCGTCGAGCCAAATTTTACTTTGACTAAGAATGATGCCGAGGCAGCACGGAACTGTTGTACGGAAGTACAGTGTAGCTGCGAACCCAACTGTGTACACACTGAATCGTGTTGTGTGGATTACAATTACGGATTCTCACTGACTGAACATGATTATACTTCTGAAGGTGAAGAAATTTATGAGTGTGTATATCCCATGTTACGAGTTTTATTTGACAACAAGAAGAGTGAGAGAAGATGGTTAATAGCGAAGTGTCCTGAACACCAAACAATACAAGTCTCGACAAATAGCTGGTTTTGTGAGGCAGAGTACAAACAACTATGGAATTTCGGTCACTATCAATATAGCTCACCAGTCACAGACAAAAAATCACTGAAGTCGTATAAAAATATGTTTTGTGCTCTTTGTCACGGACTGAAAGAAGATGATGTCACTGTTTGGAAAGCCACTATACAGGGGAGTCAACCAATCCTTGGCTCCTACAACACATTTGAAGAAATCGTGGACACAATACTGCTTTATCCCTACTTCAATGTAGTCTACATCCCACCTGAGGATATACCCCCAGAAATGTATAACTGTATTGAAAAGAAGTGTGATAAATCAGGATATATCGAATATAGTCAGTTTGTCGAGGACGCTTGTTTGTCCTATCGTTCTGTATACCTCAACAGATTCCAGAATTTATTCTGTGCCCTTTGTCAAGGTGTTAACGTGGGGCATGATGATTGTAAAGACTTGTCATACATATTTGAGTCCAAGTTTTCGTACATTGGTATTCTGGATTTCAATAGTCTCGACCCACCCACCAGACGGATAGACAGTCATCCAGAAATGAAATGTCCGGAAGGATACTTTTGGGATGAAATCCTGGTATGTTCAATTACAGTCTTTTTTCTTAATTTCCTTCATACTATACAAAGAGGATAATTGTGTCAGTGTAAGATTTGTTTATATTTGATTTAGTGAACAACAAAAGCTATATTTTTGCAAGAGGCAGGGCCAAAAAAGGGGAAAAAAATATAGAGCTTTTCTTGTTCACTCAACAAAATATTGATGGATCTTACTCAAACAAGAAGACCATGATGGTCCTAGATCGCTCACCTGAGTCTCTTTGACCCCTGGGACATCACATTAATTAGATAATCAGATAATTTCTACATAAGATCAATATCTTGGAATGTTTTCAGCCAAGAGCAAGAAAAATATGCCTTTTCACTCTTTGATTCCATGTAAAAAGGGATACACCCAGGTGGATCCCAAATGTGACCCCAGGGTCTTGATATGATATGAGGTCCACTAGATGATGCTACATACTGAATATGAAAGCTGTCTACCTTCTGGTTTCAGTCTGCGAAGACAATTTTTGAAGATTTTCCTATTTTCACCCATTGTGCTCAGATGAGCTAAAAGAGATGGGCCTCGGTGTAGCCCAAATATGACCCCTGGGTCTTGATATGAACAAACTTGGTAGAGGTCTACTAGATGATACTTCATACCAAATATGAAAGCTCTCTGTAATCTGGTTTCGACAAGACGATTTTTGAAGATTTTTCTTTCTTTACCCTTCGTGCTCAGAAGAGCTAAAAGGGATGCGCCTGGGAAAAATAAGCCCCAAAAAGCCTAAATATGACCCCTTGGTCTTGATATGTACAAATTTGGTAGAGGTTCACTAGATGATGCTTCATCCCCAATAAGAAAGCTGTCTGCCATCCGGTTTCAGAGAAGAAGATTTTTAAAGATTTCAGCTCTTTGATACTATGTAAAAAGGGTTGCGCCCAGGCAAAGCCCAAATATGACCCCTGGGTCTTGATATGAACAAACTTGGTAGAGGTCCACTAGATGATGCTTCATACCAAATATGAAAGCTCTCTGCCATCTGTTTCAGAGAAGAAGATTTCTAAAGATTTTCACACTTTGATACTATGTAAATGGGTTGCACCTGGGCAAAGCCCAAATATGACCCCAGGGTCTTGATATGAACAAACTTGGTAGAGGTCCACTAGATAATGCTACATACCAAATATTAAAGCCTTCTGCCTTCTGGGGCCGTATCCACGAAACATCTTAGTTTGAGATTTTTCTTAGTTTGGCATTTTTTACTAAGTTTTCCAATATTTTCTTAGTTTTTCGTTTTTCACTAAGTAATTTTCTAAGATTTTGCTAAGTTGAAAATTTTCCACTAAGATAATTCCATTTTCTGCTAAGTCGAATTTTCCACTAAGTTTTTGACTAAGATCGGCGATTTTTCACTAACAATTTAAGATAGCTACCGAGCTGACTTAAATCCTGAGAAATTTCTTAAATATGGCGGTTTTCATCTTAAAAATGGCGACAACCACCGCTTCGGACAGAAATTCGACGGATTTGGATGGAATTAGGCGAAAAATCTTGGAACTTTTTTCATTTCTTCGAGTTATTTATCGATTCTGTTAGTTTAATGGCAGAAATGAGTCATTCTAAGGGCGATAAGCGAAAAATCGACGATCGACCAAAAACGTTCGACGCTACGATGTTTTACTCGACATTTTGTCCATTTTCTCGACAACACTCATGGTAATCGATGCAATATACGCCAACGCTGATGGAGGAAAGATTCGTTCAGTTGAAAACAAACTCACGACATGGACACAAATCGTTCAGAAACAGGAATTCATCGTTACCCCACCCACCCAAAACCACAACAAACACTCGGAAATGTTGAGCTTGAAGCTGATTTTCCTCGTTCGTGACAGTTACTGGATTGATCTGCTCCAGTCTTCAATTAATTTATTGCAAAAATAAATAAATGCAGAGATTCTCTGTCCATCTGACTGCCTTCTATTTAACTACCAACGGGAGCTCAGTTGAAAATGAACACTCCTAGATGTTACATTTTGGGATCAAGATAGGAGTTTTAAACACTTCTTTGCTCTCTTAGGAACTCCAAGAAATCAGTATAGACTCGGTCACAGGGAATAATTATTTGTCCAGACAATACTGAGTGAATGTCCATTGATATTAGCCAAAACAAACCGAAGTTGGTTTGAAAACTTGCAAAATAAATAGTGAAAATTAAGGGAGTGATACAGTGCTAACCCTGCGCACCTAAGAGGGTCAAGTACAAAATTCGTGTAAAGATATCGGTTGTACAAAAAAAATCAAGACAGGAATGCACTCGTTAACCATTTTGGCTATGTAAAAGACATTTTATCTAGAACAAACTGTCACTAGAATTACATAATCCGGTGATGAACAGAGGCACCGTCGCGTATTATCAACGCAGTTTTTGTCGGCTAAACCTGCGCAGTCGAGGAAAGTACCTAAAATTAAAGTCCGTTATCTGTTAAAATTAAAATGAAAAACACTGAGACCAAAACGGGAATCTTTTTGCTGTAAAATACACACATGAACTTTTTGTTTAAAATGGTGCAATCGATTGAATTTTGAGTAGGTTGTTCTGCTTTTTTGTTTAGTGGCCATTTTGTTAGTTTACATGACGTCATATAGCTGCGCAGCTTTAGACGACGCGCAGGATTACCCGACATGAGTGTATAATTCCAGAGGTGTGTTTTTTACATTAAGATGTAAATTTTTGCTAAATGAAATTCTTAAGAAGTCATAAGAAACGATTTTTGACATTTTGATACTGAAAACATTCAACGTCAAGGCTACTCATTTTAAGCATGTGCAATGTCCAGCTTCGTTTCCCCATTAAGATATTTTAATATTCTTATTAAGCCGCTTAAAAATCTTAATCTAAAAAACATCTTAAAAATCTTAATGAGACTCTTAAGAATCTTAATCTAAGAAACGCACCTAAGTTTGATACACATGTAGCCTATACTATAGATCTACTTTAAGTGCTTTAGAGTTACTGAATAAGTCATATTTTGAAGTGAATTCTGAGAGCTGAATGATAGACGGATGCAAAATTATACCATTTTGAAATACAGAATGAGATTTAAGGAAGATAAGGGTCTACAAAATGCAACCATTTCATTATGTACAATGCCTTAATAGTATTTTGAGATATTGAAAGATATTAAATTTTAAATTGTTTAATGCTATCGAGATATGTTGGTAGATTCTCACTTGGTAATCTCACCGCCAAAACAGTGAAATAATCAATTTTGCTTTAAAACCAGTGAAATTATCAAAAAGAATTTTCCATAACTTTCTGATAAGTAGAAAATTATCTCATGTCTTTGGACAAGCAGAGATATTTTGCATTCTACAGCTTTGGAAGGAGCTATAGACAAACATCAGCCTGCACATATGTGCAGCCTGATGTTAGTCTACACCACCTGTTTCTCTCTTCAAACCAGAATTGTCAATAGATTTAGTTTTTCAAATAAAAATTGACCTACAGTTAGTAATTTAAGTGCTTTTTATCCTTTGATTTTTATGAAAATTTTTAGCCAAATTTCATTCAGCATGTTAAAATTTGTGGACACTTGACCTAGGTGGAGTTTATTTCTTTTCACAATATTTATGCAAGAAGTTTATAGGCCTCTTTTTGTGTGACAGTACACAAAATGAAAAAAAAAAGAAAAAGAAAATTACGGGTCATTCATTATCAGATTATGAACCTTTTATAACTAAGGTACATGTAGTGTGTAAAATTCTATATTGGCTGTGAACTTTTTATTTCATACTGAATCTATACTAGAAGATGCCAAAAGTTACAATTCATTAAGAAATTATGAAGGAATGGCTTAAGGTAGTGGACCTGTAATTGTTCCATTACATATTAAAACACATGCCCTTTCACAATGTTAGTCAAGGTTTCCTAATGAAAATCATTAGGACACCTTGGTTAACACTGTTAAAGTGAATAATTTGGAATTACACAAATATACACTTGATAACTTTGTGAAATTGACTTTAAATTGACATTTACTTCTGTCAAAATCATTATGACTATCTTGCTCAGCACTCCATTCATTCAATCCTAGCACTCACTCAACCCATTCATAAACACTCTTAAATTATTCAAAAACACTTCAAAATTGTTCAAAAGGATCAATTTCATTCAAATTGATTAAATCTTTCTCTAAATTTATTGGCTGTTGAGGCAGGGATCATTTTTGGTCGAGATATTGAGAAGTTCTCTCATTTTTCTGTCAGCAATCTCATTGAAACTGGCTTAATGAGAGAAAAATCTCAAAGCAATGTGTAATTCAGTGAAGAATTTGGTGAATTTCGTTGATAAAAACTCTTGATTTCTCACTAGGATGGGCAAAATGAGATGTTTTTGCAAAAGATATTCTGAGCCAGAATTATCCCCCTTGAGGTTTTTAAAGTGTCTAATTGTCCTTGAAAACACCAAGACACAAAAGTATGTAAAGGGAGATAAAAAATCTTCTTATCTCCCTGTAATTTCATTAAAAACTCTCCTTTAACTCCATTTCATTTGGAAATCAATCCAAATTCATTCACATTTCGATTTCATGATGTTAACGGTACATGTATTATGACATATTCCTTCTGATCACAAAACTCTGGCAGACACTTTCTACTAAGATCAACCTGCACAGATGCACATTCTGATCCTAGCACAGACTGCCTGCTCTCTGCTTAAACATTGTGGAAAAATACTATCTTTGACACATTCTAGTTTCAGCAGGATAAGGTTTAATAAGGAAACACAAAAAATATTGAGATGATAATAATTATTCATTATTTATTTCACAAATTTAGACAATATCATGTAATCTGTGATCGTGAAAATAACAATTAAAATACAGTCCATTGAAAAATAAAAGATTTTGTTTTGTCTGTGTTGTATAGAAGAAGACCCATAACACAAGAAAAAAAACACTGTATTTCTTTTAAATTGCATAGTCTTGGCAATGTGATTAATTTTAACTAGTTAATATGGGAATTTTCATAAACATTCTTTTACAAGATAAAAAATGTTTTTCAAATTCCTATATTTATGTTCACCCCATGCAGGGTTCCTTTTTGACCCTTAAACCAGGGTTTTGACCCTCAAAAATTTGAAAACATCTGATTTTGACCCCTCAATTTTCTATCAGGAGCGGTCATTTCGACCCTTTTGATTTTCAGTATTGCATATCAAAACTGCTGCATATTGTAAATGTATTAGAATTAGTTGTCTCCTTCATATCTTTAATTCTTTATAGGAGTTTCACATGAATCTCTTACATAAAGATATGAAGGAGATAATCAAAGAAATTCATCGGCAAAATCAAAAACAATTTACCAATTATATCCTCTCTTAAGACTGTTTTGACCCCTTCAACAGCAGTTTTGACCCCTACAATTACAGTTAAGGGTCAATGACTCCTGAATTTGAAAAGCTAGCACAAGCCCTGAAGGGAAGATTTACTTGAAAAACAGTATTATCAATTGATTCTATTTTCAAAAATCTGTGAGGCCAATAACACAAGAGGCCAAAGAGGGCCCATATTGCTCAACTGGCTTTAAAAACCCCACACTATTGCCCTGCCATGCCCATATTTGGGGATCAATCACAACTTCTTGAACAATTTAAGTAAAGGGTCATCCAAGGAACATCCATGCCAAGTTTCATTAAAATCAGCCCAATGGTTTGGGAAAATCCCCCCCCCCCCACTGCCACGCCAATATTTGGGGATCAATCCAAATTTCTTGAACTATACTTAGCAAAAAAAGAAACTTTACATGACTTACTGAGGGCTGTAGTATTGCTATGAAACCATAAAGAATACAGATGTTACTATTACATGAAACTTGAAGGCAATATCCGTCGGTTTATGGAAGGGTCAGTAACTTGATGTTTGTAAAATGAGGTTTGGTGGTCTAAGGACAAAGGGGTCGATTTCAAATATCACAGAAATGAAATCAAGATTGTCAGTGATGTTTTGAGTATAGGTCCTTGACGTTTTTGTGATTAGAGTCGTTCCAACATCATGAATGACCAACGTCTGAGCTAAATACGCATACTTGTCTTGCAGTTATCTTTCCTTTGATGAAATGAATTGAAAAATATGCAATGGCAACAGGGCCATTACATGACGTCAAAAGTGGCCTATCTCATCTCGGCCGACACTTCATGTGGTTGTAACTGTTTTTTTTGTTAATTAATATGGGTTTACAGGTCACTTTCGATAGTTTTACATTAAAAATTCGACCGCTGGTGCACCTATCCATAGTTTCTTATCGTTTCTCACAGTACAGCTAGAGCTTTCATCTGAGGCACCAGTCGCCATTCTCTCCTAGGCGTATCACTTGCCAATTGCGTGGGAGAGAAATGACACTTATCACA
The DNA here is from genome assembly GCA_948146395.1 of Fragum whitleyi. Lineage (NCBI taxonomy): Eukaryota > Metazoa > Mollusca > Bivalvia > Cardiida > Cardiidae > Fragum > Fragum whitleyi. Next base: position 43,903,351 of record OX411548.1, read on the forward strand.
ATGCTTTTTGTCAAATATTGGATGAAAGACAGCCGAGCCAGAGGTCAAACCCACAACCCTATGAATGAAAACCAGACGCGTAACAGATTGTCCTAACTGGGTGCGGCAGTTCTAAACCAAGATGTTAAAATGTAAATTGCCTGTCCCGAGTAACCAAACTTTAGAGTTGCGTTTTAAACAGACATTCAAGCTCTATGTATACCCATAGTCTAATTCCTGCCTTTATTTGATTATTGTTACATACCCGTTTCAGTAAGAATGTACAATCAATTTTGTTTTTTCGTGCTGATGCTAAGGAATGAGTGTGACTGTGTTACAAAAATCACTCAAAATGAACTTTGGGTAGCTCAACACGAGTATGTGACCAAAACCGGAAGTTACAGACGCATTACCTCGGACTAGCTTCAATCGCGCAAATTCCTGTGTCTGTGTAGTCTCTGTACCTAGTCCAACTAACACATGTGAATAAAGTTGGCCAATAGCCACTGTAGGTCATTCAAAACAGACCAACAAGTATGTAAAGTTTCTTATTTTGCTAAGTGTATTTAAGTTTAGGGTAACCCAAGGAACTTCTATGCCAAGTTTAATTGAAATGGTTTCGTTGGAGAAGATTTTTAAGGATTTTAATGTGAAAAAATGCCACCCCCCATATTTGGGGGTCAATCAAAATTTCTTGAACAATTTAATTAAAGGGTCACTCAAGGAACATCCATGACAAGTTTCATTAAAATCAGCCCAATAGTTTGGGAGGAGAACATTTTTAAAGATTTTCACATGAAAACATGCCACCCCCATATTTGCGGGTCAATCATAATTTCTTGAACAATTAAAGTAAAGGGTCACCCTAGGAACATTCTCGCCAAGTTTCATTGAAATCAGCCCAATGGTTTGGGAGAAGATTTTTAAAGATTTTCATGTGAAAAAATGCCCCATCCTGCCACGCCCAGTTTTGGGGGTCAATCAAAATTTCTTGAACAATTTAATTAAAGGGTCACCCAAGGATTATTTTTATCATATTTCATTAAAATCCGCTCATTGGTTTGGGAGGAGAAGATGTCTAAAGAAAAAGTTTACACATGGACGGAAGCACGACGGGCACTCCGCCATGACAATAGCTCGCTGGCCTTCGGCCAGTGGAGATAATTATTCTGATGTTAACCTACTTTCACTATTGGTGGCTTAGTCTCTCCAAAATCATTAGCTTGGCTGTTTTTGGAGAAAACCAAAGGTATTGTCATCACCTTGGTGACATTGTTAATTGTGTGACAAAATTTAATGTTAGTCATATTTTATCTGTTGAAGATTTATTCATGAAACCTGGCAAGTTTGTTCACTGATATGAGCTATCCAGACTATCAAGGGGGATAACTGAAAACATTTCTGTAAGAGTTATGCCCTTTTCCTGATTTAAATTGTTTGCACCTGCAGCCAAGCCTTGGCACATATGAACAAGGGTCTTTTTCTGTTTATGAACACTAAACTGACCCTGAAGATAGCACAGTGGACTGCATATCAGGGGGCTCATAGGTTTAAACCCCTGCTTTGCCAACATTCTTTTCAATATTTGTTTGTAACTAATAGCTGAATAGTAACCTATTAAGTGGAATGAGCTACCATTGGTTTGGATGTGATGTTGTGGTAGTATATGACTCATCACACTCATTCTGTTTCAATCCAAAATCATTTACCTTGTCAATTTCTCAACCCATTAACTGTAGCACTTATTGTGTAAGAGATATGCTCTGAAAAAAATGTAAAGGTACAAAATTTTAATTACAAAGGGCATTAACTAGAAAATGGGCAGGCTAGCATTGGTCTTATACATAACCCTTTCCACAATGTGATCTTTAAGTGTATAAAGTTGCCAGTTGCTAGCACTTAGGATTCAGGAGGAATGCTCAGGGAAAAAAATGTAACAGAAAAAACAATAAAGGGAAATAACTCAATAAGTATGCAAGCTAGAGTTACCGTTCCTCTCCATGACACTTGTCTACGTTGTGATCTATAATTGTTATAATTTCAAGTTGCTAGAACTTGGGCATAAGGATTTATGATATGACCAATAGTATGACAGATGGACAGACAGAAGGATGAAATCAAGTCAACCTAACAGTTAACCGGTGGGGAAATAAAAGAAAAATTAAGAAGTGCCAAATGTAAAAATAACTTGTCTTGACCCTCAAAAATTCTATCAGGAAGGTGTTACCGTAAAGAACATCATGAAATTGACAAAATGACTGATTTTGGAATGATTTTGGAATGAGATTGAATTAGTGTGTGGAGCAAGTTTTGGGTGAAATCCAAGGGAGGAAATCCAATTTCGCTAAATTTGTTCTGGTTGAACAAAATTAGCTATATTAATAACCTCCCTTTTATAAAACCTCCCTTTTATAAAACATACATTCTATGCTGTTTGTGTATCTTCATCGATGAATCAGTAACTTTAAAATTCACAACAGCTAATAATATCTAATGGATTTGCATTAAATTTTGATCGTCTTCAACAATTCTGAATTCAAGATGATTTTTTAGCGTTTTTGATCAATTTAAGTGAGTGTTTGGAATGGTTGAATGGATCGCTGGGTGAATGATTTAGAAAGATTTTGATTGAAATGCGTGTCAATATCATGTTGTTGACTATACGCTGGTTTCAAATTTCTTTGCTGGATCACTAAAACTCTTAGAAATTTTGATGAAAACTTTCTTGAAATTCTTCAGAGAAAATTTTATTAACCTATGAACATAATTAAATTGGGAAAATGGCTTGTTCAAGCAATTTCTTCATTTTCCACATTATTTTATTTAAAAGGCAGTTTTTGATAATAAGGAAGGAGGGCCTCCCCTCTGCAGCCTATAGATTTCAGTTTCATGCAGAATTTCAATCAAAATGAATCATGATGTGATCCTTGGAAAAGAAATCATCCTATTTGTATGTTCGAACTGAAATCCCGAATCTGTGGATACCAATACCCCAGCTACAGTAAATATAATAAAAATCACATAATGAATGATTTTGGAATGATTCTGGAATGAAATTTAATTGGAATGATGAGTGAGTTTTGAGTGAAGTTCAAGAAAAGTAATAAAATATCCCTAATTTCTCCAAAATAAGACAAAATCTATATTTTTACCTCACTTAATAAAATAACATACTTTTCTGTTATCTAGTATTGAGGGATATATCAGACGCTTTGAAATTCACTCTACCCAATAAAATCAATTTATTATTGAAAAATTTGAATGCAATGTTTATCGTTTGAAACCGGATTTCAAAGTGTTTTTTGAACATTTTGGAGCATTTTTTAATGGTTTGAGCGTTTAGAATGAATGAATTGAGGGCTGAGCAAATGAATTTCGGATGTTTTTTATCAGAATGAATGTTTATTACATGATGTTACTAACTGTTGGCTCTGAAGTGTTTGAAAGTAAAATTGTGAAAAAATCTTGTGAATTAAGGGTTCAGGAAAATGAAAACTACATGTAGGTTACTGAAATAACCAAAAATTATTAAGTCATTGTTTCCCATTATTGAGGAAATTTTTGAACAAGTCATAAATTAACCTATGGTTCAAAACTTATTTCAGCACTGCTTAATATGATTATAAATATATATTACAAAATTTGGTTATTTGTAATATCGATTCTATAATTGTGGATTAATGTCACAGTGTCTATTGGCCTAGCAGATAAAACTCGGCTCACCTCAAGTTAAGAATACATGTATGTACATATGCATCTCCATCCTGTTATACAGTGTATACCATTCTGTTCCTGCGTAAATGCATTTACAAGCTTTTAGCACTAGGATATCAATTTATTAATTGTCACTATTGTAGAATATTAGCTGCACCCCAAGAAGAATATTTGTTAATACAGCGGAGGATAATGATGGGATACCTCGATGAAATCACTCTTGAGATCTGCCTGTTTCTTCATCAAACTCTTTGTAAAGCACTGTCTGATATCGAGATTATGGGAACACTTGTCACCCAGAAAGCAGTTAGTTTGTTAGTTGGCCAGCCTTGGGATCAAACCTGTGTTTTAACAGTTTTTAGCTATTCACACAATCAACTAAGCCTGCTTCTCGACCATAAATTGACAAAGATTCTCTTAAAATTGTGAATAAAAAGAATCTGTGGAAGTTTGTACTCTGTATTTTGCCGTGTGACATGAACAGGCAGTCAAAACTCAGTTTCTGTCTTCTTGTAACTGTATCAAGGACATTACACTTCCCTAGGATGGATGTCCTTACATTAGACAATGTGGAGATTTCATAATTCAGCAATCATTTGGGCTCCTGAAACGAAAAAATCAACTCATGAAGTTCTTCAACAACATTCCAACCAATTTCTTTCAAAACAAAATGGTAACTTTAAAATCTATTCAAATAAAATAGAAAAAAATTGTTTATACCGTATATGTTAAATACAATTTATCTTATTGCAGAGATAGAAAATTAAATTGTTTATTTTTATGCCCCCGTATCGAGAGATCCGGGGCATATTGTTTTACTCATGTCCGTCTGTCTGTCTGTCCGTCCACTTGTCTGTCTGTCCGTCCATCCGTCTGTCCGAAAACTTAACCTTGCCAATATCTTCAAGCCTATTCAAGATACAAAGCTAATATTTGGCATGATGATAGATCTCAATGATCCGCATCCGCTGGTACCAAAGTCAAGGTCATGTGACAAGGTCAAGGTCATCTGTCAAGGTCAAACTTTGAAAAAAATGCCGTTTCGGGGGCATTCGTGTTTCACAAACACATCTTGTTTCGTTTTGACACCACATGCAACAACATTACAGATGTATCTTGGCAGTTGGTGAATGAAAATTTGTTTCTTTTTGTTTCCCACACTGAAAAATCACAGGATTTCATCATATCCAACAGCTACCCGCCAAATTTAGAGGTCCTACCTAGTATCAATCTAAATGTGGTAATAAAGACGACTGTCGTAATGGCTTTTTTCAACAGATGTTAACTGTCCAATGAGTAAGGCCTGCTGACCAAGTTTATTGAATTTTAATCCATTGAGATATGAAACTAAAACCTAATCACACCTAAGTATGACTGATTTGCATATTCATAGAGTGTGATTTAATTTTTAGTTTTATATCTTCATGAAAAAAATCCATTTGTAAATTGATCATAGAATAATCAGTGAAACCCAGGTAAAAGTATCAAACCTTTTTTTTTTTTTTTTTTTACAAAATTATGATAATAAAATAATTAGTAAACCTTCGAATAAGTAATTTTGTAAAATATTTGGACACTTTCAACTGCATTTAAACACGCGGAATTTTCCACGACAGCCTCAGGGTGCGTTTTCCCATCTACATCGTACGTTGAGGACTAGGGCCGAATAATAAACTGGTAATTGGCGCTCGAACAGGGTTAGCTAGTACTGCTTTCATTCTCAACAGTAAATTGGTCGCACAGTAGTAGAACATAATCATCGATCGATTATTCTGGAGAAAAGAAGAGCCATACGTTCTCGGATGTCGAAAAATCGGACTAGATACGGAGATCAAAAACTAATAATCTAGCCTATTTCCTACCTTTGTCAACGTAAAAATGGATGTGCCCTATTGTCTGTGTTTAATTGGAAAATTCAAAGGCATATTCTTGACGTTTCAACTTTATTTTGACGAATCTTCTGCGTTTCAATTGACTTCGAAATTTTACTTCCGTGTTTATTGTTTACAGGCAAAGTCGCGCGCTAGACAGGAAATACGTCATCTAAAAGTCAAACAAATGTATATTTGACTAAGAAAAAAACTAAGATTAAGTTTCAACTTAAACTAAGATTTCCACTAAGAATTGCCTAAGTCGTTACTTAGTGAAAAACTTAGCAAATATTTTTCACTTAGTAGAAAATTTTTCAACTTAGTAAATTTCTTAGAAAAAATCTAAGATGTTTCGTGGATACGGCCCCTGGTTTCAGAGAAGAAGATTTTTGAAGATTTTCCTAATTTCACCTTTTTTGTTAAGGGTAAAAAGTAAGTTAAGGGTGGGTTTCATTTATTTGAACAACTTTGGTAGAGCTTCATCCAAGGAACATCCCTGCCAAGTTTCAGCAAAATTGGTCCACTGGTTTAGGAGAAGATGTTAAAAGAAATTGTGGACGACGGACAAGGGATGACGCATGACTGACGCTGGACATTGTACGATCACAATAGCTCACCTTGAGCACTTCGTGCTCAGGTGAGCTAAAAACAAAAGATTTTTTGACTTCTTCAATGCAAAAATCAGGCAAAATGCAACATTCAAGATTGACGCCACATTTTGGGCTCCAATTAGATAACGTCAGATAAGGTGAAATCAAAGTTTAAGTGTTTGATACTTTCATTGGTTAGCTGGTAAGATTATCAAATGATAAACTACCGTTATTTCTCAATTCCACCCAAAAGCATGAAAAGATATGGTTTAACCCTTTGCTGTTTAATCCCTGCTTTTTACGTGCCTGTGATTTTATGATTGAGAAAACATTGTGAAAAAAGAAGAAATTGCTTCTGACAAGCAATTTCTTTTTTTCCACACTTTTTCTACCCTACTGTATGGTTATTTTTTAAATTAAATCCACTTTAAATTTTCGTCTGCAAAACCTTTGAATTTGGATAGGTCCAAAATTTTGTAAAACAGGAAAAGGTTAAGTATGTGTGTGATATTTATAACAATTTCACCTGTGCTTGAGGAACAAACATTGTAAAGCCAATCAGTCTAGACAACAATATAATGCAAGAAGAATATTTCAATGGGGTCTACACTATACTGTTTTAAGTACAAATTAATATATAGGTACTTACAAAAGTATTGTGCGGACCCCTCAATTTGCTGACTGCATTATAGAAAGGAGAACTTATCTATCTACAGAGCCCATGGTGAAGACTCTAGTCAGACTGAGTGGATACTGGCTAGTTGATTTGCTTTGCACACATCAATGGCTCTGTATGAAACAGTTATAACAGACTATATGTTACATCTGGTTTTCGCTAAGCCATCAACATGTGAAATAAATGGATATTTTTTACTCGGCTCCGTACATGGGATAATTTATTTATAGGCTCATACAACATTTTGCGCAAACCCCTAGGTTAAGTATTACAACGAAATATTGTCACTAGCAACTCCAATTGGTTAACTCTATTTTTTCTATTAACCAGAAGTTGGACAAGGGAGTCCAGGAGTCTGAGACTCCATGTTTTCCAGTTAGACTCTTCCATTTGCTAGTAAAGAGTCCCTTGGACTCCAATGGTCATAGGAGAATATTTTCAAAAACAAATGCACAGAACAGTGTCCTTTATAACACTTGCTAAAACTGCAGATCTTTTAACTACAAAAGTTATTGAAGAAAATATTTGCTTGCATCCTGTAGTGTTTTGAGAAAAAAACTCTTCTTTGGAAGCACATTGTGGAAAAGAAGAAATTGTTTATAACAAGCAATTTCTTCTTTTCCACTATGTTCTCCTATTATGAAAACTGGGACTCCTTACTTTGATATTAGACTCCTTCATTTCATGTGTTAGGAGTACAATTGACCCCTTAATCTCAGTAGTTAGTGTCAATCCCTGAAGGAGCTATTTGTTCTTTACATCTGGTTGCTCAAAATCAAAGGCCTGAAAGGCCTGAATTGAAGACAGGACTGAATATTAACAATTGGAATGAAAATTGTGGCGTTTTGAGAAGATCTCTTGAGTGGGAATCAAAAATTTAAAACAATCATTGATGGTTACATATGGAAACTGCACCTTCCTAACAAATGAATATGCTTTACTTTGAAGACTCATCACTTCCACATAAACCTATCCCTCTAGCCAATTCAAGCTTAACAAGAGGGTAACTGCCTTCATAATCGCTATTCATCCCCAAGTGTAAGTTTTCAATATCCTAAATGAAAAATATTCATTTAACCAACAGAAATATGGTGGCAATTCCTGTATTCTAAAAACTCATATGAATTATTGCAACCCTGTTTTATAAAAATTGTATAGATTATCCCCAGCAATCCAATATGATCCAAATCCGATTTTTTTCCAGTCAAACTTATTAAGCAGATGTGTAAAAATCTTAAATAAAATGTTAATCCACATGACACACATTGCTTACCCTTTGATGATGAGCTGAACATTTCATTGCCATGGTAAATATTGCCCTGAATTGGAAATTTGTTCAAATTTCTTTTACATTTATTATCTGATCCAGGATTTGACTAATTATCTCCACATAGAAGAAGCAATGAAAGTAATACCAATATTCTTACACTTTTACTAGTCAAAGTCAATACTAAGAAGAAGTATTTTCCCGTACAATGGCTGTAGCTTAATTTTTTTATGAATACCGTTTAAGTTTCTTCCAGGAGTGAAACATTCTATTTCTATTTTTCGATTGAGATATTTCGATCTCCATTTCAGGTTATTCTCCTTGCATATGGTCTTACTTAGTAGAAAATTATTTTACTACAAAATAATATACAAGAGGACCATGATGGTCCTATATCGCTCACCTGAGTATGTCACTCATAACATGTCAACCATGTATTATAACCAGAATTTATTTGATGTACATTAAGGTTGTTTAAAATTCGTCCTATTGCAACTTGATTTTTTTTAAGTTTCGTAAATTTTCAACTTTTCTCTTATCATGGCTTATTCTTTAAACAAATTTTGAAGTCCTTCACGTTAGGAACATCCCTGCCAAATTTCAGCTTGATTGGCCCAGTGGTTTAGGAGGAGCAGAATTTTTTCTAATATTTTCAGCTATTTTTCAGACTTTCGGTTATCATGAAAAACCAAAGTTTTTGATTGATTGATTGAATGGAGTTTTACGCCGCTTTCAACATTTTTTCAGTTATATCGCGGCGGCTGGAGCACCTTACAATGGTTTCCTGGTATTTCTCTCACAAGTACAACCACCACATCCTTTCCTAGCCTCCAGCTGCTATCTCACATAGGTCTACGATTATCAACCCATTGGTGAGAGACAAATAGTCGGAAAGAATGAGTGCCGCCGTCGGGGATCGAACCCATGACCTTTGGATTGATAGTCTGACGCGCTACCAACTGCCCTATGGCGGCAGCCAAAAGTTTTTGATGAAGTTAAATTCTTTTAAGAACTTTTAAAGACCTTCACCCAAGGAACATCCCTGCCAAGTTTCAGCTTGATTAACCCAGTGGTTTAGGAGGATAAGAATTTTTTCTAATATTTTCAGCCATTTTCGGCCATTTTTCAGATTTTCCGTTACCATGGAAACAAGAGTTTTTGATGAAATTAAATTCTTTTAACAACTTTTAAAGACCTTCACCCAAGGAACATCCCTGCCAAGTTTCAGCTTGATTAACCCAGTGGTTTAGGAGGAGAAGAATTTTTTCTAATATTTTCAGCCATTTTCGACCATTTTTCAGATTTTCCGTTACCATGGAAACAAGAGTTTTTGATGAAATTAAATTCTTTTAACAACTTTTAAAGACCTTCACCAAAGGAACATTCCTGCCAAGTTTCAGCTTGATTGGCCCAGTGGTTCAGGAGGAGAAGAATTTTTTCTAAGATTTTCGGCCATTTTCGGCTATTATGTAACCATGGCAACCAGAGTTTTTGATGAAATTAAATTCTTTTAACAACTTTTAAAGAGCTTCACCCAAGGAACATCCCTGTCAAATTTCAGGTTGATTGGTCCAGTGGTTTAGGAGGAGAAGATGTTTAAAGAAATTGTTGACGGACGGACAGACGGACGACGGACGGACGACGGACAGTGAGTGATCTCAATAGCTCACCTTGAGCACTTTGTGCTCAGGTGAGCTAATAAACCTGTTAAGACAACCAACCTTTCAGGCCTTTTCCACGGGACTGCTTTTCTAGATCAAGATTCGGATTGAACTATCCGGTGAACTATCAATTTTGACAAAACTGCCAAAATGACAGATCGTTAAATGAAATCCCGAGTTACAGCTTTTATCACCTTGAGTAGAATTCTTTCAAAGTCCACTCCAGAATGTTACAAATAAATCCATTCCAGTTTCCAAATCAGTTTCCGTTATTGTCATAAAATTGTCGAAAACAAAAGCGGAAACTCAAAACCGGGGTCGCGCATGCGTGGTACTACCGTATAGGCCTTTCGGAACACCACTCGGCCAATCTAACGCATTCGTCAAAACTCGGCAGATGTAACCTACATTTATCTGAGACTTCGGAGATCGCCCGATGATTGCCGAGTGAATATCTGACAGGGCTCTCACTAGGGTTTTGAAAGTAGTATTCCAGGAATCCAACTTCAGAAAAAGTTGGATTCCACACAAAAAAGTTGGATTCCATCATTATTAGAATGGATTTTGTACCGTGCAAAACTATGATATTGAAACTACAATTTATTAACCCTTTACTACACATTCCAATGTTTTTATTCACCAGGATGGTTATCTAAAGGAAAACATTGGTTGAAAAGAAGGAATTGCTTGTAAAAAAAAATTTCTTCTTTTACACCAATGCTTTTTACATTTTTTTTATTCATTTTTGGAGATGGGCTCAGTAGATTCCCCATTCAGTTTAAAACCATTGACTTGTACAGAAGCAAGTCTTTGAAACAGTTATATCTTCTTTTTGCCAGAAGTTAAAAAGAAGTAAAAAAAATGTTATTATATTTATTTAGACTTTAAAAAATCTCAACATATACCGGTAAGTCTATGCCATGATTCTCTTTGCAGATGTTGTCAATTGAGAGGAAAAGGTTCAGAATTGATATTGGTTATCTTTTTTTTTTTTTTTTTAAGATTGAAATAATTAAACTTTCCGAACCACCTATCTTTTGATTTGTGTTCATTTTTTTTTTTTTTTTTTTTTACTTCAACACATGTCTGATCAGTAGGCTGATACGGAGCTTTCCATTTTCGTTATCCGACGGAATTACGCACATGCACGGCGTTCCAGAGATTCTCCGCTAGTGATAATTTATTTCGAAAATTTCCGGAACATTTCTTTAATTTAATAATTGTTTTTACTCGAATTACCGATTTTACAAAAGGTCAAAAAAGGTTCGGGACAGTTCGAAGGACACGGGCTAATCATTTACTTGTTACGAATAAATCGGGTCGATTATGTTGTCTTACTATAACCTTCGTCGCATTGGGGCTCTGCTCGAATTCAATTACCGTTATATAAGTAGTGAATCAACTGCTTCAGTCAATATGTAAATGGTTCACATGTTTCGTTTATGCATAATCGCCAAAACACATCGCCGGGAAGAGTCTAGATTCCATTCATTGATAGTCAAGCTCCGCCTACAAGGTCTACGAATAACCGATTACGATTGGCTGTTTGCATCAATTAACGCCACGCCTACCGCACCCGTCTATCGGACTTCAGATATGGCTTTTATCGATTTTTTCACGCGACAGTTAACTTGTAAATAAGATATTTCTACTATATCATTGCATTCTTTCTATTATCAGTATTGCAATAAAGATAATTCTACAATATTATTTCATTCTATCTATTATCAGGATTGTAATTAAGATAATTTTACTGTATTATTGCATTCTTTCTGTTATCAGGATTGTAATTAAGATAATTCTACTATATTATTGCATTCTTTCTGGTTTCAGGATTGTAATTAAGATAATTCTACTATATCATTGCATTCTTTCTATTTGCAGAATATTTGTCGAGAAGTCACCTGTGATTTCCTGTCTAGATTGGTAAACAACCAATGTCAGCTACTGTACACAAAAATCAAAGGCTATGGCTTTCAAGTTATCCTTGTGTTTATAAAACATTCCAACAAATTACCTCAATATTCAGTAGACACTGTCCAAGCACTGTACAACAATGTCTCCACAAATCTTTACCCATATATCAATAAGTTCATTGAAAATTCAAGTCTGAGTCATTTTAAAAGAACTTTTCAGTTTTTCATCATTCCACTGCTTGAGCTTGAGAATAACAAGGACAGATATCATCATTTCAATCAACCCAAAATACTTGGTTTTGGCATTGATATTGTCCTAGATCCAGCTAAGGAGATATATGATTTGAAGGAAGTACTTGAGGATGCTAGAAAACTGTATGATATTGTAGACTACGAGTCTTACTATATTATTGACTTTCTACATTATTTAAACATGGCTTCCACATTTTCTCCTAATCTAACCTCAGAAATATGGGATAAAATCAGCAAAGAAATAGTACAGCTAGAAACTGAAATAGAATTTGCTGTTATTTCTAATCATGAGACATCAACTAAATCACATAATGCATCATCGTTCAATTTAACAGATTTGTATGATTATAGTGAAGACATTACCCCGTATATTCCCTTCGGACTTCCAGGAGATATTTACCCTGATGAATGGAACAATTTCACCACCTTACAACCAACACCATTCAATGAAACTGACAAGATAAATATCTCTGTAGATTTAGGAGTAGAAAACTATAAAGAAGCTATACAAAATATTACTGCTAATCACACAAAATACTTCTTTTCTACTCTTATATTTTACCCAAGAGTAACTTCACATGTGAGATCTGGTTACATAGAAGTAAATCCAAATTCTATGTGCACACAAGTTAAGTTTGATATCAATGAAGTATCAATAGACAGATTTGAAATTACACTTCTCAAATCAAATCTAACACTGAAAATCAATCAAGCTATTTTTTGTACAGATGGCCTTCTTGATGAACTTTGTGTCTGTGTTGAAACATATGAAGAAGTAGTTCGGAAATACTTTTCTACACACCAATTAGAAAACAAACTCCGACCTTACACAAAGATTTACTCAGCTGAGTTTGTAGCATCTGTTTCTTTCTCATTACTGTCAATCTGCTGTAATATCATTACATTACTAGCATATCTGGTTTTAAAACCATTAAGGACCACTCCTGGTTTAATAACAATGACCTTGACCTTTCACCTTCTGATTTTTCAATCCATTTACATACTATCTAACAGTTTGGATATTGCAAACATCACAACCTTATGTATCAGCAGTGGAATAGCTGTTCACTTTTCCTTTCTTCTCTACGTATTTTGGTTAAACATTAGTTGCTATCACATGTACAACCACTTTACAAGGATGGGAATCAAGTTCTTCACCCAGGCTAGATTCCATCCAAAGAAACTAATCCTCAAATATAGCATTTTTGTTTATACAATATCCACTCTATTTGTAGCCTTGAACATATTGGTTTCCATGGCAACAACAAATTGGACTGACCTTGGTTACGGGTCATCAACTTGTTACATAAAAAGCCCCTTAATGATAGGCCTATCAGTGGGGCTCCCATTAGGAATTGTCTTATTGACAAACATCATCTTATTTTCAAGGACAACATACATTGCCATAAAAGGTTTGGATTTGTCAATGTCAAGGTCAGGGGGAATAGATGACAAGCAGTACCTCATTGCTTTTCTGAAGCTGTCAATTCTAACTGGCCTCACCTGGGTATTTGGGTTGATATATCAGTGGATAAAGGTTAAGGCCATTGGATATTTGTTTATTACCTTAAATGCTGGACAAGGAGTTTTGATCACCTTTGCTTTTGTTTGTAATTCTCATGTTCTCTTTACTTTAAAATCTAAGTTTACAACACATTAATCTTTAAAGAATGACCAATTCTAGACTAGTCTTAATTCTGACAAAGGACACGGTTCACAAACAGTAGATTTTGACATTAAAGTAGCCCTAAAACTGTAAAATTGTCATTTTTTCAAGAATTTTTTCAATTTATGCAGCTAAAAAATGTGAAGCCCAAATTGTGACACCACAATATTTCACTTAAACATTCTAGAAGATATAACTTTTACTAAATTAAAATATGGATAGTGCCAAAGAAGCAATATTCCTGGTTTCAGCATGACAATGATTAGTGATTAAATAATCAACTTACATCATTCAATACTCCTTTCATTTTCGACTCCACAAATATCTGTTTGTATTGTTCTACTCTTGACCATATATTGTTTTCCTGTGAAATGAATAAAGAAATTCAAATGTTTGTTTATATCTTTTTATTATGCACAAAATGAGAAAAAAATTCTTACAATTTAGATAAATCCTTATTATTTCTACTCTCTGAAAAATCATCAAAACTAGAAAGCCATGTATGGCTTGAGTCGCTCCACAGGCTTGAAATTCTTGTAATAGCAAATCAAAGTTTAGACTAGATTTTTAGATATTTTGGGTCACACTGATGTTGAAAATGATTTTCAAAGTTTTAACTTAATATAATATAGAAAAATGACCTCCGCCATGAAAGACATATTTCCCATCCATTTACAGTCATTTTGGGATGCATGACAATGGGTCACCCAAGGATCATAAAAATAAAGTTTGATTGAAATCCATCTGTTACATTCTGAGAAAAATGATTTTCAAAGTTTCCACTATATAATATATTGAGAAATGACCTCCGCCCATAAAATACATATATTATTCATCTGATCACAATAATTATTGGTATACTGATAAAGGGTCACTCAAGGGTCACTCTAGTAACATTTGGTTGATATCCATAGATAACATTCTGTGTCAATGATTTTCAAAGTTTCCACTATACAACACATAAAGAAATGACCACCACCCATAAAAAACATATTTTTCATCTGATCACGATAATTTTTGGTAGACTTATAAAGGGTCACCCAAGGATCATTCCAGTGAAATTTGGTTGATATCCATCAGTAACATTCTGAGAAAATGATTTTGAAAGTTTCCACTATATAACATATAGAGAAATGACCTCTGCCCATAAAATAAACATTTTCCATCCGATCACAATTATTTTTTTGTAGACTGATAAAGGGTCACCCAAGGAATATTCATGTAAAATTTAATTGTTATCCATCAATTAGAATCTGAGAAGACTCACTTTTTACCATATTAGGAAATTTGCCACGCCCATTTAATCCATGTTTTTCATTGGATCAAAATTTCTTGAACAACTTTGAAAGAGGGTCACCCAAGGATCATTCCTGTGAAGTTTGGTTGAAATTCATCCAGTAGTTTCTGAGGAGAAGGTATCTAAAGAAAAAGTTTACGACTGGATGCACGGACGCACGCACGGCAGACACAACGCCATGACAATAGCCCCAGTGGCTTTCAGCCAGTAGAGCTAAAAAAAATTACCCCCCCCCCCCTATAACCAAAATTTCACTTGCACATCTCTGCTTGATACTAATCATATCTGTAATGTTTGAATAAAATCCACCTATTAGTTGGTGAGAAATCAAGCCTACAGAAAAAAGCTACAGACCAATGGATGGACAAGCTAACTCCTATATACCAGTACCCCCAAAACCTAATTTTTGGGGTATAAAAGTATCTGGATCCACACAAGTTGCACAAAGTTCTTTCAGTATGAACTCACCTTTAACATTACGGGTTAACCCTTTGCTGTTTAATCCCTGATTTTTATGTGCCTGTTATTTTATGATTGAAAAAACATTGTGAAAAAAGAAGAAATTGCTCCTGACAAGCAATTTCTTCTTTTTCCACACTATTTTCTACCCTACTGAATGGTTATTTTTCAAATCAAATCCACTTTAAATTTCCGTCTGCAAAACCTTTGAATTTGGACAGGTCCAAAATTTTGTAAAACAGGAAAGTGTTAAGGATTACTTAGGTCCTGCCCTATTCCCTCTTATCAGCATCTTGGCAATAAAGCCTTGAAAATTGACAAATCAGTGCAAAACTATTGTAAGTGTCATACATTTATAGGCACTTACAATATTAAAGCATTGGTCCCTCAAAATATGATTCAAAGTTAACTACCAGAAAGACTCGGATATTTAGAAATTCATCAGCTTGTAGTTATAATCTTCAACTTCTTTGGTCTAAATTGATATTGCCCATTTACTGATAAGACTTTTTTATAAGTTGAAAGCGCTATTAGGTGAAGTCGGTTGTATCTCTTAATTTTTGACTAGTGGAAAACTTACATAGAACAAGAGATGTTTGTAAAACATTTATGCCCCAATAATAGCAGGGTTGTGGCATATTCTTTGACAGTAACTCATAAGATATGGTGAATTGTATGATTCTTATCACTGCACTTCTCCGCAATAAGATCTATCCACCTGTGAAGTTTCATGATTCTAGCATTCTTTTTGAGATATGCTCAAAAGAAAGGTCCATCTACGGACCAACAGACTGACATTTGCAAAGCAATATACCCCCTCTTCTTTGAAGGGGAGCATAATAATTCACATTATAATATGACCTATGACGCGGGGGTGAAATAAACCCCTTGAATAGTTTTGATATTACACTAGTGTTATTACACTAGTGGAATAACTATGCAAATGAGCTCAGAGCAAATAGCAATGTTGTTTTGTAACCACAAATATGACGTCATAATGTATATATTGTGACGTAAGTTTAAACAGTGTTACAAGTTTCGAGGAAAATTGAAATGTTGAATTTCAAGAATTGTGATGATTTTTCGTAAAAAATCAGGTCATATTATAAATTGAATATAAAATTTGTCCTCATGATATACAGAATTTATTAAACTCATCATCTAAAACAGATAAAAACTTGGCGTAGCCTCGTTTTTATCTGTTTATAGATGACACATTTAATAAATTCGATATTCCATGACCACTCATTAAATATCGTCTCTTTACAAACCTTCCAGTGCTCCAAACATTTCTCCATCACAGGGTAGGAGGGGAAGAATATCAGTAAGCCATGTGGCACAACTCTGGCAAAGTTTACTAAAATGATAAATCAGACACAATATGTGTCTCTTTTGTCTGAAATAAAAGTGCTGGAATCATAAAATATGCTGCTATTTCCATTAAAACCCTACGTTGTGGGTACTCATTTGAATTGTCTCACCAAGACAATTCCAATGAATACCAACAACATAGGATTTGTGCAAGTATTTTTGAAATAACTCAATTTAAAGTCCAAATACCCTCCTGTATCCGTAGCTCTGCATACAATATGTTCTAAACCAGATAAACAGGAAAATTCTGAGAAAATTTCATCAAAACTCATCCATAAATATAGGACGAGTTGCACCCACAATATTGGACATCATTCAGAACACCACTCGGCTCATCTCACCATCAAGCTCGGATGTACATAGACAGACTATTTTTAAAAAATACGGGAAAACATTGGAAAACCTCGATGATGTCAGTTAAAATGGCGTTAGCCCTCGAAACTTTGAGTGAAAACATTCGACGTCGCCAACGCTACTCGTTTAAGTCACTGACGTGAAACCATCGTATCCTAATATAAATTTCTTAAGAATCTTAAATAACTGCTGAAAAAATCTTAATTTTTGAGAATGATTCGTCACTTTCAACAATCTTTCAGTTATATCTTGGCGGCTGGAGCATCTCACAATTAATTCCTGGCATTTCTCTCGCCAGTAAAATCAAATCCATTCCTAGCCTCCAGCTGCTATCTCACATAGGTCCATGAATGTCAATCCTTTGGTGAGAGACAAAATGTCGGAAAGAATGAGTGCTGCTGTTGCGCAAAACTGTAACCTTAATTATTTCAGAGGTACCGAGAGAGGGGGTATTTTGGATTCCAATGAGTACCCACAATATAGGATTTGTGAAAAATTTGTTGAAGACATTTTATGAAATACAATCAAGTCCAGGTTTGAAATGGAAAAAAAAAATCAAGAATAGATATATTAGGTTTAACAAACTTGTTCCCTAATCTGTCAATCAGCAAAATTTATTGACCTTGCTAGAAAAATATAAGATGAATATGTTTCTAAATGTGGACCACTGTCAAAAGCTCTGTCTTGATTGAGGATGTCATATTTCCAAGTGCTGATTTTGAAATCATTAATATTTCAATTAATTTCAAACAAAAAAATATGAGATATTGTGATCTTTTTAATTTGGTAGATATGTGTAGGGTTTGTTCACAAAATAAGCATTAATTCACAGTTAAGAGAGCAAGTGGTACCCAAAAATTCAATTGCCGCTTTTGTGAAAATACAGAGTTGGAGAACATTAACTTGAAATAGTAACATAGAAGCAATTACCTATACAGTTTCCAAGGGAGGATTGGTAAGCTGGAGTGAATCTGAAGATAGAATCATAAACTTTCTGCAAAATTAGGGTTATAAATGTATGTGTGACCTCTGATTAAGTTTGTCATGCCAACACAAACAACAATGCCAACACAATCGACACCATGGTGATCCCAAAACCGTAGGTTTTCTTCGAAAACAGCCGAGGCTAAAAGGTAAGAATTAGTTGTCAGACAGTCATCATACCATCTTATACCTAGCTATATTTGGACCGACCATCCATCCATCGCATTTCAAAGATTATTTTACAAGGTAGACTGATTCAGACTAGAGCTGTCGCAAAGCAGACTTATATCCCCCCAGCTTTGTCAAAATACTAGTACTGTCCCAGAGCAGACTTATACCTCCCAGCAGCATTCTGTGAAAATGTAAGTGCTATTAGTGCAGGATGTGTTTGTAACAAATATTGAGGTCAGGTGCAGCATTTGCTTGAAGTTTCATGACTGAAGGTCGCCTAGTTCTTGAGTAAGAGTCCAGAAACGAAAAATGAACAAAAATTGACAATGACCTTCACCTTTAACCTATGTGACCCAAAACAATAGAGGACTTTCTTGAGTCATAAGCAACATTTGCATAAAGTTTGATGATTGTAGGTCGCTTGGTTCTCAGGTTAGAGTCCCAAAAATAAAATTGAACAAAAAATGAACAAAAAATTGACTATGACCTTGACTTTTGACCTATGTGACCTAAAATAATATGGCACTTCCTTGGGTAATAAACAACATTTGCATGAAGTTTCATGATTGTAGGTTGCTTTGTTTTCAATTAGGAGTCTGGGAACAAAAATTGAACAAAAAATTGACTATGACCTTGACTTTTGACCCTATGTGACCCCAAAACACTAGGGCCTTTCCTTGGGTTATAAGCAGCATTTGCATGAAGTTTCATGATTGTAGGTTGCTTGGTTTTCAATTTAGAGTCTGGGAACGAAAATTGAACAAAAAATTGACTATGACCTTGACTTTTGACCCTGTGTGACCCCAAAACACTAGGTCCTTTCCTTGGGATATAAGCAGTATTTGCATGAAGTTTTATGATTCCAGGTCACTTGGTTCTTGAGTCCAAAAACGAAAATTGAACTAAGGCTGACTGTGATCTTAACCTTTTACAAATGTGACCAAAAAATAAAAGGGCACTTCCTTGGATCATAAGCAACATTTGTATGTAGTTTCATGATTCTAGGTCATTTGGTTCTTGAATTAGAGTCCGGAAACAAGGTCTACAGACAGAAGGATGGACAGACAGAGACATGGTGAAACCTATATACCCCCTCTACTTTGTAGAATGGGGTATAAAATTGGGCAAATAGTTCAAAGTTTGGACCCTAGACAAAGTTTTGTCAGTCTGCACAGTGTGACAAGGATTGACACATGTTTAAGGACAAGCCAGATGGCCTCTTTTTGCATGAAGGGTCACAAATGTCATCTTAAAATTGTCATCTCCGATGTCTGAATTATTGTCGTCTGAAAATACACTTATTTTCAAACCTAATCATCTGAGATTAATTTACTCAGTTTCTTAGTAAGGCATTCAATATGTTTTTACTGCCTTTTTATTTGTTACCACTAAAAGATTTGTCATTCTAGATGAAGTATCACAATTTGGTATTCTCCTGTGGGAAGAGTAATACTATATTGCAATCTAAAAAGACTTTGTTTTTATATCTGTTTACCATTATCATTATAAAAAAAATTTTTTGTCAACCTTTAGCCAAAACCATCAGGTTGATTTTGATGAAGTAAGGGGCCAATTTACAATCATTTACAATAACATTATTCAATTGTATTGACCAATCTTCAATATCACCCATGCATTATCACAGGGCATTTTAAGCATTTTTATGTATTACATGTATATATAATTATATATACATGTAATACATAAAAAATGCTTAAAATGCCCTGTGTTTATTATCATAAATATTGGCAATCTACAGGGTTGGCAATATAATTGACAATGCATGGGGATTAAAGATTGTTTCAACACTATTGACAATGGTACTAATAGTCAATAATATTGATTGTATATAGGATGCCTTGGAGAAATATCAGTCCAACCATGAAATTTTTCAATAGTATGACATTTCAGATTAAAAGATCCCAACCTCAAGGTGATTGAATATCCAAACAAAACCAAAATTGCAAGGGTTTTTTTATATAAAAAAAGATAATAGTCAAGCTATCTGCCATTTTTATTTGCTATGCTAGTTACCTCCTGACGTTGCTAGCCAATTATCACATGCACTCAAAGCAAGCACACTGTTCAGGATAGGAAACCGAAAAAGTGCTTGCCAACGTTTGGCTTTACTCTCCTTAACACAATGCTGGTTTCAAATTAAAGTCTAATCAAGGTATTGAAGTTTCCCTGGCTAATATATAGGATTAATATCACAAAGAGGTTAATCGCTTGTTTCAGGGTAAGATCGATTTATATTCATTGAGTGAACAACAAAAGCTGTTTTTTTCACGAGTGGTGGAGCCACAAGGGAAAACATAGCTTTTGTTGTTCACGAAATGAAATATTAATCGATCCTACTCCAAAAAACAACCTATTATTCTATTTCTTTACTGCAAAAATGAGACAAAATGTGAAATTTCTGGGTCACATTTTCGTAAAGTGCGTCATTTTGCACAAGATTGCTTAGCAACGTTCATTGTGACGTTACTTATTTTGCCCCACATAAATGACATCAGATAGGATGAAATGCAAAAAAGCAGGGTATAAGTTTTTGATAATTTCACTTCTTTTGCTATGAGATTATCATGTGATAATCTACTGTTTTTTTCTCGATAAACCACCAAAAAACAGTGGATAACTTGGCTTTTATCCTTATTTTCTTTGAACTGTAAGATTTAAAGATAAGCTCTAAATCAAACAAGCAAATTCGTTGAATTGATATCCCCCGCCGAACATATTTTCATTGTCAATGGAGTTAATATCGGAAACGAATATCACTCTGTATGTATATGGCTGAAACAGTCAGGGGCAGTAACTCTAAATTCGACAGTCGAACCGGGTAACCCCGACGATATGCGTATGTCCTCTTTGTAGTGAAGCTGTGTGCCAAGTTTCATTGAAATCCGGTCTATAGTTTTCAAGAAATAGCGCGGAAACGAAAAATCACTCTGTATGTATATGGCTTACACAGTCAGGGGCAGTAACTCTAAATTCGGCTGTCTAACCAGAAAACCCCAACAGTATGCGCATGACCTCTTTGTAGTGAAGCTGTGTGCCAAGTTTCATTAAAATCTGGTCCACAGTTTTCAAGAAATAGCGCGGAAATGAATATCAGTCTGTATGTATATGACTTAAACAGTCAGGGGCAGTAACTCGAAATTCGACGGTCGAACTGGGTAACCCCGACGATATGAGCATGTCCTTATTGTAGTGAAGCTGTGTGCCAAGTTTCATTGAAATCCGGTCCACAATTTTCAAGAAATAGCGTGGAAACGAATATCACTATGTATGGATATGGCTGAAACAGTCAGGGGCAGTAACTCTAAATTCGACAGTCAACCCCAACAGTATGCGCATGTCCTGATTGTCGTGAAGCTGTGTGCCAAGTTTCATTGAAATCCGGTCAATAGTTTTCAAGAAAACGGACGGATGGACGGACATGGCAAAAACAATATCCCCCCCGAAAAATTTTTTCAACGAGGGATAATAATGCGCAATTTATAAGATACATTTGACGTAAAATAAATATTTATTTTCATTTTTACTACTGAAAGCTGTATCATAGATACATTTGCATAAATAACTATTTTGTATTTACAAAAATAAAATTCACAACTTCTCCAAAGAGACTATCGATAAAATCCAAGAAAGATTTCTAAAAGGACCACTAACAATTTTGAAACACCTCTGATTTAATCCACAGAGCAAACAAGGGAGTTAACACACTAAAGTCTCCCATTGACAATACCTAGTTTCATAGTTAGAATTGAGTGTGGCTCCATCAGGCCCCTTTTTTAACGTCCCCACACAGACTTGATGTTTCTGTATCACATGGGGGTTCTCCAACTGTACTGGGAAGGAACTGGAAGAAAACGAGTTTGATGTGTTATGGTTTGTTTGGATGTTTGTTTTAATGAGGTTTTATGCCGCTTTCAACACTGACACTGACATCCGAGGGTATGACAATAGCTCTTCCGAGAAATTTGCAGGGTGCCCAGTGACGGTTGGTGTCAAATAATAGGCATGTTTCAAAGATATAGGTATCTTTGAGCCAGAAACAGAAATATAACATGGTATAAAACGAAATAAGAATTACACAGAACTTTATTCGCAATAAAATTCATATGTAATTGTGTTTACTGTGTACACAGATAGTTCCATCCATTTATGACAATAACATTACTTATTTCTTTAATTAACATGAAAAAAGGGAAATCAAACTAATTTCTGAATTGTGATAGTGTTTATAATGGATATGATTTCACATTTCCTGTTGATGTGTCCAATAAAGAAAGTCTAATAGGGAAAGGAGTTATATGCAAGGCAAAATCCTCGGGATACATCCTCGGATTTTACCTTTTGCATGTAACTCCGCCATCAGACTTCATTCATGGACACATCATCACGAAAATGAAATTATCTCATAAATATTGATAGCCTTTACAATGAAGAAAACACTGACTTAACCCTTGTCATGCTGATCCCCGAATATTCCTGCTTTGGCAGGAGGTATGGACAAACATCAGCCTGTCAGAATGTGCAGTCTGATCTTAGTACATACAACCTGATTTTCCTTTTCAAACCAGAAAAGTTTCAGAAATTATATTTTCAAAATCATAAGCTGAATCACAATTAGGAAATACAGAGCTTCAGCACTTTGATTCAAAGGTTTTTTCATTCAGCATGACAAGGGTTAAAAGGCCGTCTTAACCCTTGTCATGCTGAATAAATTTTGGCTAAAAATTTTCATCAAAATCAAAGGGCAAAAAGCACCGAAAGTGCCAACTGTAGATCAATTTGTATTTGAAAAAACTAAATCTATCGACAATTCTTGTTTGAAAGTGAGAAACATGTGGTGTAGACAAACATCAGACTGCACATGTGCAGGCTGATGTTCGTCTATAGCTCCTGCCAAAGCAGGAATAATCCTGAATCAGTATGACAAGGGTTAATAAGACAACAAGGGCAACAGACAAGGTATCAAAAAAGATCATTTTTACTATACTTGCACAAATCTATGTTGTGGGTACTCATTGGAATTGTCTTGTCAAGACAATACAAATGAGTATCCTCAACATAGGGTTTCATTAAAAATAAGATTTTAGATAGGCTTTAACCACTCTTATATGTAGTCTGCTTTGTTAATAGCCAATCTATAGACAATCTATTACGTTCTGTTCAGTGGCACTAAGGTGTTTAAGAGAAGAACACTATGAGCTTATCTCACTTTTTTGAGAAGGGTCATCCAAGGAACATTTCACAAAAGGCCACCTTAAGCATGTTATGCACAAGTGATCTAAAAACCTAGACAACATATTCCATATTATATGAAGATGACATTATCACAAGATTCAGATATAGATCCAGACATAGATCCACCCACAGAAATACTGACCACAAGACAAATCCGCATATAATGAGAGTACTTACATTTGCATTTCTGCTGTGAATGAGCTGAGAGGTGAGAGTGTACCACTGGTCAAGATGATACATTTTATACCATGGGCAAGCAGCTCCTTCATACTATGTCCAGGGCTAAAACACCAGTAACTCAGTGTTTTACCTGAAAGTAAACAAGATGTGTTCAACCAATCAAGAAAATACATTTTATACCATGGGCAAGCAGCTCCTTCATGCTGTGTCCAGGGCTAAAACACCAGTAACTTAGAGTTTTACCTGAAAGTAAACAAGATCCGTACCACTGGTCAAGATAATACATTTTATACCATGGGCCAGCAGCTCCTTCATACTATGTCCAGGACTAAAACACCAGTAACTTAATGTTTTACCTGAAAGTAAACAAGATCTGTACCACTGGACAAGATAATACATTTTATACCATGGGCAAGCAGTTCCTTCATACTATGTCCAGGGCTAAAACAACAGTAACTCAATTTAATTTTCTATCTGAAAGTAAACAAGATCTGTTCAACTGATTGAGATAATACATTTTATACCATGGGCAAGCAGCTCCTTCATACTATGTCCAGGGCTAAAACACCAGTAACTCAGTGTTTTACCTGAAAGTAAGCAAGATCTGGACCACTGGTCAAGATAATACATTTTATACCATGGGCAAGCAGTTCCTTCATACTATGTCCAGGGCTAAAACAACAGTAACTCAATTTTCTATCTAAAAGTAAACAAGATCCGTACCACTGGTCAAAATGATACATTTATACCATGGGCACGCAGCTCTTTCATACTGTGTCCAGGACTAAAACACCAGTAACTTAACGTTTTACCTGAAGGTAAACAAGATGTGTTCAACCAATCAAGATGATACATTTTATACCATGGGCAAGCAGCTCCTTCATACTGTGTCCAGGGCTAAAACACCAGTAACTTAGAGTTTTACCTAAAAGTAAACAAGATCTGTTCCACTGGTCAAGATGATACATTTTATACCATGGGCAAGCAGCTCCTTCATACTGTGTCCAGGGCTAAAACACCAGCAACTTAGAGTTTTACCTGAAAGTAAACAAGATCTGTTCCACTGGACAAGATGGTACATTTTATACCATGGGCAAGCAGCTCCTTCATACTATGCCCAGGACTAAAACACCAGTAACTCAGTGTTTTACCTGAAAGTAAACAAGATCTGTACCACTGGTCAAGATAATACATTTTATACCATGGGCAAGCAACTCCTTCATACTATGTCCAGGGCTAAAACACCAGTAACTCAGTGTTTTACCTGAAAGTAAACAAGATCTGTACCACTGGTCAAGATGATACATTTTATACCATGGGCAAGCAGTTCCTTCATACTATGTCCAGGGCTAAAACACCAGCAACTCAGTGTTTTACCTGAAAGTAAACAAGATCTGGACCACTGGTCAAGATAATACATTTTATACCATGGGCAAGCAGTTCCTTCATACTATGTCCAGGGCTAAAACAACAGTAACTCAATTTAATTTTCTATCTGAAAGTAAACAAGATCTGTTCAACTGATTGAGATAATTCAATTTATACCATGGGCTAGAAGTTCTTTCATGCTGTGTCCAGGACTAAAACACCAGTAACTCAGTGTTTTACCTGAAAGTAAACAAGATATGTACTACTGGTCGAGATAATACATTTTATACCATGGGCCAGCAGCTCCTTCATGCTGTGTCCAGGGCTAAAACACCAGTAACTCAGTGTTTAACCTGGAAGAGAAAAATTGACTGAGCCTAGATGAAATAAGTGACGATTCAAAACATTCATTTTGACTTGATGTGAAATGTTGACTTCTCATAATATGATCTAGAACTGTGTCAAAGACACAGATTGGATGCCCCTACTAAAATATTTTTTATACCAGTGACCTTTGGCATTAACCTTAACCATGTGCATATCCGGACAAACTCTTCACATGACACAAGAATTCAGCCAAGGGAACAGCTCAATAAACATATAGGCAGTTACAACTGTTTCGCGCCGAGTCATTAAACTGTGCAAAGCTATTTCTTTTTAAATACATCTGTAAATGTAGAAGTAAAGCTCTGGAACAAATTGGACATACACACACACACATGCACCCACTACCACATGGACAAAGGTAACTCTATATGCCAGTTGCCATTTCATGGCTGGTGCATAAAAAAGTAAATATTTACACAACTGCTATTTAAGTTGTAGTTCATCCAGCAATTTTAACCAGAAGGAATTTCTAATTTGTACTTTCTTCAATGATTTTTCTTAGAAATTTGACTGTTATCAGTGCCATGTCAAAGTTGTGCAGAAATACAAGAGTAAAGGGGCTTAAATCTGTCTCTTAGTTGTATCGCAGAAACAAGTTTAAGTCCCTTTGACAAGGCTTGCAAATATTGCCTCTAACAAACCTGATTTTTCTGCTTTTGCTGAATTAGTCCATAAATCCATGGTCTTTTTCTTCTTACTTGAATCTTCTTGTTGGATATGTACCTGAAAAATAAAGATATTTCAAAAGGAAGGCAGTATGAAAAAAGGTCAGCCTTTATTTACATGCAATCTGATCTTTCACTGTCATACCTGCCTGTTACCCCAGCTACTGATAGAGGGGGTATTTTGGTTTTCAAATTTTAATATTTCACTAGTCCTTACTTAAACCCCAAATTATTGGTACTCATTTGAAACGTCTCATACAGACAATTCAAATGAGTACCCGCAATTTAGGGGTTCATTGTGAAATGAAGATTTTAGATAGATAGATAGATTTCAGTAAAACAGATCATACAATAATCAAGGAGTACAATACAAAAGATAAATACTATAATGCAATCACACTTTAAATGATGAATTATGTAACAATATTAAAATACATACGTAAAAAACATTGTAACGATCTAAAACTTGAACAAAGAAATAAGCTTTTTAAAGAGTTATACTACCCATTAAATGACCCCAAACCAAGGATAACACGATAAAGAGACAACTCTTATTTCCATTGTGGTCCTGATAACAATGACAACAGAATGGCATGACACAATGGCATTACCCCCTATTATCTGTACCTTTGTGTTACTCTTTCAAATAAGTACCAATAACAAAGGGGTCCATCGTGAAATAAAGATTTAGACTGGCATTACCCCCTCTTATCTGTACCTTTGTGTTGCTCTATCAATAGAACAAAATTTAGGAAGAAGAGCACTGCAAAAGGATGTCACAGAATGAATTGTGGTTTTTTTTTGTTACGAGCATGAAGTCTACAACTGAGCATAGCTGAAAACAGCAAATTTTTTTGTAACTCATCTACAGATGCATATCATTGAGATCTATTACCGTACCAAGAATGAGTAATTTCTTCTTGAGTAGGCTTGAAGCAATTTGAAATGGTTAAGGGTTTTTTTTAAGTTTCGTTAAATATGACCTTGATAACCAATCTTGACCTTTTTGATGACCTTCACTTTGATATCAGCAGGTGTGAATAATAGCAATATGAAAAGTTTTTAAGGTCAAACTTGAAAGCATACAGGCTAACTGAAAGACAGACAGAGAGCAGAAAAAAAAAATTTAGTCCAAATTTTCATAGCTTGGTGTAATAAAATGCATTAAGATTAATTTCCTTTAAAAGTATTGATGTTTTTTTAGACATTTAACATACATGTCAAATTTCAGAAAATATCTTGTACAATGGAGATATGAATAAGATTAATGTTTATTAAATGGCCTATGCTGTCACAAATGATAATGACTGTAAAAAAGAATTTTGGCACCCCAAAAACAGCCTTGGCTTAAAGCTCATAAGGTTGTCAGTATACAAATCGGGACCCGAGGTTATAAAACCTTTTTTTGATTCAACTGAGAATTTCCTCAAATTTAGAATTCAAATAAATGTATGAACATAAAAGATAAGATTAAAAAGGTGTTATTTATAACAACTTATTCATCTTATCTTTTAAGTTCAAATATTAAACTATACAATGAATAATACAACAGAATTACGGCTTTAAATTCAAGTTAACTCAAGCCAAGATTCTGAATATGAGGTAAGCATTAAGGAGAATGTCCCAGACAGAGAAAATCAATTTTCTTCCGCTGAATCACCATATCATAGGATTGACTGCATAATAGTTGTAACAACTTCTAAATGTTACCTGTGGCATGCGAAAGGGAGCATCCCCAAGTAAATATTTCTAAAAGAGATTGGATCTATAAGAGGTCAACCAAAGGTCATATTTGACACGAAAGACCAACGAAAATCAGCAAGTGGGGTCTGTGCAGGCTAGTCCAGAAAGACTATTCAGTGTACAGCACACTATGTGAGAATTTTTATTTCTTTAGTAATATTTTTTTTCCCAACAATTTTTCTCCCAATTTACAATAATTGAAATATACCTTCGAGAAAGATTTGAAAGATTGGTATAATTACCTTGACTGCAGATTGATATGCGAAAGTAAGTCAACTTTCAAAAATTATTGGCAAAGGACTAACTATTTGTCACAAGCAATTTCCCAATTTCTCTATTTTTTGCAGTATACTTCCATGTAATCTATTTTATTTTCTATTTCATCAATTTTTTAATTGCACCATTAAATTTTGACCAGAATAAATTTGTGGAAAATTTGATAATTAGTTAAAAGAAGATGTGTTTGTGAAACACAATGCCCCCGTTACAGCATTTTTTTTCAAAATGTTTACCTTGACAGATGACCTTGACCTTGTCACATGACCTTGACTTTGGTACCAGCAGATGCAGATCATTGAGATCTATCATCATGCAAAATATGAGCCTTGTATCTTGAATAGGCTTGAAAATATTGGCAATGTTAAATTTTTTGGTTAACTTTTTGAGTTATTTGACCTTGACAGATGGACTTGACCTTGTAACATGACCTTTACTTTGGTATCAGCAGATGCAGATCATTGAAATCTATCATCATCTCGAATATAAGCCTAGTATCTTGAATAGTCTTGAAGATATTGGCAATGTTAAGATTTTTTTTTAGTTATTTGTCCTTGACAGATGACCTTGACCTTGTAACATGACCTTGACTTTGGTATCAGCAGATGCAGATCATATAGATCTATCATCATGCCAAATATTTGCCTTATATCTTGAATAGACTTGAAAATATTGGCAATGTTAAGTTTTTTGGTTAACTTTTTGAGTTATTTGACCTTGACAGATGACCTTGACCTTGTCACATGACCTTGACTTTGTTATCAGCAGATGCAGATTATTGAAATCTATCATCATCTCGAAATATGAGCCTTGTATCTTGAAAAGGCTTGAAGATATTGGCAATGTTAAGTTTTTTGGTTAACTTTTTGAGTTTTTGACCTTGACAGATGACCTTGACTTTGTCAAATGACCTTGACTTTGGTATCAGCAGATGCGGATTATTGAGATATATCATCATGCAAAATTTGAGCCTTGTATCTTGAACAGGCTTGAAGATATTGGCAATGTTAAGTTTTTTGGTTAACTTTTGTAGACAGACAGACGGACAGACAGACAGACAGAAGGACAGACGGACAATGGTAAGAAAATATGCCCCCAATCTTTCGATATGGGGGCATAAAAAGATTTTTTTTCAAGCAACTACTTGTACAAAGTAATTTCTTTATCTTCTACAATGTTTTCTGGTGCTGTTTTCTTCACAAGCTTCAGAATGTGGAACTATTGGACAAACAGATGGTGTAAACTAAGATCAGACTGTAAATATGTGCAGGCTGATATTTGCCTATAACTCCTGCCAAAATAGTTAAATTCAGAATTTGGCAAATTCAAAATATTTGGTATGGCTTAACCCCTATTGTGCAGAACCCCAATATTCCTGTTTTGGCAGAGGAAATAGACAAAGATCAGCCTGCACATAATTATGTGCAGTCTGATCTTAGTCTACACTACCTGTTTGTCTTATTTGACAGAGAACTTTGTATAGACTAAATTGTCAAGAGAAATGTAGGCATACAATTTTTTTCTTTTATAGCCTTCAGCACTTTGATTTTAGTGCAATTTATCAAAGAGTTATATTCAGCATAAATAGGATTAATGCAAATCATTGATTAAAATTGTAGCAAAAAGTGTGCTCTATGACCCTTACATCACTATGACTAATACCTGTTTTATACTTCACAAATCAATTATTCAAGCAGGCTTTCATGTTCTCCCTGCATTTCCAGGAATCAATAAATGATTCACATTCAACATCTAAAGCCATATCATGAATCAGAAACTACTTTTTCAAAACCATTTCCCTGGCTATTACAATTACGCTTATGGAGAAGTAATACTGTCAATGTAATTCTAAAACCTCATAGCTACAGCTTGATTGGAGCTGTAGTTACAAGTTTTGAAATTACAACAATGATATTCTCATTGAAAACATGACAGGAGAAGAGTGACAGTCACAATATACAAGACAACTGGAAAATTTTAAACAAAATCCAATTTATTAGTTTATTAGTTACAAGGTATCACAAAATTACAACAATATGCACATGGTGACATAATGAGGACCATTCTGTGAAAGCTTGATACAAATCCATCCATAATTGAAGGTCGAAATAAGCAATGGAAATACTGATACATGGATGGACAAACAGAGAAGTTGATTCCAATACAGGACCACCTCTAGTGAGGAATTTTAAAATATGAGAAATTGCTCATAACAAGCATTTTGAGGATTCAGTGCAAGATAGTACTAAGTGTATATACAATGTAAATACACTTAGTACACTCTTGCCCTTAACCCTCAATTTGCCATTTTCAAAGGCAAGAAGTAATGATGAGGTGAACAAATCTCAATGATTTCACTGAAGTACTGTTGTAATTGGTGGCAAATTCCCCGAAAAAAAGCCAAGCTAAAATTTTTCAGTTAGCGAATTTTTCAACTGTGTGAATTGAGAAAATTTGTGGAAATAAAGAAAACAATTAACCCTTGTCATATTGAAACCTGTATTTTTCTGCTTTGGCAAAAGACAAAGAAAAATAATAGCTGCACATAGTTATAAACTGTCAGGTCTTTGTCAATACAACCTGTTTTCCCCTTATTCAATGAAATAAATTTGAAAATTACTTTTTTAAGTTATTACAATGACAATTGCAGTATCCAGCATTTTTTACAACTTTCCCATTTTTTTATCAGGTTGAAAAGGGCTAGACATGCTTGCAATGTTTTTTCAAAGCTTATTTCATGGTTCTATAATTTGATTTTAGATGATTCCATCAGTTTTTATGTATTCTGATTGACTGGAAAATTGGTTTTATTTCTCAATGAAAATATATATGAAAGTGCAGATATTTTGTAAGCTTCTACAAAAAGTAGTCCCATAATAAATTGTTTTCATTATTGATGAATCTTATTTTTTGCCTCATAATATTGAAAATGAGACATGAAAAGTATATTTATTCATTCTATGGAGCTATGAAACTAAAAACCTAATTACATTCTAGTGTGATAAGATTTTTAGTTTCATACCTTCATAAAATCAACAAATACTCTTCTCTTGTATAAAAGCAGGCATGTATTGGAATGGGAAAATTCTTTGAATTTTTTAAACTAATTTTTCTTTGCTGTCATATCAAAGCTTCTTTATCAGCTTTTCATAGTTCTTGAAATATTGCCATACATGACCATGCTAGTTTTTTTGCCTGTCAGATCAATGTTATATTATTATTTTTTTTTAAGTTTTTCATGGCTGTCACATTAATGCTACATTATCAGGTTTTTTTGCTGTAATACATGTATTAATATCACCTTATAATACCTTGCCAGTTTTTCCTTGCTGTTTCTTTAATTTGATATTACCTTGTAAGACCTTGCAAGTTTTTCCTGGTGATCTATTAGAGATACTCCTGGAATGGCATCCTGACTAAATACAATCTGAAATTAAGAGTAGGGATAGTTTAAATCTTGTCACAATGAACCAAGAATATTTCTGTGTTGGCAAGAGGCATATACAAACATCAGCCTAAACATATCTCTGCCTAGACCACCGAGGCATTTGTCCCTTACCCACCAAATTTGTTTGCAGATTTGTATTCCAAATGAAATATTGACAGGCAACAAGTTCTTCATGTGCTTTCAGCTCTTTATTTTAATAGCAATTTCTGAGGAGGATTTTTATATAGAAGACTAGGGTTAACTCTTTCTTTTCATACATACTGAAAATATCCATAACTACCCAATGTCAAATTTTGACATGCTTTACAAAGAAAGGCCATAGAAAACTTCATGTGAAAAGAAATGATGATTGAAGGCCTAGAAAACAGAGCTACAGATAGAGGGGGTATTTTGGATTTCAAAATCAAATATTTCATTAATACTTACACAAACCCTGCTTTGCAGATTCTCATTTGAATTGTCTCACCTAGCTGATTCAAATGAGTACCCATAGGGTTTCATTGAGAAATTAGGAGTTTAGACTTGTGTTACCTCCTCTTATCTGTAATTCTGGGATAGTCAATGTACTTGACAAACACTATTCTTAAACTTTATAAAAGCTCATCTTATATCTTGGATTGTTCATGATCAGACTCAATCTCATGCATTAAAATTGGAATAACCCCTTCTATACACCTCTTACTAACTGCAGTAAATCAACTATTTTCTTCGGCAAACAACAGCTTTACGTTATATTGCTTACAAGGATACTTACTTTTAACATATCAGCAACTTTGGTGAGACCAGCACCTCTAGTTATACCAACTGGCGATCCTACAATAAACAATAACATCATTTGCAAAATTAAAGACAAGTAAGCCTGAGACATTTTTCCATCAATGATTGCAAATGAGTACGTAAGGACTAGGATCCCCCAGTATTTCCACACACACTAATTTTTAGACTTTTCTCAGTTTTAAACTTATTTGTTTTCATTTGTTGAATGTTTTTAATAGCTTGACTGTTTTGGAACAAAAAATCTGGCTATTGTCATTAGCAAGGTATTGGTGTAGGTGTGTACACAACTAATTTTATCAGTCATATATCTGTTATAATTTAAGATATCAACTTGAAATTAGGCATGCACACACATATACACATATGGCGGCCCAGTGGTCAGACACAAGACTACAAATCCTAAGGTCCGTGGTTTGAATCCCGACCGCTGCATGAATTAGGACTACTTGCTATCCCCCAACCAACTAGATTTGAACTGGTAGGAAAACCCAGAAGTAGCTTTGCATGTATCAGTTCTTTACACTGGGCATGTTAAAGAACCAAGGAGGTCTATTCGTACAAGAGCTAGGGGCATATAAACCCGGATCTCCTTGTATCCACTTCTTTCTCTCTCATGGTCCATACCATATATGCCTAGAGTACGGAGGGACCTAAATCCTACAATCACACACTAGGCAAATACATACACATAAATCTGACTCATTACTTATGAGGTAAAATATTTACTTTTTTAGCTTGAAGATATAAAATGTAAGCATATTAAGAGAGCATTTTTAAACATCGAACTATGAATCTGCATCTTTAATCACACTTAAAAGGTGAATCTGAAAATGAACATCTTATACAAAGTAAATGATGTTTCAGTGCAAAACAGTTTTAACTTCATATAAACATATAGACAATTAAAACTTTTTAACCCTGAGCCATCCATATTATAAACATGCAAATTTTAGAAACTCTCACTCACCATCTTGGTTAACATAGCCTATGATCTTGTCTAATATATCTATGACCACAGCCTTGTTACCAAAGGACATATTGGCCTTGGACAGGAGATCAAACATGAACCTGAAATTTGTACAACTATATCTTTACCAATACATCATTTGTGACTTGTCATACCAAACGCAATTTTTTGAGGGGAAGTTTAACCTTTATAATAGACCTCAACCTTGTCAGATGACCTTGACCTCTAAAGAAGTGGATTGATAAAAGATAACTATATGTAAAATCAGAGCATTGTAACTTGAGCACTGTCAAAGGTTTGGGAAAATGTTTAGTTTGCATGTAAAGTTTTCACAATCAAAAAGACGCCACTGATTTAATTATGTACTTTCTCCAATGTTGGGAAAATATTTGCATAATGATTTGGACAAAATTCTCAGTCCTGTGTAAACTTCTTTAAGATTCCTCTTCCCTAGGTCATTTACATGGGAATTTGAAACTGAACTAAGCATCAACATTTTAAACATAAATTTGGATTAGTATTACTTGGTAAGATCCTCTGAACTATAAATCAAGCTGACCCTGTCTTCTATAATGAACAGCCACAGGTATTTTTGTCTTACTAATGAGTAAGATCACATTCTAAATTACATCATCTGATGTCATTTAACACATATTTGTGCACTATTTTTCTCCCCAGAGCTTTCCTTTGGTTATTAACATACAAAATATTGTTTATGTGAGAAAAAAGATCTGTAACTCGCTAAGGCCTGCTAAATGACATTTCAATTCTAGACTTGGTTAAGATCAGCTTGTCTCAAATAAAATCTCATGAGATATCCTAAATTTTTGATCTTCGAAAATAATTACAATTACAATTACAGTTCAATAGCATTTATAGAGCATATCGATGGCTCAGTGCCAAACAGTTGTAACTCCCTATATGTTTATAGGGAGTTGCAACCGTTTTGCAATGAGCCCTCGATATGTGACATACATTCCAGGTTTAGTTACACCCTTTCCATTGTTTGGAACCTCAATAAGATCTATTTGATCTTCTAGGTCCTTCAGGTGAGCCTTAAGTCTTAAAATATCATCGAGGCTAAAGTCAGGCATAGGAGCTGCTCCGTCAGTATAGTCTTCTTCATTGACGGTTTCTCCCTTTATCATCTCAAGAAATTTCTCTGCGACCTTGGTCAGCTCTTCCATGGCTGTGGCAAGGTCACCTGGTTTAAGGTCAAATGATGCACTGTCTTCACAGATCTTTTCCTGAAATATCAAAAATATTGATTTTTTAAAGATGATATGGTATCAAATTCAGCAAATATAATGAAATGCTAATGAATCAAACATGCTTAACCCTTGTCATGCTGAACCCCGAATATTCCTGCCTTTGGCAGAAGCTATAGACAAACATCAGCCTGCACATATGCGCAGTCTGATGTTAGTCTACACCACCTGTTTCTCACTTTCAAACCAGAATTGTCATTAGATTTAGATTTTCAGGTAAAAATTGACCAACAGTTGGTATTTTCAGTGCTTTTTGCCCTTTGATTTTGATGCAAATTTTAAGCAAAATATTCAGCATGACAAGGATTAAATCTCTATAAAAGAAGGAACTTTAGAAAAGAACAAGATGTGCTTGTTAAACACCAATGCCCCCACTGAAGTCATGACAAATTAAATATGAAGAAGTCAAAAAATGCTGTAGTTAATAAGGACAACCAGACACATACAATAATCTTGCAATTACAGTCTGTTCTATATCTTACTCAGTATTTTAACCTGTTTCAAACAAAATACCATTTTTTTGTGACATTTAACCAATCTTGGTTAAGGTTTTCTTAGAATAAGCAAGTTGGAAGCAAGTAATGAATGCTAAGAGCAGTTTGAACATCTAATGAAAAGCAGGAAAATGTAGTGAAGGGCACATTGAGGATTAAAATTTATAATAAACTCTTGTATCACAAGTCTGAAACTTTTTTGGTTGAAACACTGACATTTACAAAAGACGTTCTAGCCTTAAAAGTTAAATAGAATTACCTGATCAGACATATTAAAACTGATATTCCTTCCAATTTTTAAAGACAGACTGATTTCAATGTTTTTTTATCATTAAAGTGGTGATT
The DNA here is from genome assembly GCA_948146395.1 of Fragum whitleyi. NCBI lineage: Eukaryota > Metazoa > Mollusca > Bivalvia > Cardiida > Cardiidae > Fragum > Fragum whitleyi. The sequence continues at coordinate 43,938,750 of OX411548.1, forward strand.
GATTCACCTATCTTTTGTTTTCCAGTATTGTTGACAGAATTTTAACTATCAAGTTTATTCAAAGTCATTAGTTGCCCAATTCAACATCAAGGCATGCATTCAAAAACTCTTACCTTATCATACAACTGATTTACCCTAATACCATACTTACTATTGTGGACATCAAAATTTTTGATAGTTATTGCTCAATAAATCTGAAACAGCAGCATTGTTACATACTTCTGCCACAAAATAAGGCTTGGTGAAAGTAAAAAATTGTAAACAGAGATCAAAATGCTCCTTCAGGAGCAGTTAGGTCTGGGTCTAAAATTTTTGTTCAAACATATTTGACCCATCAGGCACGAAGGGACCATCTGGGAACTTCGTTAAATAAATATTTGAAAAGGAGACTGGTTCTAGAACAGGCCAACCAGAGGTCGCATTTTAAAAATTCTTTCAAAGGAAGGTAAATTTATAATCAAAGATTCAGAAAATAAGAAGCATGTAAAAAGTTTCAACCCTAGTAGGTCTGCGCAGTCTGACAAGGGTTGACACTTTATGCACTTTCCAGATGGTCCCTTTTCAAGTGATGGGTCACATATCCGTCCCAGAATTGAGGGTCTGTAAAATATATCCAATGTGAAATAGGCAATTCTTAAGAAGTCAGCACAAGACTATTGATAGTACACAAAAATATATAGGCACTTACAATGGTTTTGTAATAGCCCTCTGTTTGCTATGTCTATGATTGAAATCTTTATTTTGTTTGCCATAACTTTGATTGGAATCTTTGTTTTGTTTGCTATGTCTATGATTGGAATCTTTATTTTACTTGCTATGTCTATAATTCGAATCTTCATTTTGCTTGCTATGTCTATGATAGGAATCTTTGTTTTGTTTGCTATGTCATAATAGAATCAGTATTTTCTAAACTTGACAATCTAGATCTAGTGAGTTTCTGAGCTTTGTAAATGGTTGGTTGTAATTCAAATTTCTTCTAACAGCTAACAATTTCACAGCAAACAAGATGTGTTTGTAAAAAGCTTGAGCTTGATAAATCAACATGACCTTGTAAGATGACCTCGACCAACAAAACTGAGTACCCTTGCGGCTTAAGTGGTGATGAAGTTATGGGAGCATGTTTTTTTTTTTCAGGTTAGCTTTTGCAGAGAGTCAGAATAACTGATAGGCTCTGGTAACACAAAGTGATCCCTATCTATCAAAGCAGCGGCATACACATATTGATTGATTTCAAAGAGAGATTAAGTTATGCAAAAATGAAACACGAATGCCCCCGGAACAGCTTTTTTCAAAGTTTGACCTCGACAGATGACCTTGACCTTGTCACATGACCTTGACCTTGTCACATGACCTTGACTTTGGTGTACAGCTTTGTATGTCAAATACTTTTGGAGAAAAGGCAAAGGTTAAGTTTTCGGACAGACGGACAGACAGACAGACATGAGTAAAACAATATTCCCCCGATCTCTCGATACGGGGGCATAAAAATAGAGCAAGAGTATTGTTAACTGTCTACAGAAAAAATAACCTACCAGGTTATGGGCCTCATCAAATATTACAATGTTTCCCTGTAATTCGACACCATGAGCCTTTCTGGTCTGGAAAAAAGAAAGGGTCATTTCAAGGGTTCAGCACAAGAATGTATTAGTGTCTATACATTGTATAGACGCTAAGTACAGTCTTGCACTGAACCCTAGATTCATCAATAATTTTCATATAATTACCGTTCAAACAAGATGTTTTTTTTTTTCATGAAAAACTTGAGCTAGTTTGCGGGCTAATTCGAATAACTTTAATAATTTGACCCTATCTTAGCAGATCTGTACTTTCACATCTTATGAATGATTGTTGATTGAATGGGGATTTACGCTACTTTTTACATTATTACAGTCATATCATGTGGCTGGAAAACCTAACAATGGATTCCTGGTACTTCTCACACCAGGACTTCCATCACATCCTTTCCTAGCCCCCAGCTGCTATCCCATATAGGTCTACCATTATCAACCCATTGGTGGTAATAATAGTAGTAAATGATGCAAAGATTTTAAGCTTTTAACAGATACAAGGCCTGCATTCAGGATAACAAAAAGTTGCAAACTGTTTGCAAATTATACCCCTTTTTGCAAGCAAGCGCAAAGCAGGAAACTATGTGCAAAAAAGTTTGAGAAATTTGTAATCCTGATCGTAAGGCAGAAAAGCTTCACGCATCAAGCTTCTCAACACATGGGTGTTAAATAAAAGCTTATTCCTTTTTTGAAAGCTGAGCAAATTACAAATATTGTCACAAGATACGCCCGTCACACTGCTTAGTATTAACTGGGGATTTGAATAGAACTGAGGTTATTTTAAATGAATATCTTTTGCACCTATGAAGTTTCATGATCCTAGCTATTATACTTTTAGAGATATACTCCGGACAAGTTTCTAGTATGAAAAACAACAATGGGAAAAATAACTCAAAACAAGAGGGCCATAGTGGCCCTTAATCGCTCACCTGAATTAACAATCTTAAAAAGTTTTTCTAAGATTTGACCCCATGACCTAGTTTTTGACTCCACTTGACTCAATTTCGAACTTGTCCGAGATTTCATCAAGATAATTATTGTGACCAATTTTCAGGTTGATTGGGCTAAAAATATGGCCTCTAGAGTGTCCACAAGGTTTTTCTAAGATTTGACCCCGTGACCTAGATTTTGACCCCACTTGACCCAATTTCGAACTTGTCCGAGATTTCATAAAGATAATCATTCTGACCAATTTTCAGGTTGATTGGGCTTAAAATATGGCCTCTAAAGTGCCCACAAGGTTTTTTCTAGATTTGACCCTGTGACCTAGATTTTGACCCCAGTTGACCCAATTTCAAACTTGTCCAAGATTTCATCAAGATAATCATTCTGACCAATTTTCAGGTTGATTGGGCTAAAAATATGGCCTCTAGAGTGTCCACAAGGTTTTTCTAAATTTGACCCCGTGACCTAGTTTTTGACCCCACTTGACCCAATTTTGAACTTGTCCAAGATTCCATCAAGATAATCATTCTGACCAATTTTCAGGTTGATTTGGCTAAAAATATGGCCTCTAGAGTGTCCACAAGGTTTTTCTAAGATTTGACCCCGTGACCTAGTTTTTGACCCCACTTGACCCAATTTCGAACTTGTCTAAGATTTCATCAAGATAATCATTCTGACCAATTTTCAGGTTGATTGGGCTAAAAAAATGGCCTCTAGAGTGTCCACAAGGTTTTTCTAAGATTTGACCCCGTGACCTAGTTTTTGACCCCACTTGACCCAATTTCGAACTTGTCCAAGATTCCATCAAGATAATCATTCTGACCAATTTTCAGGTTGATTTGGCTAAAAATATGGCCTCTAGAGTGTCCACAAGGTTTTTCTAAGATTTGACCCCGTGACCTAGTTTTTGACCCCACTTGACCCAATTTTGAACTTGTCCGAGATTTCATCAAGATAATCATTCTGACCAATTTTCAGGTTGATTGGGCTAAAAATATGGCCTCTAGAGTGTCCACAAGGTTTTTCTAAGATTTGACCCCGTGACCTAGTTTTTGACCCCACTTGACCCAATTTCGAAATTGTCCAAGATTTCATCAAGATAATCATTCTGACCAATTTTCGGGTTGATTGGGCTAAAAATATTGCCTCTAGAGTGTCCACAAGGTTTTTCTAAGATTTGACCCAGTGACCTAGTTTTTGACCCCACTTGACCAAATTTCGAACTTGTCCGAGATTATATCAAGATAATCATTCTGACCAATTTTCAGGTTGATTGGGCTAAAAATATGGCCTCTAGAGTGTCCACAAGGTTTTTCTAAGATTTGACCCTGTGACCTAGATTTTGACCCCACTTGACCCAATTTCGAACTTGTCCGAGATTTCATCAAGATAATCATTCTGACCAATTTTCAGGTTGATTGGGCTAAAAATATGGCCTCTAGAGTGTCCACAAGGTTTTTCTAAGATTTGACCCTGTGACCTAGTTTTTGACCCCACTTGACCCAATTTTGAACTTGTCCGAGATTTCATCAAGATAATCATTGTGACCAATTTTCAGGTTGATTGGGCTAAAAATATGGCCTCTAGAGTGTCCACAAGGTAAATGTTGACGACGGACGACGGACATCAAGTAACCCCAAAAGCTCACCTTGAGCACTTTGTGCTCAGGTGAGCTAAAAAAGGCAGGGTAGAATTATGGTTCTTGTACACTGCACTCCCCCTTGATGACATCTATACACCCATGAAGTTTCATGATCCTAGCTATTATTCTTTTACAGATATACTCCGGACAAGATTCAAGTCTGAAAAAACAACAAAGGGCAATAACTCAAAAAATAGGTCAGGTAAATTTATGGTTATTGTACACTGCACTCCCCCTTGGTGAGATCTATACACCCATACAGTTTCATGATCCTAGCTATTATACTTTTAGAGATATACTCCGGACAAGATTCAAGTCTGAAAAAACAACAAAGGGCAATAACTCAAAAATAGGTCAGGTAAAATTATGGTTATTGTACACTGCACTCCCCCTTGGTGAGATCTTTACACCAATGCAGTTTCATGATCCTAGCTATTATACTTTTGGAGACATACTCTGGACAAGATTCAAGTCTGAAAAACAACAAAGGGCAATAACTCAAAAATATAGGTCAGGTAGAGTTATGGCTCTTGTGCAGTGCACTCCCCCTTGGTGAGATCTATACACCCATGAAGTTTCATGATCGTAGCTATTATACTTTTAGAGATATACTCCGGACAAGATTCAAGTCTGAAAACAACAAAGGGCAATAACTCAAAAAATAGGCCAGGTAGAGTTGTGGTTCTTATGCACTCCACTCCCCCTTGGTGAGATCAATACATCCATGAAGTTTCATGATCCTAGCTATTATACTTTAAGAGATATACTCCAGACAAGATTCTAGTCTGAAAAACAAAAAAGGACAATAACAAAAAAAATAGGCCAGGTAGAGTTGTGGTTCTTGTACACTGCACTCCCCCTTGGTGAGATCTATACACCCATGAAGTTTCATGATCCTAGCTATTATACTTTAAGAGATATACTCCTTACAAGATTCAAGTCTGAAAAACAACAAAAGGCAATAACTCAAAAAATAAGCCAGGTAGAGTTGTGGTTCTTGTGCACTGCACTCCCCCTTGGTAAGATCTTTACACCCATGAAGTTTCATGATCCTAGCTATTATACTTTTAGAGATATACTCCGGACAAGATTCTAGTATGAAAAACAACAAAGGGTAATAACTCAAACAAGAGGGCCATAGTGGCCCTTAATCTTTCACCTGAATTAACAATCTAAAAATATTTTTCTAAGATTTGACCCCGTTACCTAGTTTTTGACCCCACTTGACCCAATTTCGAACTTGTCCGAGATTTCATCAAGATAATCATTCTGGCCAATTTTCAGGTTGATTGGGCTAAAAATATGGCCTCTAGAGTGTCCACAAGGTTTTTCTAAGATTTGACCCCCTGACCTAGTTTTTGACCCCACTTGACACAATTTAAACCTTGTCTGAGATTTCATCAAGATAATCATTCTGACCAATTTTTAGGTTGATTGGGCTAAAAATATGGCCTCTAGAGTGTCCCCAAGGTATCCTAAGATTTGACCCTGTGACCTAGTTTTTGACCCAACTTGACCCAATTTCGAACTTGTCCGAGATATCATCATGATAATCATTCTAATCAATTTTCAGGTCGATTGGGCTAAAAATATGGCCTCTAGAGTGTCTACAAGGATTTTCTAAGATTTGACCCTGTGACCTAGTTTTTGACCCCAGTTGACCCAATTTCGATCTTGTCCCAGATTTCATTAAGATAATCATTCTAACCAATTTTCAGGTTGATTGGGCTAAAAATATGGGTTCTAGAGTATCCACAAGGTTTTTCTAAGATTTGACCCAGTGACCTAGTCTTTGACCCCACTTGACCCAATTTCAAACTTGTCCCAGATTTCATCAAGATAATCATTCTGACCCATTTTCAGGTTGATTGGGCTAAAAATATGGCCTCTAGAGTGTCCACAAGGTTTTTCTAAGATTTGACCCTGTGCCCTAGTTTTTGACCCCACTTGACCCAATTTTGAATTTGTCCCAGATTTCATCAAGATAATCTTTCTGACCAATTTTCAGGTTGATTGGGCTAAAAATATGGGTTCTAAAGTGTCCACAATGTTTTTCTTAGATCTGACCCTGTGACCTAGTTTTTGACCAAACTTGACCCAATTTCGAACTTGTCAGAGATTTCACCAAGATAATCATTCTGACCAATTTTCAGGTTGATTGGGCTAAAAATATGGCCTCTAGAGTGTCCACAAGGTTTTTCTAAGATTTTGACCCCAGTTGACCCAATTTTAAACTTGACAGAGATTTCATCATGATAATCTTTCTGACCAATTTTCAGGTTGAATGGGCTATAAATATGGCCTCTAGAGTGTCCACAAGGTTTTTCTTAATTTTGACCTTGTGACCTAGTTTTTTACCCCACTTGACCCAATTTCGAACTTGTCCGAGATTTCATCAAGATAATCATTCTGACCAATTTTCAGGTTGAATGGGCTAAAAATATGGTCTCTAGAGTGTCCACAAGGTAAATGTTGACGACAGACGATGGACAACGGACACCACACAACCCCAAAAGCTCACCTTGAGCACTTCGTGCTCAGGTGAGCTAAAAATAGGCCAGGTAGAGTTATTGTTCTTGTGCACTGCACTCGGCAATGATGAGAAGAATACAACTGCCAAGTTTGAAGTCCATCGGACTTCAAGTGACAGATTAATGCTCCGGACAAAGAAGTGGACGCCGCCGGACGCCTGGACACCACGGGTGATCCCATAATACGTCCCGTCTTCGACGGGCGTATAAAAAGTACAGTCTGATTGATCCCTAATCTAATTTCTGTGGATCATTTAATTTCATTTGTTCATCAAGACATGATCAGTACTCGCTTTAGAATTTGAATTCCACATTCTTTTAATATCTATTCCTACTACCATATTTCCCCTAATAATAGCACACTTCCTAATAGAAACACCCTTCATTTTTTACTTAGAAAACCCACTTCAAATGCCTAAATTTAAAGAACTTGTTGAGACTTCTTCTCTAATTTGATGTGAATTTCCTCTAAACAATCATTTATATGATTGTTTAGGGGATATTTACCGCAAATTAAAGGGAAAAGGGCCTATAAAAGACAAAAGTCTAATGATCTTTTATAATCAGAAAATGCATTACTAAATAAAAGCTCCCTGACCATGTTATGTATAGCTCCCAGGAGTGTTTATTAGGAGAAATACTGTAGATCTATAAGAATATTAAACAATGAAATAATGATACAATCCAAAGATAATGAAAGAAGTCAAACCTTAGCATCTAGTAGATAATTATAGGGCATAAATATGATGTCTGCGTCTGATCTCAGTTCTCTGGCCATATAGTAGGGACAAACTCTGAAATAAATAACATCTAGTAATAATTATAGGACATAAATATGTGACCAGGTCCCTGGGAACATAGTACATGTATGGTTATAGGGCATAAATATGATGTCTGCGTCTGATCTCAGTTCCCTGGCCATATAGTAGGGACAAACTCTGAAATAAATAACATCTAGTAATAATTATAGGACATAAATATGTGACCAGGTCCCTGGGAACATAGTACATGTAGGTTATAGGGCATAAATATGATGTCTGTGTTTGATCTCAGTTCCCTGGGCATATAGTTTGGACGAAAAAGAAACAGAAACAGTTTGAAAATTAAATCATTAAATCAAATACTGACTAATAATAAACACATCCAGTATTTTCAGAACTTTTATCTTGATACAATTTCCCCAAGGTTTTTATTCAGCATGACAAGGGTAAAACATTTTTTTTTATCAGAGGGCTCCATATTGGTTTTAAAACTGAGAGCAATTTCACAAAGAAGTGATTATATGTCAGTAAATTACATAAATGCTTGACAAACCAATTTTCATTTACATGGAAATCAATTTCCATTGGCCTTGCTTTCCAGAGTTTTTGGTTAAAAAATCTTTGGTTCAAAGATTTTTGTATGTTTGTATGGGTTTTTATGACACTTTCAACAATCTTTCAGTCAAATCGCTGTCGCTGAAGCACCTAACAATGGATTCCTGGTATTTCTCACGAAGAAGTAGAAGAGATTCTTTTTTCTATACCTATAGCCTTTGATATTACATACCTTACCTCTTTCACAAAATATTTACTTTTGGCAGCAGTTTCAGGGCCAGAGATCATGAAACTTTTCATATGCCCAAATGAGGATTTTCTCAAATTTCAAATTGAGATCAACACTTTTAATTCAGTTGTAAAAGTACAATAAATGTATAATTATAATATATAAATTAATTAGCTGTTATAACTAACAACTTATCAATATTTTTGTCTTTAATGTTCATACATTTATTCAAATTCAGAGATTGAGAAAATTTGTTATTGAGAAAGAGAAAAGTTTTATAACCTTAGGCCCAGATCTCTGGTCTTTGGAGTTTGTCTATAATTTATCGCTTTTTGCATGATACTTGTTCAAACATTTTACAGCCGTAGAATAATTTTGTAACATGTTTTTTTTCATATCATGATACAGATAAATCTTGGTGCACACTGATGCATCACAGAGGCAATTATGCATCACTAGGCAGAGGTACAGATACAGGGGTATTTTGGAATTAAAATTGATTTATTTCAAAAATACTTGCACAAATCCTATATTGTAGGTGCTTCACAAAGTTTTCTCATCAAAACAATTAAAATGAGTACCCACAACAATTTGGCCCGGCTGGCCTAAGATTTCCCACAAAAATTTAGTAGAAGGCAGGAAGTGTAGACTAAGATCATCCTGAATATTAGTGCACTCATCTTAGTCTTAGTGAGGATATGAATAAATAATTTGTCCATAAACACATCTTTGTTGAGCTTCATCCACAGACCTTCAGGTCACTAGTCAAGAGCCCTTATGACTCGGCTCTAGAAGACGTCCAAATATGGAGAAATTTAAAAAGTTTGTCATCATGTAAAGGGTTATATGAGAAAACAAATTTTAAGCTGTTTTAGAGCAGCTTCAGTTCATGTAAAATTGATGAAAGTCGATCTATTTTAGACGTTACTATTGAATTTTCATAAGATGTGCAATATATCAATGAGAAAATGCCAACCTAGCATTTTCCTGGCAGACATTTTACAAATGTTTTCCCCTAAAATTGGCCATTTGTGGTTTATGGCAATTGTCTAAATCAATATGATAACTGAATAATATCTCTCAATAAATACTATCCATGGCGATTGATATTCAAGAAGATAATGTTATTCTCAGCTTCACAAAATATATCTAACTTGAATCATAACAAAGACAACAAGATGTGTTTGTGAAACATGAATGCCCCCGTAACAGCATTTTTTTCCCAAAGTTTGACCTTGACAGATGACCTTGACCTTGTCAAATGACCTTGACTTTGGTACCAGCGGATGCAGATCATTGAGATCTATCATCATGCCAAATATTAGCTTTGTATCTTGAATAGGCTTGAAGATATTGGCAAGGTTAAGTTTTCGGGTTAAGTTTTCGGACAGACGGACGGACAGACGGACGGACAGACAGACAGGCGGGCGGACAGACAGACGGACAGACAGACAGACAGACAGACGGACATGAGTAAATCAATATGGTTCCGATTTCTCGATACGGGGGCATAAAAAAAATGTGCTTGTTAAGCTCAAATTGCAAGTTTTCATAAACAGCTATTTGATAATGTGGTTGATGTAAAAAGTTCTAATTTTAGACATACTTGATCTTGCAAAAGGACCATGACCTTGACTGATGACCCAAAAAGGTCTTGTCACAAGCAATGCACAAATGAGATAAATGAAGATTCTATCACTTGCCTTTCAAAAGTTATGGCCAATGTTAAAGTTTTTGATGAACAAACCAGTTACAGACAAATAGAAAGGTAGCATGACATGTTTCCAAAACACAAATGCCCCAGCAACTGCCTTAATTTTTTTACAGTGACCTTGATGAAGAATGGCCTTGACCGATGACCTAGAATTTAATATCAACTGAAAGGCCTTTACATGAGCAATACATTTGTGAATTATGAAAGCTGTAACATTTACAATTGCAATATAATGGTCAATGTTAAAGTTCAAATTTTAAACAAATTTGACTTTCAAAATGACATCCACCTTCAGTTATAATCTTGAAATTAGTATGTACAGAAAGTACTTGTAACAGGCAATGCATATGTGAAATATCAAAGCTGTATCCATTACCATTCTTAAATTATGGCCAAGGTTAAAGTTTTTATGACCTTGAAATATGACCTTGACTGATAACCTTGACTTTGGTATCAACTGAATGGTCTTGTCATAAGCAATGCAGGGGCATAAAAAACAATATGCCCCCAATCCATCAATGCTGGAGCAAAATTATCCTGTAACACCAAACTTGTATGAAAAAAATCTTTTGGACAGGAAAACACTTGTTGAAAATGAGAAATGGCTTGTTAACCCTTTGCTGTTTAATCCCTGCTTTTTACATGCCTGTGATTTTATGATTGAGAAAACATTGTGAAAAATAAGAAATTGCTTCTGACAAGCAATTTTTTCTTTTTCCACACTATTTTCTACCCTACTGAATGATTATTTTTCAAATTTAATGCTCTTTAAATTTTCGTCTGCAAAACCTTTGAATTTGGACAGGTCCAAAATTTTGTAAAACAGGAAAGTGTTAAAACAGATATTTTGATTCCTTTTCAAATTTTGTGATGTATTTGTTGTTTATTTGGATCCATACAAACAGTCATTGGCATTCCCTATTAATGAAAGTTACATCAATAAATAACCATATTAATGTTCTGACATTACTTCATCGACAAATGAGATTGGTTATTGCTATGGATGTCCCATTGGTGCTGTAAACAATTCCTTATTAGGAACTTTACTCTGTATACTCCTGCTTGTCTGTGTATCCATTAATCTGTCACAAAATTCTACAAGTTTCTTTATCACAAATATCTATTTTGAGGCATTCAGGCAAAAGAAATTATAAGTCAATATACATTTCTAACAGGAGCACCACAAACAGGTGCAATGCTCGGCTGTAGGTTCTGGATAATGCAAAAAAATTCTGAGGCAAACCAGATGTGTTTTTGAAACACGAATGCCCCGGAACAGCATTTTTTTCAAAGTTTGACCTTGACAGATTACCTTGACCTTGTCACATGACCTTGACTTTGGTACCAGCAGATGCGGATCATTGAGATCTATCATCATGCCAAATATGAGCCTTGTATGTCAAATACTTTTGGAGAAAAGGCAAAGGTTAAGTTTTCGGACAGACGGGCGGACAGATGGACAGACAGACGGACATGAGTAAACCAATATGCTCCCGATCTCTTGATACAGGGGCATAAAAAGGGGTATAACTCTTACAAAAATGCTTCCAGAGTTATTCCTCTTGATAGTCTTGGTAGCTCTTGTGATGATGAACACACATGCCAAGTTTAATGAAGATGTCTTCAATAACAACAGAGATATGACCAAGGTTAAAGTCTGTCACACCTATGCCAACATCGACGCCAATGCCACCGAAGCCAAAGTGATCATAATACCTCGGGTTTTCTAACAGTGGAGTCAAAAATTTGCAATAACATATTTCTTGTAAGCTATCTAAAACACATGGTCAATGTTTCGAGAGGTCAGTGTAACATCATCGTAAGTGGCTATAGATATATATGCACTTACGATAGTCTCGCTATGACCCCTTTGAATTTGTTTTTCAACTTTCGTAAGTGGCTATAGATATATATGCACTTACGTTAGTCTTTTGATGACCCCTTTAAATCTATTTTTTCAACTTTCTTTAACCCTTTGCTGTTTAATCCCTACTTTTAACGTGCCTGTGATTTTATGATTGAGAAAACATTGTGAAAAAAGAAGAAATTGCTTCTGACAAGCAATTTCTTCTTTTTCCACATTTTTTTCTTTCCTTCTGAATAGTTATTTTTCAAATTAAATCCACTTTAGATTTTCATCTGCAAAACCTTTGATTTTGGACAGGTCCAAAATTTTGTTAAACAGGAAAGGGTTAATTTGTATTTTAAATCTTAGATAGTTCTTTTTGCCTGACGGGTCTCATAGTTTTGAAAGTATTTCACAATATATGGAGTTGTCAGTTGCAGTTTGTTACCAGTTTGAATAATGAATTTCCCAGAAAAGACATAAACAGTAATTAGTTAGAACAGCCAATTCTGTACTCTCAGTGGTTGATAAGAGCTCGTATAGACATAATGTCTGGCTCAATTGCGTGTTCAATTGATCATTACTCTAAACACCAATTTCTAACAATTGAACCAGCACCATATCTCATCCTTGCTTATTCACATTCCACTGAACCAGAAGTCAACTTTATAAAAAGATATGCCAGAGTAAGGAGGGAAATTCAACTATGAAAAAAGATCCTTTCTAAAATTTTGTCCCTGCAGACTAGCCGAAATTCAAAAATATTGCAGATAACAAGTCAAAGTCAATGAAATTGTACAGTAAAACTTGTGTTAAGTGACCATTTAGGGGACCACTAAAAAGCGGTGGCTTATAGAAATGGTTGCAAAATACAATATTTCAGGATGAATAAAAAAAGTCTTTTGATGGCATATATATTTTGTCGCATAATTTTTATTGAACCCCATCATGTTCAAACCCTGTAGAATTGTCTTATTAAGACGATTCTAATGGGTTCCAACATCATAAGATAAATAATTACCATTTTTTCATTAAAGAATGTGCCCTTTTCAGAGGTTTTTTCTTACGGTGAAGGGACTTTTCATGATAGTCGCTTAATGAAAATGGTCGCTTAATAGATGTGGTTGCTCAAGCAATATTGACTGTATATTTTTAGGGTCTTTTGTCGTTGGAAAACCCTGGTGGGAAAATGCAAATATCAAAATATCAAAAATAAAGACAAATGGGCCCTAACTCTTTCAAAATCACTTTCAGAGTTATCCCCCTTGACACTCTAGACACCTCTTGTGGTGGTGAAACACACATGCCAAATTTCATGAAGACATCTTCAATAACAACAGACAATATATAACTAAGGTTAAAGTTTGTCGAGCCAATGCCTACACCACTGTCAAAATCAACCCCACAGTGATAACAATACCTTGAAAACAGCTGAGCTAAGAATGATATTTCCAAAATAAATAGTGACTCACAATCAGTGCATCCAGTACATTCAACACTTTGATTTTTTATGCAATTTTGTTTAGGTATTTTATTAAGCAGGACAATGGTTAGACTGGAAGACTGCTTATCAATCCATATTAATAGCGAAGTAATCAGGAGTTCAATTAAGGCAAAACATGTTTTAGTTGGCTCAGGGCATATTTATCACCCAGAAAATAGTTTTACAAATCTAATCATGTCAACAAATCTTGAAATTTAATTAAGATAACTAGATTTTGGATCTGTGCTAATTCTGTTATTAAGATTAACATCTTCCACTGTAACCTAAAAGTAATAGGTAATATGAGGTGAAAGAAGCAAGAAATATGGTTATATATAGAGCAGAACTTTTTTTGACAAAAAAAATCTGGCAACAAAACATTATAGGTTTCAAAACTTCTATCTTATAATTTGAGGGTTCGGTGCAAGACAGTAGTAAGTGTATATACATTGTATATACACTTACTACAGTCTTGCACTGAACCCTCGAATTGCTCTTTCAATATTCTAAGTTCATCATAAGAAGCTTTGGCATCTTTTAAGGGTTTTGACTCATGTTTGTGGAACACAAATGCCCCTAAAAGGGCAATTTTATTCCAATTTTGATCTTGATGATTGACCTTGACCTTAAAAGTTGAATGATATGATATGTACTGAAAAGATTGACCTTCATACAAAATAGTTAAAGAAACATGATCAGTTCACTGAATCTATTGAGATCCCTATGGTATACTCTCTTGCCCATAATCTAATGACAACTTTAATCTCATGATATCCTTTTTTTCTAAAAACTCAACTTATGCTTCCTCAATATTTTTTTAAAATCTGTAAAAGAGAGGCTTTTCTTTCTGAATTGAGAAAATGCAAAATGACCCTTATGATCAAAATATTTTACTACATGCAAGTTTCAAAATACTAGTAAATAATAGTAAACTTTTTGTCTCTCTTATCGCAAGCAGTCTCTGGACAAAAAATTTCCTTGTGCCGTAAAATTCTGTGGTCTGGATACAAGACAGAATCAGACAGATTATGCAATATTGATTCTGCACTGTAAAATTGGATGTCTTGTTGAGACCTTGGGTCAGGAAGAATTGATCTATCAATGCTTAATATTCCTGGCTAATGTAACAAACAACCCATTGTTGAGTTCTAGAAAGAATGTACTGTTAAACAATTAACCCCTATCATGCTGTTAATGTCATATTCTTACCATGCTAAAAGCTTTGGCAGACATTTTAGACTAAGATCAGCCTGCACAGATGTGCAGGCTGATCTTAGTCTACACTGTCTGCTTTATACTCCATCTTTATGGGTAAAAACTAGGACTAGAATGGTTGAAATAGGCTAAAAACTAACAGTTTGTTTGAAACAAAATCCAAAATCAGGATAAGGGATAATAAGGCATTTGACTGGCAGAATTTTGGTCAAGTCCGAACAAATTCAACACATCACTTGTCTTGTATATGTTTTTTTGGCAAAACCTTTCAATCTAGCTCTAGCATTAATTTGATTTTTAGACCCCTGTTTTGAATCAATAAGTCAGGGTATTGTTGTTGCCCTGTTGTCACCAGTGTAGGCCTAGGTGTAGGCTTTCGCAGCAGATGTGAGACAGAGTATTTTATGATTATGAAGTTTGAAATTAAACATGATTGTTTTTTCCTAAAATATATTGACAGGTGAGTTCACAAGTATTGTAAGTGCCTGTAAATACATAGGCACTTACAATAGTTTTGCACTGACCTGTTGATATGGCAATCTTTGTTAAGCTCTACAATTGATTATACTTACTTGTTTTTCTGTCCATAGCTGACAAGATCTTCTATATCTACCACATTTCCCATCAATACCCTCGGTTCTGAATTGTTTTTCAGGTCTAGAAAAGAGAAGAAAAGGACAACAAATACTGAGGTACATCCTTGGTACAGAAATGAGGGGGTAAAGCTAGTCTAAATTCTTTATTTCTCAATGAGACCCTATGGTGTGGGTACGCATTTGAAACTTCTCAATGAGATTATTCCAGGGAGTAACCACAATATGGGATATGTGCAATATGTGATAATGTTTTAATTTAAAATCCAAAATACCCAGTCTCCGTAGCTCAGCAAAGTACGAGTTTTACATATGTTGCCCAACATGCAACAATCTACATAGTCTACTTAAAGTATTTCATTGTCAAAAAAACACTATGGTATATGATAAATGACAAAACGCCCTTTAACCAGAATGTTTTCCACAAAAAAAATCAGACCACTTACCCTCATCCTGCCATTTTTTTCTCCAAAATAAATTGCCCATTTTTGTGTAATATCAACAGGTATTGCTAACGGTTTTCCCACAATATTATAGTAGAAACTAGACAGTGTGGGCTAAGATCAGACTGCACATCTGTGCAGGCTGATCTTAGTCTACACTGTCTGCCAAGGCTTTGCATAGAACAGGAATATACCATAAACAGCAAAAGAAAACTCTTCTTTCCTGTATTCTGTGTACCAAGGGAGTTCAGTCAGGAAAAAGACAATCTACAATTGCAGATTGCCAAGCACCATTCATCACCCTTAATTGAGCTCAATTTGGTAACAGTACATTGATTAAACAATTAATTTTCTACAATTGGAGATTCCATCCCTTAAAGCTAGATCTTGTGACATGTTTCTGGAATTGAATTGAATTTGGAAAATAACTTACTTTAAATGCAATGTTTTCTACAATGTAAATTCGAAGATAATCAAATTTTTCAAATCTTCTTTTTTATTATTCTGTGTGCTAAGGGCATTAGAAGAATATCTAGTTCAGGAAGTTTTATTTGAATGGGATTTTACCCTGCTTTCAACATTTTTTTATTTACATTGCAGTGGCTGGATCACCTAACAATAGATTCCTGGTATTTCACATGCCAGCATTTCCACAACATCCTTTCCAAGCCTCCAGCTGCTATTCCACATAGGTTATGGATTATAGACAAATTGATAGAATACAAATAGTCAAAACAGATAAGTGCCCCCACCGTCAGGAATCAAACTAGTTTGGGAAGAAATACTCTTCAATTGCTGACTCCTAGCACCATTTACTACCTTAATTGAACTCAAATGGTACATCTACTAACCCCATATTATTGTAAGAGTTAATCCCATCAAAAGTGGAATGTCTGCTTTTGTTTGTTTAAATGGGGTTTATTGCTGTTTAAACAAATTTTGTTCATATCCCAAACACTTGGATACCTAACCATGGAATATATTACTTGTTTTTCTCTAACCAGTACAACCATGACATCCTTTCTAAGCTTCCAGCTCCATATCAAACACAGGTTTACTATCTTTAACCCATTTGTGGGAGTATCAAGTCAGAAAAGATGCATACCACTGCCAAGAACTGAACAATTAACCCCTTGATTGTGAGTCTGACACGCTGCCAGCTGTGCTATGACGGTGACCAGGAATGACAAGCAATGTATTGATTTGACAACCCTTGTATTGATATGAAAGTAACTCAAATTGTTCAGCCTGGCTGTTTTATGTTGTTTTTACTTACTGTCTAAATGATTGTAGTAGTAGCATGTTCGATTGTTCACCTTGGCTCGACACAAATGAACCTGAAAGAACAGCAACAACTCATTTGTAAACCTGGTTCAAAATCAAAGAGGCCGTAGGGGAAATGTATAGTGGGTGAAAATTTAGAATTTAAAATTTTCACAGCAGTACTGATTAGAATAGTTTTATGGCTAGACAATTCCAATAAACGCCCACAATAATAATTTCTGCTTTGGAAGGATTTTTTTTAATGGGGTTTTACGCAGCTTTCAACAATATTTCAGTAATATCACAGCAGCTAGAGTACTTAACAATGGAATCCTGGTATTTCTCACACCAGTTCCACCATCACATCCTTTCCTAGCCTCTAGCTGCTATCTCACATGGGTCTATGATTATCAACCCATTGGTGAGAGACAAATTAGTCGGAAAGAACGAGTTACCCCATCAAGGATGGAACCTGGGACATCTAGATCCACAGTCTGACATGCTACCAACTGCGCTGTGAAAGGAAATATAGACAAGGATGAGCCTGCACATATGTGCAGTCTGAGCTTAGACTTTACCACCTGATATGATTTTTTTAACCATATAGTTTTCAAAAAGCTATTTTTTAAAAAAATAACAGACTCAAAATTAGTGCATTTAGAGTTTTCAGAACTTTGATTTTAATGCAAATTGCCAAGGCTTTAATTCAGCATGACAAGGGTAATAGCCATATAATTTGAAGTTTCATATTTTGAAAACATAATCACTGCTTTTGATATTAGCCCTGCCCTTCAGAATGAAAAAAACATTAGCAAAAATATTCAAATAAGACCCTGCTTTGCATGTATATACACATGCAAAGCAAGGTATCATTTGCAAAACGCTTTGCAAACATTTTTATTCTGAACACATGGCTCGTTCTCTGGTGTCACAGAAGAGTGGAATTTCAAACTGAAAAAAAAAGAGGACATTAAATTAAAACACAAATTCAAATTCCAGGATATTTTTTTGTGCCAAGATATCATCTTTTCTTCCAAAACCTTGTAACAAGTCTTTTATTGAAGCTGTAGCTACAATGCTTTGGTTGCCAAAAGAAAATATTTCCATTAGACATGCAATCTTCTACTCCAGAAAAGTCAATAAAATGTGATCTGACAAGCTCTATGAATATTCACATTCATGGTAAAACCACACAAGGAGATATCTTGGAATATCTTGATTTGGCCATTTACCAAAAAGAACATTCACCATTATATTCATTCAGTTATATGAGACATAAAGGAACTGTCCTGAGATTGATTTGTCTCCTACCAATGGGTAGATAATCTAAGACCTATATGGTATAACAGCTGGAAGCTAGGAAAGGATGTAATGGTTATACTGGTGTGTGAAATACCAGGAATCCATTGTTAGATGCTCCAGAGGCCACAATATAACTGAAAGATTGTTGGAAGCTGTATTAAACCTCATTCAAACAAACAAAATTGTCCTGAGATTTTCTTTGAGACAAATTCATCTGAAACAAGTATAGAATAAGTGCTTTTGGTAAGTGAGCCTTGCTTTATATTACCTTTTGGTTATATCTGGAATACGTGATCCTACAAAATAGCTTAGTTGGTAGGGTACCTGACTTCAAAACAATTAAAAGTGGAATATCATGAGGGTTTTTTTTGGGGGGGGGGGGGGGGGGGGCTGGATTATAATTGTCTTGGCTGAGACATTAAACTGAGAACATGTGTGATGGTGCTTTACATTGAGCACATTAAAGAACAATGGCACATCTCAGCAGTAATTTTATCATATTTCCCTGCACTATCCACTGTAACAACTAACCTGCGTTAAAGCAGGACGTATCATGTGATCACCACCTAGCATCTAAGTGGGTGGACAGCATCTACGTTTTTGTAAGGAGCATAACTCTTGTCACCTTATGTCTGATTGACCTGAAACTTGGCAATTATGTTCCTCTCATGAATACAGAGTGCAGTGTGCAAGAACCTGACATCTACCTAGCTTATTTTTTTAGATTTTACCCTTTGTTGTTTTTCATACTTTGGGATCCAGCAGTGTAAAATGTGTATTGTGACAATTTGGCACCTTTTTTATTGTTTGTTTGTTTGTTATAATGGGATTTAACCCACTTTTAAAATTCTTCCAGACATATGGGAGTTGTTGGTACACCGACAACGGATTCGTGGTATTCCTCACACCAGTACTATCATTTCATAGTCGCCATCTGCTGTCCAACATAGGTCTACAACTATCAACCCATTGGTGGGAGACATATAGTTGGAAAGGATGAGCACTGTCTGATACAGGGTTAAAGTACAAATGGAAAGGAAGCACATTAAAACCTTTCCTAAATAAGCTTGGCAAACATAACATTTTTCCAGCATTAAATTAAGAGAAGACATGCAACTCTTGAGGAAAATGAAGTAAAAAACATTGAACTCAAAAAAGAAATATTGGGGTCAGGACAAAACTATTGTAAGTGCCTATCAATGAATAGGCACTTACAATAGTTTTGCCCTGAACCCATGGATCAATTATTTAGATGTTAACTGGTAACAAAACCAATTTCCTTGCTTGAAACTTTAGATATGTCTGACACAATCAACTCGTCTTTCCTTGAAATAAGCTTTCCATGACTGTTTACAGCATTTGATAATGAGAATTGAAAGGCTAATTCTCAGACGTACTTTCTTTAATCAATTCTGCAAAATTTATTGAAAATTTCTCATTATCAGTTAACTAGATCTTTCGCAAAGTGGACTCATACCCCCCATAAGCTCTTTGTTCAAGTTCCAGAAATGGTTTTAGGACAAAATCAAATTGTGACCATGACCTTTTCCCTTCATGACTCAAAATCATAAGGGCACTTTCTTGGGATATGGGCAACAATTGTGTAAAATTTGTGATTCTAGGTCACTTCGTTCTTGAGTAAGTGTCTGGAAATGAATATAACTGCTGACAAGAAGAAGAAGAATTAGAAATTTCTCTTTAATTTTCAATAATTCAATATCAAATACTCTTCTGCTTCCCTCTTTTGAGTAACATAAAATGTCTTTGTCTGATTGTTTATTTCCCTCTTTGGAGCAACATTAAACTCCTTTTGTCTGATAGTTTATTTGTTTGTTTGTTCATATAATTAATTTGTTTGTTCATAAAGATGGACCACTGCAGCACTATTGTAAGTGCCTATATATAGGCACTTAAACTAGTTTTGCAATTACCCCCCAATAGGCTTTTTTTGTTTGTTGGTTGGTTGGTTTTGGAATCTGAAATAGCAAACTATGACCACGTTGAAAATTAAGGGACCTCTATTGAATGTCTCATCAGAGATTGAACCAGGGACTCATGGCAATGAAAACAAGTGGGTAATCCCACAACACTGAGTTTCTTATTATTTTCATTGATTTATTGTCACTACTGTAGCATATGCTCATATGAAGACGGAAGATGGTTACCCCAGAAGACAAGTGAGTAATTACTAGGCATAAAGCAAGTATGTACAATAAGCCTACTGCTGAGATCTGCAACAGTTCTTTAACAGGCTCAGTGTAAAGCACTGTCACAAGGAGCCTCAGTTTAACATCCCATACAAAAAGCCACTTTGTTAGTGTGCAACCCCAGGAGTCAAACTCGTGATATCAAACTTCATTGATTTGAGATAATTGTTTATTTGTATGAATGGGGTTTTACGCTACTTTCAACATTCTTTCAGTTATATCGTGGTGGCTGGAGCACCTAACAATGGATTCCTCATATTTCTCCATCACAAGTACTACCATCACATCCTTTTCTAGCCTCTCGCTGATAGCCCTCATAAGTCTACGAATATCGGCCCATTGGTGGGAGACAAATAGCTGTAAAAGATGAGGGCCACTGTTGGGGATTAAACTTAGAACATCTAGATTGACAGTCCGACACGCTACCAACTGCGCTATGATGGCTGCACTGTTTTGAGATAAGGTGCTTTACCAACTAAGCTTATCAGGCCGAAAACTGAATTTCTCCATAACAATGTCATTATATGAATATTTAGACCGTTGCAAAGCGCACTAATAACCCCCCTTCAAAAGCTTGTCAATAATGAAATGCAATTTTCCATTAAGGGGCCATTACTCTATCAAAAGTCAATGGATTGTAATCAAAATAGGACTCTCACATCGCTTCTTGGTATTGCTCATATCTTTTATATTAGAATGAAATCTGTCCATTAGATACTGAGAAATTGAGCGGACATGAAAAAGAAAAAGACTGAAGGACCAACTGACAAACTGTCTGAACAGCCGGCCGACAAGCTGACTCCAATTTATCCTCCAAACATAGTTTTGGGGGGTATAAAGAGAGAGCTGAGAGCAAAACACAACTAGGGAGTCTGCCATTTATTACCAGTCACTAATTGATTAGGCAACAAACATTAAAATGAATAATTAATTCATTAGAGGGACATTAATTCTTCTCAATATTACTAATCATATTTGGAATCAAATGAGGTACCGATATAAATCCATCAGTAACTCATCAACACTTCTCATGATATTCACATCATATTCCTGTTTTGACAAAGCTTTGTCAGACAGTTCAGACTAAGATCAGCCTGCATGGATGTGCAGTCCGATCTTAGCCTAAACTGCCTGCAGTTTACTGAATTTTTGTAGAAATTCTTTCAGCCAAATTGGTTGAAATTTTCAAACAAGACTGCACATCTGTGCAGATAGATCCATGTCACAATACCTGCCAAAGCTTTGTTTACAGCCAGAATATGTCTTGAAAAACAAGGAAAGGGAAAATGTGAAAGGCCATTTTGAGGGATCGGCCTATGTATTAATAGGCACTTACAATAGTATTTCCATATTTGAAAAGCCATAATGAATTGGAATATATTGCCTTGCAAACACTGCCATATCTTATTACTACTAATTATCCATTGCTTTAGATATTTTCTTACTGAACTAAAATTCATTTTTACAAGAAACATTTTTCTTTATAGAAATAGAATAATCATTTTTTTCAGAAGGATTGATATTTCATATATGAAAATATAGCTTTTGTTAATTGTTCCTTCAATGAAATATAAATCAATGAAACAATTTTTAATTTTTAATATAATCCATCCAAAATATTATTTTTGGATGTAAGAATTGACAATTAAATCTAATTTAAGTTTTGAAAGACAATTTTCATTGTAGATACTGTATTTCCTCTAATAATAGTACCCTCCCTAATAGTAGCACCCTTACTTTTTTTACTAAGAAAACCTACTTCAAATTTACCTGAATTTTAGGAACTCTTTAAGATTTCTTCCCTAATTTGAGATGAATTTCCTCTAAACAATCATTATAATGATTGTTTACAGGAAATTCACATAAATTTTGGGTAAAAGGGCATAAAAGACATCAATTCTTACGATTTTTTAAAATCTGAAAATGCATACTAAATTAGAGCTCTCTGACCATGTTATTTACAGCTCCTGGAAGCATTTATTAGGAGAAATACAGTAATATTGCATGAAATGAGACTTGAACTTCTTTGAGCTTTGTTTCTTGATTGTAATCAATGGCAGGATTGTTTAAGAAAATTCCAGAAATTTCAAGTCTGGTTAAATCTAGACACTTATAATTGATATTGAATTTGGAGACATCAAGGTGTATTAATTGCTCTGTAATTTATTTTCAGTTACTCTGTAAAAGGAAATAAAACATCATCTATATATTTTCATTGAATTCCTTAACTGCAAAACTATAAGTCTAAAATACTTTTTTATAATGTTGTTGACTTATCCATTTCATGATCACAAATCTAAAGCAGGTTCAAATTGAAAGATTACGCAAACAGCATTTTGAAATTCACAGGTCTTTTTGCACCATGTTTCAATTCTGTTTTCTTATTTATTTGGGTTTTTTTTAGCAGGAAATAAGCTTTGTTTCCTGACTGTCCATAAAAGGAGGATTATTTTGGAAAATTCGGGTAATTTCAAGTCTGGTTATATCTAGGCACTTGAATTGATATTGATAACAGTACAGACATCAAGGTGAGAGCTCTGTAATTTATTTCAACTTACTTTTTCCATCATAGACATGTAGGATCTTTGATGAAATTTTATTTGAGTCAAGCTAATCTTAACTGATTCTAGAATTTAAATGTTAATAAGTTAGCTTTGGCGAGCTTGATAACTTTTCTATTCTAGACAAAGTTAAGATCAGCTTGTCGCAAATAAAATCAAGTAACAGATTTTTTCTCTCCCCTTTTCAACTATTCAACATTAAAAATAAATTTTTGAAATCCTCTGATGACAGAAATATCATGAACACTAGTCTTGAGAAAGACAATGTCGTGATGTCATTTAGAATCTGATCTTAGACAAGTGAGAAATACATATCTATCTTTTCAGCAAATCAGTTGGTAAAAGTACTATGGAATGTAAGCCAAAAAAGTAAAATATAATATTTTCTTTGTCTCAATACACAATATTTATGAGCTTATTTTTTGTTAAGACAGAGAAACTTAAATTCTATTAAGAGCAGCAGCGAATTGTTTTTGGCAAAGTTTCATTTAAATTGGCCCAACAGGTCAGGAAAAGAATTTTTAAAATTGTTGTTGACAGTCAATACACCATGCATGGCAGACTAAGGTTTATCCTCAAAGCACTCCTTGAGCAAGTGGTCCTCAGGTGAGCTTTTAAAATAAACGTAGCAAATACTGCTTTCATCATTTGGGTTCTTATTCAATTTTGCCAACGTTTTGGTTGGGTTAAGATAATTATATGCCTTGGTATTAAGACTACAACTAAAAGAATGTATAGACAAGCAATTTTAGGTGAGTGATTAAAGATCAATTGAAAACTGAACAAGCATTTGGAAGTATTGCATGGCAATACCAAGTCCCCTACCGGATTTATATATTTATCCCTAGAGCAGTATCTTTTTTGGTGGTAAAGGTATAACTACCTCTCCAAAATATTATTTGTATCAGATTTTATGTATCAGCTCAATATCTCTGAGGATAAAGAAAAAAAATCCTGAAATTTCCTTGTAATTTCTAAGTCCAGCATCCGTATCTTCCACAAAAAATCAATGGACCGGTGTAACAGTGTAACCTGTCCCCCCCTGGGGTAACGTGTCCCCTCCCATGGAAAACTTTATTTCTTATCAAAATTTTAATTTTTCATTGATGCTATTTTGTATGACTCTAAATCAATTTTAAAAAAAACATATTAAAAGTTTATCTGTATTTTTGAGTGGTTTTCAATTCTTCAAACCAAAATATAATTTGCTTACTATGATTTTCTTATCAAATCAATTTTCCTCTTTTTTTTTCTTTTTTTTTTATTATTATAGTAGTCAATCTTGGTATTTTATGCAAATATTTGAAAGTTTAATGAAAAATTTTTTAAAAAATAAAATTTTAGGGGGGGGGGGGCACGTTACCCCGGGGTAACCTGTCCCCCTATTCAAAATGCTTTTATTCATTTGATTTCACCTTCCAGTCATTCATTTTTCTTAAGAAATTATTATGTGATATTCATTGAAAAATTTTTCATTCATTTTTTTTTTTAAAAATTGATGCTATTTTAAAGAAAATCATAGCGCTTGCACGTTTTAATTTTTTGCAATATTACTTTTGCAATATCAAAATTTTTTCAGAGTCCATATTTAGATTGATAAATAGCATTTATTAACATATCATGTTAATATTGCAGTTTTCATAAGAAAGCAACATTACAAATTCATTCAATACTTCTTCTTTTGAAATGGGGACAGGTTACCCAAGCCAGGGTAACCTGTCCCCCCCCTTCCAAATACTTTATATTAAAGATATCACCTTCCAGTCATTCTTTTTTATTAAGAAAGATATTCTTAGAAAATTTCCTCAATGGATATGCATGTTTATATTTCTTTTTTTGTACCTTTTTAAAGAAAAATCTTAGTACTTGAATATTTTTTATTATTGCATCATTTAAATTTTTTCAGAGTCCGTTATTAGATTGAATAATAGCTTTTAACAAGAGGACCAAGATGGTCCTAGATCGCTCACCTGAGTCTCTTTGTTTCCTGGGACATCATATTAATTAGATAGGCAGATGTCAAAAAGAAGATAATTGCCTAAGATCAATGCCATGGAACGTTTTCAGCGAAGAGCAAGACAGATATATGCTTTTTTGCTCTTTGATTCTATGTAAAAGTGATGCACCCGGTGGATCCCAAATGTGACCCCAGGGTCTTGATATGAACAAAATTGAAAAAGGTCCATAAGATGATGCTACATTCTAAATTTGAAAGCTGTCTGCCTTCTGGTTTCAGAGAAGAAGATTTTAGAAGGTTTTCCTATTTTCACCCATCATGCTCAGATGAGCTGAAAGGGATGGGCCTGGGTGGAGCCCAAATATGACCCAAGAGTCTTGATATGAACAAACTTGATAGGGGCCCACTAGATAATGCTACATACCAAAAATGAAAGCAGTGTGCCCACTGGTTTCGTTTAAAGAAGATTTTAAAAGATTTTCGCATTTTGATTCTATGTAAAAAGGGTTGCGCCAGGGCAAAGCCCAAATATGATCCTAGGGTCTTGATATGAACAAACTTGGTAAAGGTCCACTAGATGATAAAACATACCAAATATGAAAGCTGTCTGCCTTCTGGTTTCAGAGAAGAAGATTTTTGAAGATTTTCATTTTTTTACCCTTCGTGCTCATAAGAGATAAAGGGATGCACCCGTGCAAAGCCCAAATATGACCCAAGGGTCTTCTTATGAACAAACTTGGTAGAGGCCCACTAGGTGATGCTACACACCAAATATTTAAGTTGTCTGCCATCTGGTTACAGAGAAGAAGATTTTAAAAGATTTTTCGCTCTTTGATTCTATGTAAAAAGGGTTGGGCCCGGGCAAAGCCCAAATATGACCCCAGGGTCTTGATATGAACAAACTTGGTAGAGGTCCACTAGATGATGCTACATACCAAATATGAAAGCTGTCTGCCTTCTGGTTTCCGAGAAGAAGATTTTTAAAGATTTTCATATTTTCACTCTTTTTGTTAAGGGTAAAGGGAAAGTTAAGGGTGGATTTCATTTATTTGAACAACTTTGGTAGAGCTTGACCCAAGGAACATCCCTGCCAAGTTTCATCAAGATTGGCCCACTGGTTTAGGAGGAGAAGATGTTTAAAGAAATTGTGGACGACGCACGACAGACGACGGACGACTGACGACGGACATTCAACGATCCCAATAGCTCACCTTGAGCACTTCGTGCTCAGGTGAGCTAAAAACACAGTTATCATGTCAGTATTGCAGTTTTAACAAGAAAACAACATGTCAATTGAGAAATTGTTTAAATCTCTTATTTTGGAAAGGGGGACAGGTTACCCAAGCCTGGGTATCTTGTCCCTGGGGGACATGTTACCCCGGGGTAACCTGTCCCCCTATTCCAACAACTCTTAAACATGTCCTCAGTAACCAATAGGCACATTTCAACCAAAAACATATGGGTTTATTCTTGCAAATATCATTGCTGATAGCATTTTGGGGGGGGGGGGGGGGGGGGAAAGGTTACCCAAGCCTGGGTAACGTGTCCCCGGGGACAGGTTACCCCAGCTTGGGTAACGTGTCCCCCCCCCCCCCTCCAATATCTACACATACACTCTCAATGAATTTTCTTATAAGTGAATAATTTTTGTAGTAAAAACAGTTGTGATATAATTAAGACTATAAAATGACTTTCAAGAAAAAGAAATTGTTTTTGTTAACTTTTGTGAAAATTCCTGGTTAACATGTTAGTAATGTTTCCCAGGCTTGGGTAACATTTTTTAAAGAGACAAGTGACCACAGATTGGAAAATCTTACATGTACCCAAAACATTTAGAATAAATAAGAAAAAGGAAATTTTTTGGTAAATTTGTGCACAGATCATTGTTGACAACCTTTTTAGAGGTGGGACAGGTTACCCAGGCCTGGGTAACGTGTCCCCGGGAACAGGTCACCCCAGCTTGGGTAACGTGTCCCCCCCCCCCCCCATACATACACATACACTCACAACAAATTTTCTTATAAGTGAATAACTAATTTCTATAACAGTTTTTATATAAATGAGACTATCATGCAGTTTTCAAATAAAGAAAAATGTATTTGCGAGTTTTTTTTTAATAAATCCTCATTAATAACCTTTTTTTGTGTTTTCACTGGGTTAACAGACCTGGGAAACATGTTTCAGAGACAAGTGACCACAGTTTTGGAAACCTTACCCTGAAACAATTTGAAATATTATTAAATAATTGAAAACATGGGTTTATTTCTGCATATATCATTGCTGACAGCATTTTTGGGGGTGGGACAGGTTACCCAGGCCTGGGTAATGTGTCCCACCGGGGACAGGTTACCCCAGCTTGGGTTATGTGTCCCCCCCAATACACGCAAAGAAAAAATCATGCTTTGAATATTTTTTCAAAGACAAGATCATTCTTATATATGTCCATAGTCATGATGAAATTAAACAATTATTTTTCTAAAAAAAAAAAACAAGTTTAATTGTTATAATACGTATCATGAAAAATATAAAAATCCTTCCGAACTGAAACAGTTTGCAAAACAAATTAAAATTACATACAGATCAAAGAAAGAGACTTGTAACGCATAGAATAAAAATATCTTGGTAAAAGAAATGTGACTAAATATTGGTTTACAATATCTGTAGGGGGGGACAGGTTACCCCGGCTGATTTCTAGGGTAACCTGTCCCCGGGGACACATTACCCCGGGGTAACCTGTCCCCAGGGACACGTTACCCAGGGGATAGGTTACCCTGGGACACTGGAACCAAACTCGAACTCGTTCTGTAACTCATTGATGCGGACTCACATACCAAAAATCAGCTCAATATCTTCAAGGGTTAAGAAAAAAAGTCCGGAAAACTGAAATCCGGACTGACAGACGGACGGACAGATGGATGGACGGACAGAGCGCAAACCTATAGTCCCCTTCGGCTTTTGCCGGTAGGGGACTAAAAAGATAGGAGATAATGGTTTCTCCAACGTTTCTTTTGCTTGATCTATAATAAACCTGTATCTAGATTATCATATATTTTATTGCAAGAGAAGGTTTGTTTCAAGGATATTAGTGAGAAAACTAATATGCTTGAATATGAGGTTAGATTGCATTTTTTATGCACTGAACCAGTAATTGAGACTTTTATCTTTCTTAAATTCTAGAACCTTTATACATAGAACCATAGAATGACTATTAAGGTAGTGGGCCTGTATTAGTTACCCAATGTTTCCGAAGTCATGATTATTCAAAGTGTTTACTGAGGTTTCCTTAAGATTTTTATAGGATATCTCGGTCAACATTACGAAAGATCATGAGTTCTGAAATGTTGGGTAATTATTATGGGTCCTTTACCTTAAATCTAACTTGATCATAGGTATACCAGTCATACAACAATGGTTACACTACAGAAGTACAGATAAGAGATGGTAAAGCTAGTCTAAAATCTTTATTTCTCAATGAAACCTAAGTTGTGGTTACTCATTTGAATTGTCTCAACCAGACAATTCAAATGAATATAGTCCGTTTGACTTCTATATGGACCAATATTTCGCCGAAAATCTCAGAATTAAATTAAGGTAACGCATTTTTTTCTTGTCATATCATTTTTTCCATCTAATACCATGACGAATTTTCTTTTTTAGAAATTTTTAATGTAAAATAATGATTTTGTCCGTCCGTGTACATGTTCAATTTTAGCCGTTCATACCTCCTTGTGGTCGTATTAACCGGAACAGCGAATTGTATACCCAAAAATAGCTCTGATTTGCATAGGGGCTGAGTCAAAAGTATAAGATTTTAAGTGAGTCGTTTTAGTATAAAATCGAGTATTTTTATAAAATTAAGTTTGTGGAAGATTTTCACTTCCTCTGGATATCAAATCTAACACATTCTCTCTTTGTTCAAAAACCGTTTGGCCAGATAATTGACAATTGTTTTTATCTATGCTGAGATGAACCCCATATTAAAATATTTAGACCAATCAAAAAGCATTATTTGAGGAAGTCGTTGGGAATTTCACGAGGAAAACTTGATTAGAAGGCAAATAATTACGGTACAATTCACGTGATATTTAAGTTTAAGATCACATGGCCGTCGAAATGCTAATGAGTATGTCCATATAAGGAATAATGGACACTTTTTCTGTCCATTGTTTAGTATAAAACCATGTGTTTTCACTATATGTTTATATTTAGTTACTATTTATAACAGCCTCCATCACCCCTCGTGTTTAAGAGTGAAAAATGCGAAATATATTAACATTAACTAGATAGACAAAATCATTATTTTGAAATCAATTTAGTTTCAAAAAATATTTTTTGGAATGGTATTAAGCTGAAATTAAGATTTTACCACATACAAATCCTTCATTCAAACGCAATTTTATGTAATTGATGAAAAGGTTGGTCCATTTAGAAGTCAAACGGACTATACCTATAACATAAGACGTGGGTGCTCATTTGAATAGTCTCACCAAGACGTTTCAAATGAGTACCAAAAGCAAAAGGTTTGCACTATGTTTACTTTTAAAACTTCAATCTTAAATCAGAAAATGCATCCTATATCTGTACCTCTGTAATACTGGTTGCAAAAGATTCACAACCTGTCCTCAACCGAAGCATAGCTGAAAAATATCCGACGAGAGCCCGTCTTGAACCCACGCGGACAAGTAACATTCAAATTTTTGGTTTACAAGTCCAATGCCCTTACCACTGAGCCAAAGAAGATCTTCTCTAGCTCAGTGCTTAGCGCATTGGACTTGTAAACCAAAGAGTATGAATATTGTTGTCCGTGTGAGTTAGAGACAGTCTCGCGACAGATATTTTTCAGCTATGCTTAGGTTAAGGACAGTTCGTTTATAACACATCAAATCAAAGGGGTTTTCCTCATCATAATAGATAAACCAGATAAATAATGAATCAAAAGATCTTGGAATCAATCAGTGCATGAACATTTATTTCTCTATGGGGAATTATGCATCAGAGTTCAGTTCTTATACTTTTTATTCCCTTGTAAGGTTAAACAATATGCCACAATTGACTTTTATCAGGAAACAAAGTTTTCCATGAAATTGAATGATAGTCACTTCCTCGGTGTTATTGAAACAAGGCAACTTCCTTGGTGTTATTGAACTAAGGTCACTTCCTTAATGTTATTGAACTAAGGTCCCTTCTTTGATGTTATTGAACTAAGGTCCCTTCTTTGATGTTTTTGAACCAAAGGCCTTCTTTGATGTTTTTGAACAAAGGTTTCTTCCTTGGTGTTATTAAACAAAGGTTTTTTTCTTGATGTTATTGAACCAAGGTCACTTCCATGACGTTATTGAACCAAGGTCACTTCCATGATATTATTGAAGCAAGGTAACTCTCTTGGTGTTATTTAACCAAGGTCACTTCCATGATGTTATTGAAGCAAGGCAACTCTCTTGGTATTATTGAACCAAGGTCACTTCCATGATGTTATTGAACCAAGGTCACTCTCTTGGTGTTATTAAACCAAGGTCACTTCCATGTTATTGAACTAAGGTCACTCTCTTGATGTTATTGAACCAAGGTCACTTTCTTTATGTTATTGTACCAAGGTCACTTTATTGAACCAAGGGCACTCCTTTGATTCAGAGTCCTGTGTAAAATGACTTTAGTACTATATGCAAAGAAAAATAATAACACATGTATTTATAAGGAACGCATAACATTTCCATTATTTACAATTTGATTCTTTTTCATATTCTGGTATTCTTTTTATGAATGATCATCTGTTTTATGATATATGATAATTGAACCTGTGCATGACATTTCTAACAATTTTGAATGTGCACAAAGTAAAGAGTTGCCAGCCTGTGCATCTGCACAGACTGGCCAGAGTCTTTGCTTTGCACTTTGTAGATTGATATGGTCTCAAAGTGTCTTAAGCCAGTCAGACATTCTTTTTATTACAATATGTATCATTCAAGGCTGCTTAATATCATTAAGTCGCACACATGCTAAAATTGTTGGAAATGTCACACACAGGCTCATATTAACTATTATTTCTGTAAGGGTTTCTGTTTTATCTCATTTGAAAGGAAATGGATTTTACACAATATAGCTTTGGTTACTCAGAATAAATTGCTCCTGGGAGACAATTAAAATGAATTTGCAATTCAAAACTACCAGGTTCTGAGCTCATTTCTTCAAAACTCTCCAGTTTTACTCTCATACAAAATAAAGCATTTGAATATATTTCTAATTATTGATCCTGTTTTTGTAGAAAAAGATCCTAAGGGGAAAGTTGGGGGGGGGGGGGAAATACTGACAAAATTTAAAACAGATTTTGAGCATATCCAATCAAATTATGTTATTGTTTTCAATTCCTGAAAAAGAGAAAACACAACCAGGGCTTGAAAATTTTACTTGTCCACTCATCCTGCATGATTTTTTTCATTCTTTGTCTTTATAAGCAGGACAAGTGGATTTTGCAAAATTTCACTAATGCAATGAATGTATCACAATATTTTCTGTATTATTATTATATGTAAAGCAGGATGAGTTGAAATTTCAAGAATTTTCAAGTCCTGACAACATATTGCCTGACAAAGACTATATACATATTTATTTTTTTTTTTCTTTTTGCTTCAATTTCCTCAAAACTTCCCTTGACAATATTAGCTACAGGTCCTCCCTACTCTTAAGCAAAAAGATCTTCCTTTTGTTTCTCCTTTAACCCTCATCATGCTGAATGAATTTTGGCTAAAATTTCCATCAAAATCAAAGGGCAAAAAGCACTGAAAGTTCCAACTGTAGGTCATTTTTCATTTGAAAAACTAAATCTATTGACAATTCTTGTTTGAAAGTGAGAAACAGGTGGTATAGACTAACATCAGACTGCACATATGTGCAGACTGATGTTTGTCTATAGCTTCTGCCTAAGCAGGAATATTCCAGGTTCAGCATGACAAGGGATAAAAGGGATTTGTTTTATAGCATAAAATTCCATTTCATCAAAGTGGGTCATGAGAACAATCATCATTACACATGCACACATGTAAATGCTTGTAACTTCCATCTATATTTCTATTGAAAGGCTAGTGTAAAATCATTACGTCTTTTTTTCAATAATTCAATGGCTAAGCCTAAAACAGTAATTACTGCCTATAAATACTGTATTGCAGTAATATCATGGTGCTGGTGCACCTACCTATGGTTTTCTGTACACACTAGACCAACCACAACATTTCATCTGAACCATCACCTTCTAATCCAATTAAGGCAAACAACTTATTGTTTTCTCATTGCTGGGAGACAAATAATGCATGTCTCAGTAACTGTTATCAATTTAAGCAGGGGTGTGGAATTTTCATACCTGACTTGTCTGACCCCGTTTATTGTACCTGCAGACAAGCACATATTTCTATAACACTAGTCTGTGGACAAGTCAATACCAGGATAAATCTCAGAATGGTACAATACAGATCTTAGAGATGAATTATCATATTGATTATATATAAGGGCTGAAAACATTGTTTTAAATGGAGAAAATGCTGGAGTCCAGCATTTTTTTCTTTACAAAACATTGTTTTCTCAAAATTGGTTGATTTTCTTTTGGGGACAAGTTCTTTATGATCCTGGACAAGTAGAAAATCATTTTTTACTTATCCATGGGCAAGTGAAGAAAATCTGTATTTCAACACCCCTGATATAAGGATGAAAGTTGGTCAAGCAGGGAATCTGACCCACAACCCAAGGACTGAGAGCCCAATGCAAAAAGACAGATGAACCAGGCTGAACTTGTCTGTAGCAAAATTCCTTAACAAGAGGCAGTGATAGCTAATATTTTAAATTTCATTTGAAACTTGATAATGCCATTCCTCTTGAACTACAATGACACAAAGAAAATGCTGTAATAGATCTTGCAAAACAACACAATTTGTTGATAAGTGATTGACTAGTTTATAGATAGCAATTTGTATTTTTACGCAGAACCCTCATCATAACAATAGATAAACAGTGCTTTAAGCCCTTTGATTTCTGTATTCTGTACAGAAACTCATATTATGAAAGAGGCAGAGTCAACCAATATTTGCAGTTTCATTTCATCACCAGTCCTATAGAACCACAGGGACACATGGAACATACTAAGATGAAGCTTTAAAACAAATAAGAACTTTTCATTACTCATGACTAGAACCAGCATTCAGTGCCTTTAGCCCTTTGATTTCTGTAGTCTGTAAGGGAATTCTTCTATGAGAGAGGCAGTGTCAGCCAATATTTGCAGTTTCATTTCATCACCAGTCCTTTGGGACCAGAGTGACACATGGAACATGCTGACACACAACTCTAAATCAATACAACTTGTCCATGACTAATTCCCTGCCATTACGGAGAAATTTCTTGTCAGAATTTTTAGAAAAAATAAATGGAGACTTTTTGATTATTTGCATATTTAACTGTAGATAAAAAATTTGGTACAATTTAAGATGAACCATGAATTGAATAAATTGGATTTAAGGGAACATTTAAATGTATTGGTCATATCATGGCTGCTAGCACACCTTTCCATAGATTCCAGGCAGTTTTCACACCAGTACCACCACTTTATCTTTTCCTAACCTCCAGCTGCTCTTTGCACAAGCCCTGATGAACAATTATTTACAACAAGAGGACCAAGATGGTCCCAGATTGCTCACCTGAGTCTCTTTGACCCCTGGGACATCACATTAATTAGATAGGCAGATGTCAAAAAGAAGATAATTGCTTAAGATCAATACCATGGAACGTTTTCAGCGAAGAGAAAGACAGATATGCCTTTTTGCTCTTTGATTCTATGTAAAAAGGAATGCACCCGGCTGGACCCCAAATGTGACCCCAGGGTCTTGATATGACCAAACTTGGAAGGGGTCCATAAGATGATGCTATGTACTTAATATGAAAGCTGTCTGCCTGGGTGGAGCCCAAATATGACCCAAGGGTCTTGATATGAACAAACTTGGTAGGGGCCTACTAGATGATGCTACATACCAACAAGAGGGCCATTGGCCCTTAAACGCTCACCTGATGCATGGCTTAACCAAAGTCAAAGATATCAAGAAGTTAACATTTCAGACAAATATGTTGCCTCTTTAGTACTAAAAAAAAGTGTTTGACCCTCTATCAAACTCATGTAAGATTTCAAGACAAACATACTGACAAAAAAACATAGTTTTCAATCAAACAGTGCACACAAGGATTTTAATAAATTTGACCCCTTGACCTCATTTTGGACCCAACTTGACCTAATTTCAAACTAAACCTAGGTTTCATTCAAACATTCTGATGAAGTTTCAAGATATTTGAGTAAACATGGTTTTTCTAAGATTTGACCCCTTGACCCCATTTTTGACCCCACTTGACCCAATTTCAAACTTGACTGAGATTTAATGGAGACAAACATTTTGACCAAGTTTCAAGACATTTGGGCCAAAAATGTGGCCTCCAGAGTGCACAAAAGGTTTTTCTAAGATTTGACCCCTTGACCCCATTTATGACCCCACTTGACCCAATTTTATACTTAACCAAGATTTGATGTTGACAAGCATTCTGACCAAGTTTAGAGACATTTGGGCCAAAAATATGGCCTCTAGAGTGCACACAAGGTTTTTCTAAGATTTGACCCCTTGACCCCAATTTTGACCCCACTTGACCTAATTTCGAACTTAACTGAGATTTGATGAAGACAAACATTGATACCAAGTTTCAAGACATTTGGGCCAAAAATATGGCTTCTAGAGTGCACACAGGTTTTTCTAGGATTTGACCCCTTGATCCCAATTTTGACCCCACTTGACCCATTTTCGAACTTGATCGAGATTTGATGGAGACAAACATTCTGACAAAGTTTCAAGACAATTGGACCAAAAATTTGGTTTCTAGAGTGCACACAAGGTTTTTCTAAGATTTGACCCCTTGACCCCATTTTTGACCCCACATAACCCAAATCCGAACTTGATAGAGATTTGATGAAGACAAACATTCTAACCAAGTTTTCAGACATTAGGGCCAAAAAAGTGGCCTCTAGAGTGCACACAAGGCTTTTCTAAGATTTAACCCCTTGACCCCATTTTTGACCCAACTTGACCTAATTTCGAACTTGACTGAGATTTGATGGAGACAAAGATTGTGACCAAGTTTCAAGACATTTGGGCCAAAAATGTGGCTTCTAGAGTGCACACAAGGTTTTTCTAAGATTTGACCCCTTGACCCCAATTTTGACCCCACTTTACCCAATTTCGAACTAGAACGAGATTAGATGGAGACAAACATTCTGACAAAGTTTCAAGACAATTGGACCAAAAATGTGGTTTCTAGAGTGCACACATGGTTTTTCTAAGATTTGACCCCTTGACCCCATTTTGACCCCACTTGACCCAATTCCGAACTTGATCGAGATTTGATGGAGGCAAACATTCTGACCAAGTTCAAAAGCATTTGGACCAAAAATGTGGTCCCTAGAGTGCACACAAGATGTTGACTGACGACCGGACGACGGACACAGCGCGATCACAATAACTTACCTTGAGCACTTCGTGCTCAGGTGAGCTAAAAATGAAAACAGGTTGCCCTCTGGTTTCGATTAAAGAAGATTTTAAAAGATTTTCGCTCTTTGATTCTATGTAAAAAGGGTTGCGCCCGGGTGGAGCCCAAATATGATCCTAGGGTCTTGATATGAACAAACTTGGAAGGGGTCTACTAGATGATGCTACATACCAAATATGAAAGCTGTCTGCCTTCTGGTTTCAGAGAAGAAGACTTTTAAAGATTTTCGCTCTTTGATTCTATGTAAAAAGGGTTGGATCTGGGCAAAGCCTAAATATGAACCCAGGGTCTTGATATGAACAAACTTGGTAGAGGTCCACTAGATGATGCTACATATGAAATATGACAGCTGTCTGCCTTCTAGTTTCAGAGAAGAAGATTTTTGAAGATTTTCAATTTTTTACCCTTCTTGCTCATAAGAGATAAAGGGATGCACCCGTGCAAAGCCAAAATACAACCCAAGGGTCTTGATATGAACAAACTTGGTAGAGGCCCACTAGGTGATGCTACATACCAAATATGAAAGCTGTCTGCCATCTGGTTTCAGAGAAGAAGATTTTTAAAGATTTTCGCTCTTTGATTCTATGTAAAAAGGGTTGGATCTGGGCAAAGCCTAAATATGAACCCAGGGTCTTGATATGAACAAACTTGGTAGAGGTCCACTAGATGATGCTACATATGAAATATGACAGCTGTCTGCCTTCTAGTTTCAGAGAAGAAGATTTTTAAAGATTTTCATATTTTCACCCTTTTTGTTAAGGGTAAAGGGAAAGTTAAGGGTGGATTTCATTCATTTGAACAACTTTGGTAGAGCTTGACCCAAGGAACATCCCTGCCAAGTTTCATCAAGATTGGCCCACTGGTTTAGGAGGAGAAGATGTTTAAAGAAATTGTGGACGACGCACGACTGACGATGGACATTCTACAATCACAATAGATCACCTTGAGCACTTTGTACTCAGGTGAGCTAAAAAAGTATGATTTCATCTTCATTTTTCCTCTTCATCCTTTTTCAAACATGATTCTGGAAATGTTGGTATAGTTCTGAAAATTAGAGTGAGTGATCAAAGGTCAATTTTGTCTATGCAGACATAGACAAAACTGACCTTTGATCACTCACTTGTGGATCTATAATGCATTATGTGTACTTAGTTGAACAATTCAAACACAAACACCCCTCAAGAAAATAAACTTGGGCAAAGATTGTTGAAGTTGAAGAAATTACTAATGTGAATTCTTTTCTCCTTTTGTAGCGTTTTTTTCAAAATATTCTGTCAGTTTTAGTTTTTTATTCTGTTAGTTTTAGATACAATAGGCTTCGAAGTAAAAATAAAAGACAAAAAAAAGTTAAATGTCCAATTGGCAGACAGTAAGTCTGGAATAAGGTAGATGAGTCATCGATAACCAATCAATTAACAGTAAATGAGGTCAGGTGATAATGCTGATCACATGTAATGATTTTTGTCACAATACTTTTAATTGATCCTGGAAATTTACTCTGCATACCTTCACTTAATGTGAGTTGATGTGATGACAATATAGTATTAGTTCAATGGAATTCTACTCATAATTGTTACCCTAAAAATTGCAAGTTTGGTAGAACTAATTTGATACACACTTAACGCATAAATATTTTTTTGATGGGACACCAAAATGTTGTATCTACGGTTTTATTACAAGATTTTTGTCATCCAAAAACAATAAGCCTGTCACAAAGTGGACTTATACCCCCTACAAGTGCTTGTCAATAATAAAAGCCATGGATTTCAAAAGTTAATGTTTGGCTTTGATGTAGTAACTACATTTAAGCTGCAGTTACAACATTTGGTCAAACTTCAACTAGAACTGTCGCAGAGCGGACTAATACCCCCCACAAGCGCTTTGTCAGAATGCAAGTGCTATTAGTGCAGGATGTGTTTATAACTAATATTGAGGTCATATGTGGCATTTGCATGAAGTTTCATGATTCTGGGTCGCTTGTTTTTGAGTTAAGAGTCCAGAAATGAAAATTGATCAAAAATTGACTGTGACCTTGACCTTTGACCTATATGACCCCAAAACAATAGGGCACTTCCTTGGATCATAAGCAACATTTGCATAAAGTTTCATGGTTGTAGGTCACTTGGTTCTCAAGTTAGAGTCCGGAAACGAAAATTTAACAAAAATTGACTGTGACCTTGACCTTTGACCTATTTAACCCCAAAACAATAGGGCACTTCCTTGGGTCATAAGGAACATTTGTGTAAAGTTTCATGATTGTAGGCCACTTGGTTCTTGAGTTAGAGTCCGGAAACGAAAATTGAACAAAGGCTGACTGTGACCTTGACCTTTGACCTACATGACCCAAAAACAATAGGGCACATCCTTGGGTCATAAGGAACATTTGTATAAAGTTTCATGGTTGTAGGTCACTGGGTTCTCGAGTTAGAGTCCGGAAACGAAAATTGAACAAAAGGTGACTGTGACCTTGACCTTTGACCTACATGACCCAAAAACAATAGGGCACTTCCTTGGGTCATAAGGAACATTTGTGTAAAGTTTCATGATTGTAGGTCATTTGGTTCTTGAGTAAGAGTCTGGAAACGAAAAGGTCTACAGACGGACGGATGGATGGATGGATGGACGGACGGACGGATGGACAGACAGACAGACATGGTGAAACCAATATACTCCCCTCTACTTCGTAGGTGGGGGGGTATAATTACAACTTCAATCTGAAAAAGTGCTTACAATCATTTTCACTTTGTAAATGCATATTGCCTTAATAAGGGATTTATGAAATTTTCTTCAAACAGATATGTCCATGTAGAGTATTAAAGGAAGATACTGTTAGTTGTTAAGGGAGATAATGAGATTTATATGAAGCACCAATAGTGTGTCAGCCCAGATATGGAGCCTCTGCTATTAAACTCTGTGATTTAAAGTCTGGTGATCTACCCACTAAGCTAATGGGTCTGACATCTGGGACTATGTCTTGTGCAAGGATATACACATGTATCAAAGCAAAGGGTTTGAGTCTGACAATAAAATGGGGTCCAAAGGACTCAGTCATTAGGATCTTAGGGGTGACCTTTCTTAAATTTTGGGAGTACTAGCTTATGGTATAGACCATTATTTAATCTTGTATTTTGTAGATTTAGAGCTATTCCCTGGTTTAAGGTAATGAATTTAACAGAAGTCATATTTTGGGCTCAACTTCAGAAAAGAATTGAAGGCTGTTTAAAACAGTATTTTCTTTCTCGCTATCGAAGTTAAATGGCATAAAGTTAAACAAATGGTACACAAATAAACAACAATTTTGACATTTGTTGAGGTACTTACGATCAAAAAATCATTTCGGATAAGATATTCTGCATTTTAAAACGAAATTATTGTGATCGGGCTTTTTGAGAGGATTGCTTGATGGTCTTCGTCGACTCGCTGTAAACATCGACTCAGAATCAGAACTGCATGCTTGTTATCATTAATTCTTTCAAAAAATATCTTAATTTCTTATATATTGAATAGCATTGTTACAATATGGAAGGGGAGCAAGGGTTTTTGAGTTCCTACAACACAGGACACACAGATTGAAGGTAGGGGGTTACCCGAAAGACCTATTGCATTTTATACTGAAATAAAGTGCAATGGATTTCCCCACGTGATGCAACTTAAACCAATCAAAATTCTTTATTTTTTTGGATTGCAATTATTAAGTCATGTTGAAGGTGGCTGATTCTGTATCTAGATAGAGGGGTTTTTTTACCTTTATCCTACTGAATTTAAACTTTGTTTCAAACAATTTACCAACTTTTCCGGACATTTCAACAAGCCTGATTCAAGTTAACCTTGAGAAGGGAGCAGTGTAGTCTTGGTCTATACAGTCTGTCAAAGCTAAGTAAACATCAAAAATATGACATAAACAGCATAACAAGGGTTAAGGTACCAGTAGAGATCAGGGCAATATACTTGAGAATGAATTATGATGGAATTATTGCTGGCTAATAGACAGTGACAGATTTCCTTTTCTTCCTAATACTAGAAGTATAATAAATGAGGTCACAAATGAGAAATGACAGAAAATATTCTTCTTAAGGAGAGCTACACAATCTAAAATTTACTGCCATCTTTTTTTCCATTTCTTTTATTTAAACATATTTTGTTGCCATTGATACAGTATCTTTAAAAGTCTTATTTAATCAATACAGATTAACAACAAGATGTGCTTGTGAAACAAATGCCCCTGAAAAGGCATTTTTTTAGAAATTTGACCTCGACAGATGACCTTGACCTTGTCACATGACCTTTACCTTAGTACCAGCAGATGCGTATCATTGAGATCTATCATCATACCAAAAATGAGCATTGTATCTTGAATAGGCTTGAAAATATAGGCAATGTTAAGTTTTTTGGTTAAGTTTTGCGGTAAAATGGTATAACAATATGTCCCGATCTTTCAATGACGGGGCATAAAAAGGCATAAGGGTCTGGCCTCAAGTTCTCCAACTTAGATTTTGCCATTCCCATATTTATCTTATCTTTTTACTGTCTTCACATATTTCTTAAATAAATGTATATAAAATTATATTGTTCAAATAGTTGAAGACAGTGAGTTCTGTCATTTTTGTTTTATGAATCAATCAATAATTGATTTAGTTCATTTTTAATAATTCCCAAATTATTGGTGGTTACATATCTGTCAGAATTATGAAATATATCCAAATACACCCAACCTTTTATAGCATGAATTAGAAAAATAGTAAAGTATTCATAAAGAACTCTATATCCCCTTCAATATAAATAAGAGGGCCATAGTGGCCCTAAATCGCTCACCTGAATGAACTATCTAAAATTTTCAAAAGTAGGTTTAGAAAGAGAATGATGAATAATGTCACTTAGCTAAAATATGCTGTTGCTTCTATAAAACTTGAAAATCTTTTTTTTTTCCAATTTTCAGATTAACATACAAATTTTTCTATGATTTGACCCTGTGACCTAGTTTTTGACCCCAAATGACCTAATTTCTAAGTCATCCAAAATTGCATCAATTTCACCAAGATTTCACCAAGACAATCATTCTGACCAAGTTTCAGGTTGATTAGGCAAAAAAATGTGGCTTCTAGAGTGCATACAAGGTTTTTCTAAGATTTGACCCGGTGACCTAGTTTTGGACCTCAGTTGACCCAATTTCAAACTTGTCTGTGATTTCATCAAACTATTCATTCTGACCCAATTTGAGGTTGATCAGGCAAAATATTTTGGCCTCTAGATTGCATACAAGGTTTTTCTAAGATTTGACCCCGTGACCTAGTTTTTGACCCCAGTTGACCCAATTTTGAACTTGTCCGAGATTTCAACAAGACAATCATTCTGACCAAATTTCTTGTTGATCGGGCAAAAAATGTGGCCTCTAGAGTGCATACAAGGTTTTTCTAAGATTTGACCCCATGACCTAGTTTTTGACCCCAGTTGACCCAATTTCGAACTTGTCCGAGATTTCATCAAGACAATCATCCTGACCAAATTTCAGGTTGATCGGGCAAAAAATGTGGCCTCTAGAGTGCATACAAGGTTTTTCTAAAATTTGACCCTGTGACCTAGTTTTTGACCCCAGTTGACCCAATTTTCAACTTGTTTGAGATTTCATCAAGACAATCATTCTGTCCAAATTTCAGGTTGATCGGGCAAAAAATGTGGCCTCTAAAGTGCATACAAGGTTTTTCTAAAATTTGACCCTGTGACCTAGTTTTTGACCCCAGTTGACCCAATTTTGAACTTGTTTGAGATTTCATCAAGACAATCATTCTGACCAAATTTCAGGTGGATCTGGCCAAAAATGTGGCCTCTAGAGAGCATACAAGGCAAATGTTGATGACGGACGACGCACGACGCATGACGGACGACTGACGACGGACATCCACCTAACCACAATAGCTCACCTTGAGCACTTCATGCTCAGGTGAGCTAAAAAAAAAAGAGTCACAAAAGTACCAAACACAAACACATTTTTCATTGCTTTTTTGCTATTTTAGGTTACAGTGGAACTGTAATAGTTACAGAACATTTCCAAAGTCATGATTTTCACAATGTTGGCCGAGGTTTCCTAATGAAATCATAAGCAAACCTTGGTTAACACTGTTAAAGTTCATTAGTTTCAAAACGTTGCGGCACTATTACATATCTTCAGAAGCTTATAAGCACACAATTGACCAGGATTGTAAAATCATGTTCTTTCACTTTCCTTCCACAGGGCTTTTAATGCTGATGCAAGAAATCATTTTTCAAATTTTTAAATAACAATGAATCTGAATATTTGTTCATATGCAGGTTAAAGTAAACATCTAG
Source organism: Fragum whitleyi (assembly GCA_948146395.1). Taxonomy (NCBI): domain Eukaryota; kingdom Metazoa; phylum Mollusca; class Bivalvia; order Cardiida; family Cardiidae; genus Fragum; species Fragum whitleyi. Next base: position 43,980,452 of record OX411548.1, read on the forward strand.
AAAACAGACTTACAGCAAAGAAAATGCCAATAGTTTTATGAATTTACAGAAAGAAATTAATAACAAGAGCACCGCCTACGGGTGCCTAGGCTCGGCTGTAAGTGCTGGATGGTAAAATAACTAATGGATTGTGAAAAAAACTAAGTAGAAAAAGGGACATAATTTGCAGAAAATGTTTCAAAAGTTACCCCCCTTGGAAGAAAAGGTCAAGTTTCATGTGAATGCCTTCAGTAGAACCAGAGATATTACAAAAAATGTCAAAGTTTTTGCATTTTTTTCACAAATTTGACCTTGAAAAATGATCTTGACCTTGAGTGATGACCTTGAACTTAGTACCAACAGAAAGTGCTTGTCCCAGGCAATCATCATGAGAAATATGAAGACCCTATCACTTACCATTCAAAAGTTATTGCAATGTCAAAATTTTTGCATTTTTTCACAAGTTTGACCTTGAAAAATGACCATGACCCTGACTGATGACCTTGAACTTGGTACCAACAAAAAGGCCTTGTCCAAGGCAATCATCATGTTAAATATGAAGGCCCAATCACAAACCATTCAAAAGTTATCTCAAAATGTCAAGTTTTTGCATTTTTTTCACAAATTTGACCTTGGAAAATGACCTTGACCTTAGCTGACCTTGAACTTGGTAACAACAGAAAGTGCTTGTCCCAGGCAATCATCATGAGAAATATGAAGATCCTTTCACTTAACATTCAAAAGTAACAGCAATTTGTCAAAATTTTTGCATTTTTTTCACAAGTTTGACCTTGAAAAATGACCTTGACCCTTACTTGATGACCTTGAACTTGGTACCAACAGAAAGGCCTTGTCCCAGTCAATCATCATGTGGAATATGAAAGCCCTATCTCTTACCATTCAAAAGTTATCACAAAATGTCAAAGTTTTCGCACAACAACGACGACGACACCAAGGCTATAGCAATACCTCAGGTTTTCTCCGAAAACAGCCGAGCTAATAACATTTTTTTTTGGAAAGTATGGTCCACACCTAAAAACAAACTACATTGCAAATTGCATAATTCAGCTACGATGTATTTAACAGACCCCCCTCCCCCCCTTTCTCCCTTTTTTTTAAATCAATTTTACTGTACAAATAATATCTGTTCATTGCATATGAAAACCATTTTTTCATATTCTGTTCTATATTTTATCTGCAAATAACAGTATTCAAAATAATGTACCTTAACCCTTGTCATGCTGAATAAAGTTTGGCTAAAAATTTTCATCAAAATCAAAGGGCAAAAAGCACTGAAAGTACCAGCTTTAGGTCAAATTTCATTTGAAAATCTAAATCAATTGACAATTCTGGTTTAAAAGTGAGAAACAGGTGGTGTAGACTAACATCAGACTGCACATATGTGCAGGCTGATGTTTGTCTATAGCTCCTGCCAAAGCAGGAATATTCCGGGTTCAACATGACAAGGCTGAGTCAACGTTTTGGTGACATTTACAACACCAGACAAAAAATTTAAATTAAAATGTCAGAGGTACCGTTACTTAGCAACCACGATCTAAATGAGTGGCAATTTGAGAGCTTAACAAGAGCTGTCACTGTAAGATGACAATGCCCCCGACACCGCTTTGATTTAGAAGTTATGGCCAATGTTAAAGTTTTTGGACGGAATGACGGACGGACGGACAGACGGACGGACGGACAGACGGACGGACGGACGGACGGACAAGTCAAATTTATGATGCCTCCCTATCGGGGGCATAATAAAAACACAAGAATATTGTTATGCGGGTTTTTAACTATTGATTTAAAGAAGTTTAAGTCTGAAAACTTGAACATTATATTGACAAACATTAAACGATTATAACCTGAGAAATACCAGGATTTGCACTTATGATTTTTTTTTCCCTAACCTAACAACTATGTACTTTTAATGGGTTCAGCCCTATAATCCTATATCTAATTAAGTCTAAATGCTTAGGAAAGTAGGAAATTTTCTAAAAACAAATCTAACAAGATGTGTTTGTGAAACACGACTGCTCCGAAAACAGCTGTTTTTTTTCTTGGAATTTGACCTTGAGAGATAACCTTGACATTGTCACATGACCTTGACCTTGGTACCAGCAGATGTGTATCATTGAGATCTATCATCATAAAAAATATGAGCATTGTATCTTGAATAGGCTTGAAAATATAGGAAATGTTAAGTTTTTTTGTTAGGTTTTGCAAACAGACTGACAGGCAGACAACGGTAATACTTAATGCCCCCGATCTTTCGTTACGAGGGCATAAAAATGTGTCACAGACATGGATGCCCCCCAAAATACTTGATTTTTACCTGTGACCAATCAAACCTTCAAATGTAACATTGACCTTAGGTGTATCCAGACATACTCTATGAATGACACTAGTACTCACCAAGGAGACCAACAGTGCCAAGTAATTTTGAAATTCATAAATAAATGTAGAAGTTAGGCTCTAGACAAGAATGGGACACAAACACCCACACATCCGGGGACAGAGGTAACTCTATATGCCACCTTTTCTTTGAGGAGACACACAAAAATATATATTCAAATGAAATGGGAATAAAATTACATGACTCTGTGTTACTCTGTACTCTGCGTTCAATTTTTCAATCTTTTTTATTTCATTTTTTAACCATTCTTTAAAATAAGTATAGATACCAGTCTCATTCAAATAAATCTAACATTTTCTCTTTTTTCAATTTTAGTCTAGTCTAAATTGAAAGAGATTGCATAGACATATTTCTTTATGCTTTCCAAGGCAAAACAAGAGAACTAATCATAAATTAAGTCTGAGACACATGCCTTTAAGTATTGTTTTATCAGAGACATTATCAGGAAAAATCAATGGGTTATTTAAGGTGAACCTGTAATGTTTTATGAGGTGTTTAGTCATACAGGACTGACTCAGTCGTACCTTGCCTTATCTCAGAGATCATGTATCAATCAATGTAACAAATTGATCTGCAGTGATAGCATTTTTAGAGCATAGTGAAAGGTTATCTTAAAACTTGTATAGATATAATCTTTTCATTCTTATATTTTTATCATCAAGCAATATAAAGATTTAGCTATTTGTAGCAGTCTTCTTACAGAATTTGCGCGCAAGCAGGGCTCATGTTAGTGTTTGTAATTAAAGAATAAAGACTCCTTTTCCATGATTTTCTGGGTTCAAAACTGATTTTCAAGGGGTTAAAATAACAAAAAGAGCATGTCATGACTATAATTTTGCAGTTTAGAGAAAAAATTTGAATTATAACACATAGTTGGGCCCTTGGAAATTTTTCTCAAGGGGGTCATAATGGGAGAAATTTCTAAGGGTCAAATAAAGGTATTTAAGAATTTTTTTGCGTAAAACTCCTGGTTTAAGGGTCAAACACAAGCCCTGACAAGGATACAAAATAGTCATGTACTCAACATTTCATTAATGACATTTTAATAATCAATTAAAGTAACAAATTAATCTGGAATGACAGCATGCTTAGCCTATAATAAATGATTTGGCTGAAAATTTTTATAGATGTAATTGCTATTTAAGCGAAATTCTGTAAAACTTAACAATTGGACAATGTCAATTTCCTGTCAAATCAATTTAAGAATGTATTTAACCTGAATATGTAAACTAGATCTTCATTTTATATTAATTTCTACTGAAAATAAATAACACCTACATGGAAAAGACCAATATTTTTTCTTCGGACCATAAATTTACTCATGATTAGGTAAAAAATATCAAATAAACATGATAGGGAATAAGCTATTACAGAACAACAAAAACTATATTTTCACGAGTTGCCAAGCCACTAGAGAAAAATAGCTTTTGTTGATCACAGTATGAAAAATTGATAGATTTTACACTGAAACAAATGATTGTCCACTATATCTTCTATGCAAAAATGAGACAAAATGTGTAAATTTTGGGAAAAGTTTCTTCAAGCGCATCATTTTGTAAGTGATTGCTATGTAACACAATGACGCCATTTTGTGAATTTGAATTTTCTTAGATTACTTCAAAAGGGGCAAAACGAACAGAGCAGGGAAATTTCACAGGCTTGGCGTTGAATTTATCAAATAATAATCTAACATTATTTCTTGATAATCCATTGGAAAAGATTACAGAAAATGTAGTACAAATAAAAAATCTGAAAGAAAAAGACAAGATTCTGTATACCAGTATCTCTGATTGACTTTATTGATTACTGTCTAGGGACACAATTTTCCCTCTTGCAATTTGATAAAACCGTATCTTATTCCTTGGAAACAATTGAATGTCAAGGATAAATCCTTCAAACAAAACTTTTTTTTTTTTCAGTGTCAAAGTTATTCAAGGGTATTCTGGTCTATTAATTTTTCTTTTATTTTGTCACCATATTGGCTATGTAATGCAAGAAATTTCTATTTAACCCTCTCTAGTTTAGGAAGACTACCAGGTATAGAAACAACTTTATTCCTTATCTCTTGTCATGCTGAAGCCAGAATATTCCTCCTTTGTCAGGAGATATAAACAAACATCAGCCTGCACATATTAGATTTAGGTTTTCAAATAAAAATTGACCTACAGTTGGTTCTTTCAGTGCTTTTTGCCCTTTGATTTTAATGAAAATTTTTAGCCAAAATCTTTTCAGCATGACAAGGGTTAAGGAATCAGCACAAAACAAGAGATGTTTGTAAAACATTTATGCCCCCAATAAAAGCAGGTCAATAGCCTATTCTTTGTCAATCAACAAAGGGCAATTACTCACAAAATATGATGAGTAGAGTAACGGTTCTTGTGTACTGCACTTCTCCTCAATGAGATTTATCCACCTGTGAAGTTCATGATTCTAGCTTGCATACATTTCCAGATATGCTTTGGACAAAAAACGGTCTATGGACAAACCAACAAGTGCAAAGCAATATACCCCCTCTTCTTCGAAGGGAGGCATAATTATTATATATAGGCACTCACAATAGCTTTGCACTGTTTCTACAGTGTGCAGTCAAAGCTTGATCTATGAACATTCTACTTGTTTCTTTTTGATCTGAGGTAAACATTAATTTTGTAGTCTTGTAATCAATTTACAAAATGTAACCAAAGATAATCAAGTTACAGGGCACCTGCTGCAGGACAGTTTTTGACCCTTAAACCAGGGTTTTGACCCTCAAAAATCTATATTCTATAACTAAATATACTATGTTGACCCTTAAAAATTAGTCGTACCCCCCTGAGAGAAAATTCTAAGGATCAAAACTGGGTTTTATCACTCAAATTTTCATAGATGTATCTTGTTTACTTTTTAGAATTCTACTAATTATTTTTCCCTATATATATTTACAACAAAAGATCAATTCACAATAAAACCTGTAAAATTCAACACACAGTTTGCCTTTCCTGTGGTTTTGCCCCCATAAGAATGAGTATTGACCCCCAGAATATCATGGTTTTGGAGTCAATGACTCCTCAATTTCAAACACTAGTCTGCTGTTAACAGATAATGCACGTGCCATAGCTAATTGGCTAATAAACCTCTCATACACCCATGATCTTGTTTTAACCATGTAAAAATCTGATTTGAAAGAGGTATAGCTGAATTAATCAATTACATCTATTCATGATACAATTAATAACATCCTTTTACTAAATCATTTAATTTCAATATCTCAGGATTATCATCATATCAGAACCTTTCTTTGTTATATTATTGATTGATTGAATGGAGTTTTACGCCTCTTTCAACATTTTTTCAGTTATATTGTGGTAGCTGGAACACCTAACAATAGTTTCCCAGTATTTCTCTCACCAGTACAACCACCACATCCTTTACTATCTCATATAAGTATAGATTAAAAACCCATTAGTTAGAGACAAATTCTTTGTTATATGAAGTACAGAAAATATGTTGACTTAAATATATTTATGAATAGTATAAACAAACAATTCATTGTCTTCTGAATAAACTATCAATTTGGGCAAGACTTTAACAGGGTCGTCAAGTAAAGGGTTGAGTAGAAAAAGGGTTGATGTGACCTAGGAAGCATCTTTTATTTGGAAACTTGAAGTCTATCTTTTTCCGAACGACCTAGTTCTATTTCCCAGAAATATGAAATGTCAAATATTAAAAGGTTGACTTTCATAAATTTTGCTGATACAGAGTGTTTAGAAATGCTGAATCAATAGAAACCCTGATTTACTGGTTACTGTATTTCCCCTAATAATAGTGAGCTAAAAATTCTCTGAAATTGGAAATTTGTTTGAAACAAAGACAGCAGGACATGGGTTAATATAAGCTATCTCAAAGATGCTGTTTTTTACCAACCAGTGAAGATTTTGTCCAGTTTTATTCTCACCTTGTTTGTATTATTCTGTTCCTTTTTGACTTGTTCATGTACACAGAGTTGGTCTCTGGATCCTATCACGCTCACTTTAACACTGAAATACAAGTGAGTGGTTTAACCCTTCCCTGTTTTACAAAATTTTTGACCTGTCCAAATTCAAAGGTTTTGCAGACGAAAATTTAAAGTGGATTTAATTTGAAAAATAACCATTTAATAGGTTAGAAAATAGTGTGGAAAAAGAAGAAATTGCTTGTGAGAAGCAATTTCTTCTTTTTTTCACAATGTTTTCTCAATCATAAAATCACAGGCACGTAAAAAGCAAGGATTAAACAGCAAAGGGTTAATAATGATAATAAACAAGCCCTGACAAGGATACAATATAGTCAAGACTCAAAATTTTATCAATGACAATTTAACCCTTGTCATGCTGAATAAATTTTGGCCGAAAATGTGCATCAAAATCAAAGGGCAAAAAGCGCTGAAAGTACCAACTGTAGGTCAATTTTTATTTGAAAAACTAAATCTATTGACAGTTCTGGTTTGAAAGTTAGAAACAGGTGGTGTAGACTAACATCAGACTGCACATATGTGCAGGCTGATCTTTGTCTATACTTCCTTCAAAAGCAGGAATATTCCGGGTTCAGCATGACAAGGGTTAATAATGAATTAAAGTAACAAATATATCTTTAATGACAGCATTCTGAGCCTATAATAAATGGTTTGGAAGAATACTTTTACGGATGCAAATTGCTAAATAATTCAAATACAGTTAAACATAATGATATAATTGCTTGACAATTTCCCAGTCAAAGATATTTTAGATTGTATTTGAAATATGTAAACTAAATCTACATCTTTAATTTATTTATACTGAAAATATATAACAGCTGCATGAAAAAGACCAATTCAATGGCTAAGGGCGAAACAGCTGTAACTCCCTATATGTTTATAGGGAGTTACAACTGTTTCGCGCTGTGACATCGAATTGATTTTTCTTATCACGCTCCTATCACACTCACTTTAACACTGAAATACAAGTGAGTGGTTTAATAACGATAACAAATTCAAATTATTAAACCTTTGTCATATTGAACATGAAATATTCCTGCTTTGGCAGGAGGTAAAGACAAAGATCAGCCTGCACATGTGTGCAGTCTGATCTTAGTCTTTATCACCTGTTTCCCTTTACAGAATATTTAGAACAGTTTTAAAAGTATTTTCAAATGGAAGACGAAAAGCTGTATATCAACCTCTTGAACTCAGGATTGATAACAAGACATGTTACCAACTGAAGTAAAAATACAGGGGCACAGCTACAGATAGAGGGGGGTATTTTGGATTTTCAAATTAAATTGTTTCTATAATACTTGCACAAATCCTATATTTTGGGTACTCATTGGAATCATCATGTCGAGACGATTGAAATGAGTACCCAAAACAAAGGCTTTCAATGAAAAATAAAGATTTGAGACTGGCATTACCCCCTCTTATCTGTACCTCTACATGGCCTCATTAATTTAAAGAAACAACATATGTTAGTAAAACATTTATGCCCCTCGTATGTGCAGGTCACTGGCACTTTATTTGTCAATTAACAAATAGCAAAACCCCAAAAATATGAGTAGAGTTATGGTTCTTGTGCACTGCCTTCCCCTCAATGAGATCTATCCACCTGTGGAGTTTCATGATTCTAGCTTACATACTTTTTGAGATATGCTCTGGACAAAAGATGGTCTACAGATGGACCAACCGACTGACGGACTGACCAACTAACTGACAACTGCAAAGCAATATACCCCCTCTTCTTAAAAGGGAGGCATAATTATTGCAAACACAGTCCAAGTCTTCTGCATCCCTTCAAATATTTCTCCAATGTATAAGCAATATTAGATAATGGCCTAACTTCAAAGTAGCTTTGAAATGCCAGTTAAACTGTCAATTTTGAGTTACTCTCAATGGAAAACAAAGCTGATATGATGATGACTCAAGCTAGAAATGCTTTTAACAAAGTTCAACAAAAGCCATTTGTGTCCTAAGGTTTTTTAATTATTCAAGAATTACTTTTCTACAATTTTTTTACCCTCAATGACACTTGAATTTCACAAAACAATAGAGACAGAAGTTAATTTTTAAACTATGGGCCTCCTTTATTCTGCACAAATTATTCATCTTGCTGGTGCTGATATGCATTCCACAAAAAGACTTCAATCTATGTTGTAATAAGCACTTTGTCTGTATTCATGGATCTGTCTTTTGAGACAAAGAAAAATCTAGGCAAATTAAGTTCAAGTTCTGAGCTATTCAAGTCAGAGTAAAGCCACAGTCCTCCTTCCACCTATGAAGAGGTCAGTTAGTTTGGTATCCCCTACCCATTAACCATTTCTGGGAAGGAAGTTGTGCACAATGATGACTGAACTAAGTATTAAATCAAGAAGAGATTCAAAACTAGTAAGAGATCAAATAAATGTATACTCGGATCACTGATCTCCACTTTAAAATGTTGTTTTCATGCAAAACCTGCCCTGCGTTTAGGATGAAAACATTAGGGAAGTGCTTTCAAAATGTTACCCCGCTTTGCATGTATGTGCACATGCAAAGCGGGGTATCATTTCAAAGCGCTCGCGAAACAAATGCTTTTACATTCTGAACACAGGCACAGATCTACTTTATCTACATCTTAATACCATGACTTCAAGAAGTAAATTTCAATGAGGTCACTACAACAACAACTTATCTATACGAGGGTTGATCCAGAAATTCGTATAATGGGGTTCTAAAACTCTAGAAAAGTTTTCTATCAAAACAAAATTTATACATTCCTTAAATGCAATATATGTGTAATAGATGTGGAAATTATCGAATGTGTAGGTTGTATAGCGGCTTTAAAGTGACTAATCTTAAACATAGACCCCGCACTAAGGCGGGGGAGCAAGAACGTCAAATGCGACGTCATTATTTACTCTTTTCTATAAAATCTCCTGTTGCTTACATGCCTTTCTGTGCAAAATAAAATAATTTGCAGAAAGTATCCACATTAAATTTTGAATTCAAATTGGAGTACAATTTTATAGGAATAGTATTTCTAGTGACGTGGAGACCCAGATGCAGGGCCTTAAAGTTTTGAAATTAATGAGAATCAATTAAGACAACTTCATTCTCTTTAAACTCCATTATACCATTCTTAATCGCTCTTAAAATATACGAATTAACTCAACAAAAACTTCTTTTTTGACATAATAATATTTCTCTAAAATACCTGAAAGGTAATTGTTGGTGGATATCTCATGATCATTACAAAATTCGAAAAATAAACAGAATTCACTATTTGGGATAGTCGTCAATTTGCTTTTCACTCGAATATTAAGTCTTTTTTTAATTATCATTTGTCCGTAAAAACTCTTCCAAAAATGTTTAAAGTATGACAATTGATTCTCTTTTTGGCCTTATTTACTTCTAGCAAGAAATTTCAAATAGAGTTTACGAAAAGTTTCAGAAAATTTGATTAATTTAACAGATTTTTATTATTTTTTACGCTCCCCCGACTAAGCATACATATGTTACTATGGTAACGAAATCTAAGGCCGCTTTATATGATTTTGCAAAAATGATAACATGTGTACTCTTCGAAGATACTGAACTATACACACGACAAATTATACTCTGAAAAAGACAGAAATGCCAAAGTTATAAGCCCATTATACGAATTTCTGGATCATCCCTCGTACATTTGTGTTCTAAAGTAACAGAGCTGATAACACTGCTTCCCTGGTGATAACTTACCTATTATAAGCTGTACGTTTGAGTTCCTGTATAACCTGGGATAACTGGGAATGGGTCCTTGATGCATAGATTATCTTTGGAACAGCTGTTAACAAAAAACAAAGATTAGAAGCTGTGTGATAATGTTGGGCAATCGTTTTGAAATCACAATTGATCATCAGTTTTTAGTTGGAAGAGTAGATTGACTAATGATTGATTGTACAATCCTTTTTTTAGAAATTAGTACAGCACTCCCAGTATCATTTGTATATAGAATGTGAAATTTTAGTTAAAACTCGTCCTAAGGACTCATCCCGCAGATTTTTCTACCAACTCCATGGCTCAGCATGAAACAGTTGTAACTGCCTATAAAAATAATTATAGGCAGTTACAACTGTTTCATGCTGAGCGATCAAACTGATGTCTACTGATTATCGATTTTAATCAATTAATCTGCCCGTAACTACTGTGTGATAACCCATGTATATCCAACAGTAACCTGTATATTTCATATTTAACAATAGCACCATTAAATGGTTCCTTTGCTTGGCTGTTGTGTGCTTGATAGTGGATAAAAAATATGAGCCTGTGTGTGACATTTCCAACAATTTGATATGTGCCTGAAAGGCTAACATTAACCAACCTTGACTGCCACATAGTATAATTAGAAGTTTGTCTGACTTTCTTAAAATACTTTTGGACCCTATCTTTCTACAAAGCGCAAAAGTGAAGACCCTGGTCAGACTGATTCTTTGCTAAGAGCGGACTTGAAATTGTTGGAAATGTCACGAACAGGCTCATATAATTTTTTTATTGAAAAGATGGCATAATTTGCACAAAATGCATATTGAGTTATCTGCCTTGATAGTATAGGCTGCTCTTTTGATGGTGAACATGTGTGCCAAGTTTCAAGTGTATGCTTTTAATGATACATGTACAAGAGATATCACAAAGTGCCAAGGTTTTCGCACAATAACAACAACAGCAATTCTACAGCAAAACCTCTGATTTTTCTGCAAAAACAGCCAAGCTAAAAACTATAAAAGAAGTATAATTCGTTAAAAAATGACAAGTGTTTAGGACTTCTGTTACATGACTTTTATCAAGTGGGGTTCAGACGATGTGTTTTTTCAGAAGTACTGTACAAGATAACATCTGCTCATTTCTATCAAGACCAGAATCTGTTATATCCCAATATCAATAATCTTTGTACGCATACAAGAACATTTCTTGATGGAACCTTATTTAAATTACTTCAACACTTCTCATACTATTTATAACATATTCCTATTGTACGCATGGCTTTGGCCGACAGCATAGACTAAGATCAGCCTGCACATGCATGCAGTCTGATCTTAGTCTACTGTCTGCTTTCTGCTTAATCATTGTGAAGAAAACTTTCACCAGTCCAGCATTCAGGATCACAAAATGGTGCAAACAGTTATTCCCTGCTTTGCACATGCACTTGCATGCAAAGCGGGGTATAATTGGCAAACTATTTCTACCCCTTTGTCATACTGAACGCAAGGCAGGTCTGGGTATGCAGGGTTACACCATTTTAATTCATTTTCCCTGACAAAAACCCTCTTTTGTGGGTACTTCTTTTTAATCATATCAACCAGACATTTTCCAATGAGTACCATCAACACAAAGTTCTACGTAATTTTGTTGAAATGTTTAATTCTACAAATCAATTTTACCCCTTCAATCTGTAGCTCTGGTTAAGGCACAATACAACAAGAGGGCCAGAAAAGCCTGATATTGCTCATCTGACTAATATGAGATAACCAAGACAAGGCTAACACGGGCTCTGGAAGATCACCTTGATCACATGATCATTGTATGTTGTACTCAGGTGAGCTAAACAAAACAACATACCAGGGTTTCCCATGACCCCTTATTTCTTTGAATTTGGCCCCCACTTTTAGGAAATGACCCTCAAATTTGCTTTAGAAAGCTTCTTTATCAAGTTTGAAGGGGGTCATAATGTGGCAAAATGACCCCTTGTTATAAGGGCAGAGGGAAAACCCTGACATACCAAACTGTGATCCTCCCCAACCGGTTCCCGTAGAGTTCTCCAAACTTTTGGCCAAATTGTCTAGACTTTGCTCCGATAAAGTGCTGCTTGCCTCAGCTCCTAGTAAGGACGAGACACTAACTTGACGATTAAACTCTGTCTGGGCTTTACGGCTCTCTTGCCATGCCAAGGATGAACACAGTAAACACAGAGTTTTTCCTGTCCCTGTGGGGCTCTCTAGAATACCATTTACATTCTGAAATACAAACACACAGGTTTATCTTTCAATAAAGCCTGCATTTACCTGATATCACCTGCCTGATAACACAAATTGATACCAGGCAGTCTATTTGTAGTACCAATTTATATGTTCATGATAATAACTAGAACAAGTGTTGGGCAATTGGTTTCAAATCAGTTTTAAGTTGGAAGAGTTAATCAACTAATGACCAATTGTACAATCATTTTCTAAGAAATTAATACAGCACTTCTAGTATCATCCTTAAAAGAATAGAATGTGAAAGTTAAGTGAAAACTCGTGACCTAAAGAATAGAATGTGAAAGTTAAGTCAAAACTCGTGACCTAAAGATGATTCTGCATATTTTTCTACCAACTTTATGGCTCAGCATGAAACAGTTGTAACTGCCTAAAAACATACAACAGATTAATAGATTATGAAATTTCTTAGTCGATTAACACAATTGAAAGCCCAAACCAACTATGATTATTGATTACAATCATTTAATCTGCCTATCACTAATTAGAACAATATTCACCTGAGTTTTATTGATTTTAAATGGTTTGTAAATTGTTAAGCCCAAAGAAATGACTGCATGATATACAAGGCACTGCCTCAGACTGGCATAATATTAAGCTTGGACTTAATTATTTCATGAATCCATTTGACTCCTTACTCTCAGAAGTAAATGCCAAACCCTGAATATGCAGAGATTATTTTCATACGAAAAACAAAATAAGCTATATATAGAGGATATTGAATGAGTGGTCATTGAATACCGAATTTATTAAACGAGTCATCTATAAACAGATAAAAACGAGACTGTGCCGAGTTTTTATCTGTTTAAGATGACAATTTTAATAAAATCGGTATTTTATGAGCACAAATTTGATATTCTATTTATAATATGACCTGAATATCCGCAAAAATGGGGGAAATTACAGATATTTATTACTTCAAGTTATTCCGCGAAACACATAAAGCCGGTTGCATATTGAAGTCATCAACACATTATGACATCATTTTCACAACGAAAATATGACATTGCTAAAAGTTCTTAGCTCATTTGCATAGTTATTCCACTAGTGTAATAACACCCGTGTAATATCAAAAATATTCAATGGGGTTATATTATAAATGCATTTATGTACCTTCTTTAAGCACTCTAGCACTTTCTCCATATAATCCACTTGGCATGGGTAGGGCTCAAATGGGAAGTTCACCCGAACACTGTTTAAATCTAAAAGTGGCATATCTCAATTGGCTCTCACATACCCGCTCTGAAAAATTTAAGCACCATAACTTTTTCACTAAATAAACCATTGAGCTAGTGCATTTCTTCCAATAAAGGTCCCTCCCAAATAACAGCCCTCAAATTGGAAGGTTTCAGGGTTTCAGTCTGACATCAACAAAATAGGGTCCAAATGACTCAATCATCTTAGAGGTTCTTTCTTAAATTTTGGGAGTCCCTGATTTAGGTTTAGACAATTTCTTTTAAGCTATAATCTTGTATTTTGTAGATTTAGAGTTATTCCTTGGTTAAAGGGAAAGAAATTGATAAAACTATAGTAATATTTGGGGCTCAATTTCAGGAAACAAGAGCCACAAGGGGTCCTGTATTGCTCCACTGGCTTTAATAACTCCATACTTTCACCCTTCAATGCCCATATTTCGGGGTAAATAAAAATTTCTTTAATAATTAAACTAAAGGGTCACCAAAGGAACATCCATGCCAAGTTCCATTACAATCGGTCCAATGGTATGGGAGGAGAAGATCTTTAAAGATTTATACATGCAAAAATGCCCTGCCCTGCCACGCGCATAATTGGGGGTCAATCAAGATTTCCTGAACAATTCTCAGACAAATATCTCCACAAAATGTTACAGGGATAAACGTATATACAGACGCCACAATCATTGGTATTCACTCCAGTTTCAGGTAGAATATTATTTATTTACCATGTAAAGCTATTAAATTAACCATCAATTTCTAGATGCAAAATTGACGTTGAATCACACAATATTCGAGTTTGGCTTTTGCAAATGAATTGTGTTTGGTCATTAAATTAAGTACTTAGTGGTAGCTTATACATTAAGCTATGGAAAGATGTATTGTGCATTCAGATTGAGTAAAAACTGACTTAGAAATCGACTCTCATTTCTTGCATGGTGAAGTTTGCTCAAAAATGGAGTTCAACCCCCTTGTCTATATTATCATATGTGTTTTAAAAAAAAATCAGCGGGACATTTCACTGTGTATGACATCACATTTTAACCCTCTTTTATTCAATTACTACAGTGGGCCTTTTTGGTCATTTTTCATAGTAGGTCATTTTGGACTGGGCCTTTTGGTCACTGGGCCTTTTTGACCCTAGACCATTCTAATAGTCCATATTTGGACCAGTCTAGAGCTAGTAGCCCGCTGTCTGAGAGATACTCTGATATAGCAGGAAACAATACTCGCCCAAGGTCAGAAATCAGTTGGCCCTATCTTATAAAGTTATTGTATCCTCCAGGTACCCATTTTCACGCGACCCAATCGTCATGCACTATCGATATTGGGTTGATTATAAAGTCAATGCAAAACTATATGGCACCATCTTCTGATTACAATCTAAATAGTCCAATTCTGATTTTAATATGTCAGATATTTAACTTCTTAGTAATTTCTTGTATTTTCTAGCGTAATTTAAAACAATAGTGGCAATTCATCTCATTTTTCTTATGTCCTTATTTGTAACATCCTAATAAGTCATCTTTTTCTTGGTTATCCACCTAATATGGTTATCTTTTTATTTTTGGTACTTGTTGTCATCTGAGGTTTTGAAATTACACAAGCATTGTGGAGTGCGTCATTAATATGAGGATTATATGAGTAGATAAACAAATAGGGGGTCCTTATATTGAAATGAGAAAATAAGGCAACATTCTTACATTCTAGCCCCAGATGCTTTTCTAACATTGTGATGTCTTTTAGATAATATAGATTTATGAAAAATGGGTTATTTTTATTTTTGGCAAATATCTTTTTAATATGACAGACAATATCATGAACTCCCAGTTCAGAAAATTGTTTATGCTAAAATCAATTTATAGGGAATACCCTTTTCAAAATAGGGATTGACTCACCACTTTGTCAGTGGGAATATTAGGGAATCTATAATTCAATATAGATATTTTATTGTGGGTTTACAAACATCTTCTTTTAAAGATTGGGTCAGAAAATTATTGTTTATTAAACAGTACTGATATTTTAGTCCAAAAACATTTTTTCCCTAAATCTTTTGCTTTTATTCCAAGTGCATGAAAATTGGTTCACTTTTTACTGATCTGTCATTTTTGGTAGGTATTTTGAAAACCGTGACTTTGCTATAAAATATGTTCGATTGACAAGATTCATGATTTAATGAGATGACAATATGTAAACAAAGATAAAATGATAGGAAATATATTCTTTTAATTCCAAAAATAATTTCATTTGAATAATTTCCCTTATGTGCATGACAATGGGTTCTTCGTGGATATCTTATTGACCATAATCCCTGTGGTGACTGGTCAACTCAGCCCATTTTCAACTCGGCCCAATGTATAACTCGACCCCAATTTCATTTTTTGCCAAAATCTTATTTTCGGTTATTTATTCAGTATCTTTTTTACAATACATTCAGTATCCATTCAGTTAAAATGAAATTTACCTATGCATCAGAAAATTCAAAAAAGTGAATTAGAATTTTAGGATCATTCTTAGAATAGTACATATCAAACTGTGAATCAAAAAAAATATTTTTAACATGACAAAAAATATAGATTTAAAATAATAAAGATAATTTCAGAAAGGTATATAATCATCGTTTGTACAAAGCTTGTACATATTTTATGAAAGATAATCTATGTAACTATAGACTATATTGGGGCCGAGTTGACCGGGCCGAGTTATTCATTGGGCCGAGTTGACTGGTAACCATCCCTGCTACTGCATTTATTTAACATTTGTTATTGATCTTTCTATATATATTCTGCTTAACTCAACATTGGATATTACAAGCAGGTTGTTTCTAAAAATAATCATCAGACTTATTTCATTCATAAGCTAAGATCGAAGAAGAAAACAACTGTAAAAAGACGAAATATGTTTACTATATTTCCCGCTTTAAATGGACGGTGCATGAAAATAAAACGAATAGAAAACACGCCACAACCAATAAAATTGCAATATTCTTAAATACGTCACATCCGGTTCCAGCGCGCTACTTTGGAACAAAATATTGCAGCCTGGAATTTGAACGTTGAATAAATTCTATATTGCTGTTGAGTTGCTGTGAGATTACTGCAACGGCTATAGGTTATTCAATATTAATTTTGTATAATAGCATTTAACTTTGTTTTTGACAATCCTGTCAAACCACCGTTTGATGGATTTCGACAAACTTTGCATTGAAAGGCATATCCACGAAGAACCCATAGTCACGCACATAAGGGGAAATTTTTCAAATAAAAATATTTTTGGAATTTAAAGAAGGACATATTTAACTATGATTTTATTTTTGTTTACATATTGTCATCTCATTAAAAAATGAAGCTTGTAAATCATACATATATTTATAGAAAAGCCACAGTTTTTAAAATACCTGCCAAAAAAGATAGATCTAAACATAGGTGATATTTGAGACCACAGGGGAATGTTCCGCTGATTTTTTAAAAATATATATGATAATATAGACAAGGGGTCTAACTCCATTTTAGAGCGAAAATCATCTGACATGAATCGAAAGTCGATTTCTAAGTCAGTTTTCACCAAATCTAAATGCACAATACATCATTTCATAGCTAAATGGATAATCTACCATTTAATACTTAAATCTATGACCAAACATACTTCATTTGCGAAAGCCTAACTAAATTGAAATGCGAATCAACGTCAATTAATCGGCTACGACAAATATCTGCACAAGATATTACCGGGTCAAATATTCATAAAGAGAAAAGACGCCGCAATCATTGGTTTTTACTCCAGTTTCAGGTCGTTAATGTACAGATAACTAATTAAAACAATGATTTTACTTGTTCTATTATTCATATCGCCAGTTTTTAGATAAAAAATAAATACTGAGGCCAAGGGTCCGTCTCTCTTCTGTGACGAAAGATTTCGTTGGCTACCTAAAATCAGTGAAGATGGTTTCCTGCATCATCAAAATATTTTTTTTACCAAAGCAGGGGCCCAACAAATCAAATAAATATTCAAAATTGTTAGAATGGAAAAAGGTAAAAATAGAAATGAATTAGATAAAATGAAATTAATTTTTAAAAACTTGCCCATACTTTACATATCGATTTTGCAAATTACTGTTACAAGGTGAGCAGAGTTATTGTTCGTTTCATAGGATTGCAACAAATCAAATCGCTCCTTACAATTCACCCTTAGGTGTTACGTTATGGCGAATTAAAAATATTTTCAGCGGCGTATAGGACAAAAACCGGTCAGTCTATGCATACAAATGTTGTGATGGTAAATAGCTGAACATGGTAAATAAATAATATTCTACCTAAATCTGAATGAAATATCATCGATTGTGGCGTCTTTATGAACGTTTGTCCCGGTAATAATTTGTGCAGATATTTGTCTTAGCCGATAAATTGATGTCGATTCATGTGACATTTAGTTTTGCTTTCGCAAATGAAGTGTGTTTGGTCATAGATTTAAGTATTCAATTGTAGTTTATCCATTTAGCTATGAAATGATGGATTGTGCATTCAGATTTGGTGAAAACTGACATAGATATCGACTCTCAATTCATTCCGGTTGATTTTTGCTCCAAAATGGAGTTCGACCCCTTGTCTATATTATATATATTTTAAAAAAATCAGCGGGACATTCCATTGTGTTTGAGACCAAAGACATTTTTTCCTTAATTTTTAGCTCACCTGAGCACAAAGTGCCCAAGGTGAGCTATTGTGATCGTAGAATGTCCGTCGTGCGTCGTCCACAATTTCTTTAAACATCTTCTCCTCCTAAACCAGTGGGCCAATCTTGATGAAACTTGGCAGGGATGTTCCCTGGGTCAAGCTCTACCAAAGTTTTTCAAATAAATGAAATCCACCCTTGACTTTCCCTTTACCCTTAACAAAAAGGATGAAAATCTTTAAAAATCTTCTTCTCTGAAACCAAAAGGCAGACAGCTTTCATATTTGGTATGTAGGCTACATAATGTAGCATCATCTAGTAGTCCTCTACCAAGTTTGTTCATATCAAAATCCCAGGGTCATATTTGGGCTTTGCCCGGGCCCAACCCTTTTTACATAGAATCAAAGAGCCAAAATCTTTTAAAATCTTCTTCTCTGAAACCAGACGGCAGACAGCTTTCATATTTGTTATGTAGCATCACCTAGTTGGCCTCTACCAAGTTTGTTCATATCAAGACCCTTGGTCATAATTGGGCTTTGCACGGGTGCATCCCTTTATTTCCTATGAGCACAAAGGGTAAAAAAATGAAAACCTTAAAAAATCTTCTTCTATGATACCAGTAGGCAGACAGCTTTCATATTTGGTATGTAGCATCATCTAGTTGACCTCTACCAAGTTTGTTCATATCAAGACCCTAGGATCATATTTGGGCTCCACCCGGGTGCAACCCTTTTTACATAGAATCAAAGAGCCAAAATCTTTTAAAATCTTCTTTAATCAAGACTAATGGACACACTGCTTTCATATTTGGTATGTAGCATCATCTAGGGGGCCCCTACCAAGCTTGTTCATATCAAGACCCTTGGGTCAAATTTGGGCTCCAAACGGGCGCATCCCTTTCAGCTCATCTGAGCACAATGGGTGAAAATAGGAAAACCTTCAAAAATCTTCTTCTCTGAAACCAGAAGGCAGACAGCTTTCATATTTAGTATGTAGCATCATCTTATGGATCTCTTCCAAGTTTGTTCATATCAAGACCCCTGGGTCATATTTGGGGTCCAGCCGGGTGCATCCCTTTTTACATAGAATCAAAGAGCAAAAAGGCATATCTGTCTTGCTCTTAGCTGAAAACATTCCATGGTATTGATCTTAGGCTATTATCTTCTTTTTGACATCTGCCTATCTAATTAATGTGATGTCCCAGGGGTCAAAGAAACTCAGGTGAGCGATCTAGGACCATCTTGGTCCTCTTGTTTGCTTTTTAGCTCACCTGAGCACGAAGTGCTCAAGGGAGCTATTGTGATCGATCGTTGTCCGGCGTCCGTCTGTCCGTCACGGCGTCAACTTTTTCTTTAAACGACATCTCCTCCTAAACTTATGGGTCAAAATCAACCAAACTTGGCAGAAATATTCCTTGGGTGGTCCCTAATGAAAATTGCTCAAATGGAAAGGATCTGTGCCATATCACGGGAAAAGGGGCCTTAATGACAAATTTCTTGTTTTCACTCTAGAAGCCACAAATATGGTCCAATCTTCATGAAAATTGGTCAGAATGTTTGTTAGGTCATGAGGATGAAGTCTATTGAAAATGGGAAGTATACGTGCCATTTCACAGAAAAAGCCGCCTTAATGACAATTTTGTCAACTTTTTCTTTAAACGACATCTCCTCCTAAACTTATGGGTCAAAATCAACCAAACTTGGCAGAAATATTCCTTGGATGGTCCCTTATGAAAATTGCTCAAATGGAAAGGATCCATGCCATATCACGGGAAAAGGGGCCTTAATGACAAATTTCTTGTTTTCACTCTAGAAGCCACAAATACAGTCCAATCTTCATGAAACTTGGTCAGAATGTTTGTTAGGTCATGAGGATGAAGTCTATTGAAAATGGGAAGGATCCGTGCCATTTCACAGAAAAAGCCGCCTTAATGACAATTTTGTCATTTTTTTCTTTAAACGACATCTCCTCCTAAACTTTTGGGTCAAAATCAACCAAACTTGGCAGAAATATTCCTTGGGTGGTCCCTTATGAAAATTGCTCAAATGGAAAGGATACGTGCCATATCACGGGAAAAGAGGCCTTAATGACAAATTTCTTGTTTTCACTCTAGAAGCCACAAATACAGTCCAATCTTCATGAAACTTGGTCAGAATGTTTGTTAGGTCATGAGGATGAAGTCTATTGAAAATGGGAAGGATCGGTGCCATTTCACAGAAAAAGCCGCCTTAATGACAATTTTGTCAACAATATCTTTAAACGACATCTCCACCTAAACTTATGGGTTAAAATCAACCAAACTTGGCAGAAATATTCCTTGGGTGGTCCCTTATGAAAATTGCTCAAATGGAAAGGATCCGTGCCATATCACGGGAAAAGGGGCCTTAATGACAAATTTCTTGTTTTCACTCTAGAAGCCACAAATACAGTCCAATCTTCATGAAACTTGGTCAGAATGTTTGTTAGGTCATGAGGATGAAGTCTATTGAAAATGGGATGGATCCGTGCCATTTCACAGAAAAAGCTGCCTTAATGACAATTTTGTCAACTTTTTCTTTAAATGACATCTCCTCCTAAACTTATGGGTCAAAATCAACCAAACTTGGCAGAAATATTCCTTGGGTGGTCCCTTATGAAAATTGCTCAAATGGAAAGGATCTGTGCCATATCACGGGAAAAGGAGCCTTAATGACAAATTTCTTGTTTTCACTCTAGAAGCCACAAATACGGTCCAATCTTCATGAAACTTGGTCAGAATGTTTGTTAGGTCATAAGGATGAAGTCTATTGAAAATGGGAAGGATCGGTGCCATTTCACAGAAAAAGCCGCCTTAATGACAATTTTATCAACTTTTTCTTTAAACGACATCTCCTCCTAAACCTATGGGTTAAAATCAACCAAACTTGGCAGAAATATTCCTTGGGTGGTCTCTTATGAAAATTGCTCAAATGGAAAGGATCTGTGCCATATCACTGGAAAAGGGGCCTTAATGACAAATTTCTTGTTTTCACTCTAGAAGCCACAAATATGGTCCATTCTTCATGAAACTTGGTCAGAATGTTTGTTAGGTCATGAGGATGGACTCATTTGAAAATGGGAAGTATACGTGCCATATTAAAGGAAAAGGGGTCTTAATGACAATTTTCTCGTAAGAGCTCCAAAGGCCACAAATATAGTCCAATCTTCATGAAACTTGATCAAAATGTTTGCCAGATCACAAGAATGAACTCTGTTGAAAATGGGAAGGTTCATGCCAATGGGAAATGGAGTCTTAATGATAATTTACTTGAAATATCAGGTGAGCGATTTAGGGCCCTCAGGGTCCTCTTGTTTTCTAAGTGCGTGAAAATCGGTTCTCTTTTTAACAAAAAGAGATCATAAGAAAAATGAGATAAATTTACACTTGTAAGCTCCACTGGCCGAAGGCCAGCGAGCTATTGTCATGGCGGGGTGTCCGTCGTACGTGCTTAAATTTTCTTTAAACATCTTCTCCACCTAAACCAATAAGTGGATTTTGACGAGACTCTACCAAAATGTTCCTTAAGTGACCCTCTTTTAAGGTTGTTCAAGAAATTTGGATTGACCCCAAAATATGGGTGTGGCAGGGCGGGTCTTATTTGGACCCCGAAATCTTTGAACGACATCTCCTCCTGAACTATTGGGCCAATTTCAATGAAACTTTACCAGAATGTTCCTTGGGTGACCCTCTTCTAAAGTTGTTCAAGAAATTTGAATGACCCCAAAATATGGGCATGGCAGGGAGGGGCTTATTTTGACCCCAAAATCTTTGAACGACATCTCCTGAACCATTGGGCCAATTTCTATGAAACTTTACCAGAATGTTCCTTGGGTGACCATCTTCTTAAGTTTTTCAAGAAATTTGAATTGACCCCCAAATATGGTAGTGGCAGGGCAGGGCTTATTTTGACCCTGAAATCTTTGAACGACATCTCCTTAACCATTGGGCCGATTTCAATGAAACTTTACCAGAATGTTCTATGGGTGACCCTCTTCTTAAGTTGTTCAAGAAATTTGGATTGACCCTCAAATATGGGTGTGGCAGGGCAGGGCTTATTTTGACCCCGAAATCTTTGAATGATATCTCCTCCTGAACTATTGGGGCAATTTCAATGTAACTTAAGTAGAATGTTCCTTAGGTGACCCTCTTCTAAAGTTGTTCAAGAAATTTGGATTGACCCTCAAATATGGGCGTGGCAGGGTGGGGCTTATTTTGACCCTGAAATCTTTGAATGACATCTCCTACTGAACCATTAGGCTGATATCAATGAAACTTTACTAGAATGTTCCTTGGGTGACCCTCTTTTCAAGTTGTTCAAGAAATTTGGGTTAACCCCAAAATATAGGTGTGGCATGGCGGGGCTTATTTTAACCCAAAATATTGGCTGGCAGGTCGGGGCTTATTTTGAGTCTGAAATCTTGGAATGATATCTCTTCATGAGTCTTTGGATCGATTTCAATGAAACTTTACCAGAATGTGCCTTGGATGACCCTCTTCAAAAATTGTTCAAGAAATTTTGATTGGATAAGATCCATTGGATCAATAAAATTTAGGTTAGCGGCTAAGGGCTATTCTGGTCCTCTTGTTTTATGGATATCTAAATAGTTTTTTCCTTGTAATTTAACATATAAGTTAAATAAGTTCAGTGCTCCAGGTATTTCAAAGGCCATCAGTACAGTACTGATTGAAATAATTTTAAATCAGTACCTGATATGGGGCATCAGTACACAGAACTTTCAGTAAAGAGCAAATGGAAGAAAAGTAGTTTTTCGATTCTTTATTATAACCTATAAAACAAGTTTTTGTACCTGAACCTCTTTAACAACAATACAGCAACCCTTCCATTTAATATAGAATTATCTTTCCTTTTTCAATCATTGAGCCTAGAAACTGAAAATACGTTTTTTTTGTATATAAATTTAATAATTGAGACAGTGAAGAACAGAAAAAATACCCCCCCCCCCTCATCCCCAAATGGAACATAAAAATGTTATATGTTTTTTAATTGTATTGAATCTTCTTACATCATATTTTTAATTTTCTCATTTTTTTTATTTTGAAACTTCAATTAGGTCTAGTTGGCAGCAAAATCATCATCTTAATATTTTATAAAATACGCATGGTAAGCATCAGAAAGTGGAGTCTACTTTCACTTTACTTTCTGTCAGAAGAACAATTGCAATTTACATTTGAAATCTACATTATAACATAGCATCAAAACTGGTGAATTATGATGAATAATCAATTTTGAACCGCAGATTCCTGATCAGTAGTCATTTTTGACTCAGATTGTAGATTTCTCTTGTCCAAGCAGACATTCAAATCGCCGAGAACGAAACTGCTTGCTACGAACCTTTTCCTTTTAGGGTCCCTTCGTTTTACTGCTTGAACTTTTTTTCGGTGATGGAGTATGTTATTTCGTCCATAAACGATTTGATAACTTTGTCTAGGATTTAGTGAGACCTTTTGAGTAAACCATTGAAAAAGATCCCCATGACATATGGTGTTTTTCTGTCGATAAGCGTAATTTTGCGGTGACGCCAATCGAAAATTTAGGTCAGCAGATCAGCTGGTCTCACATCATTTCATAAGGAAATTAATAAGGTTACCAATGCGGGGTACCGCACTGTTTACAAATTATTTTCTCATGGGCCGCATTCCATTGTCACGGGAATAGTCGAAAACGATCGGTAACTTCCGAGTGCGCATTTAAAACGTTACTAGCAATCGGGAACCTTCGGCGATGCTACTTTCCAGTTTACAGAAAAGTCTTAGCGGGTAACGGAGATGCTCGTCAAAATCGGGAATAGTGGAAATGAAGATCTTAAATTCTGCAAGAGTAACTTCCCTTTGATTACGCGTTCGTACTCAAAAATATCCGTACATGTCCAAAACAATCCGTATCTTTTACGGAGTTTTGCTAAAAATGATACGTAACAAGTAATTTTACATCCGTAAAATACGGAAATACGGACCTTATCTAGAGCGCTGAAGTTTATTTCTCCATAAGTCAGTTTCAACTTAGAAAAAGTCGGAATTCCTTCTGAATGCTGGTGACTTTCATTACCTTCTATTTTCAATATCTCTCTTTCTAATCTTGAGATTTTTAAGCTAGTGGAGCGATACGGGCCCTCTTGGGCCTCTTGTTTTTTAAACTACGCTAGAAAATACAAGAAATTACTCATTAGTTAAATTTCTGACATTTTTCAAATCAGAATTGAAATATTTAGATTGAAACTGGAGATGGTGCCATATAGTTTTGCATTGACTTCATAATCAACCAAATATCGATAGTGTGTGACTATTGGGTCAGGTGAAAATGGGTACCTGGAAGATACCCCAACAAAATGATTTAGATCATAATTCCAGGCAGATTTAGGTCTACCGCAATATTTAATCAGACTCAATATTAATGCGTAAGTTTCTTGATCATCATACAATTTAAATGGAATTTACCTTAAGATTAAAAAAATGAATTTAAAAATGCGAGTCAGTGGGGGTCTCACAGGGTGACCGGTCAACCTGGCCCAAAGTATAACTTGGACAATAATCATTGTATGCCAAAAACATCATCTTATGGATTATTTATAAGTATGATTAGTACCATATACAATATTATTCAATATTTATTCTGTTGTGAAGAAATTAGCATATGCCCAGGCCTTGCTATCGCGAGAATGCTGCTAAAATTTGCAGATGGCGCCGAAAAAATCCAGCTTCTAGGCTTCTTGAAACGGAATCTCAAAAACAGTATGGTTCATTATGAAAGACTACTAATCTAGAGCGAGTGGTTGTGTTCAAAACATGAATAACCTACAACTCGACTGCCTTCAAGCCAGACGACAACATAATAAGACTTATTTTATTATTCAAAACATCAGGGGTACAGTGCTGGCAATTGATAAATCACACTTTTTAACCCCAATTTCTAACAAAAGGCATATCAAACCACAGAAATACTGTGACACTCTAAACAAAAAATCTAGTTGAAAAATACCAAACAAATCATTCAGACTGCTAGCTAATCAAATAAACTAAAACCAATCAATATAGAAATTTTTTCTTCATAAAAGTGGTGCACGAGAGAAAGTGGTAATTTGATGGGTCATTGGCCCAAGTCCCATTCATACACATATAAAATCTAAAATTTTGATGGGCCATAATTTGCAAAATTGATAGGCCATTAGCAAAAAGTGGTGAACCCAAGAATCCTTAATACCTATCCTAGATTAAGATAAGCATCAGATTTAAATTTAAATTACTAAAATAGGGGGCCCAATCAAAACCGTAATCAGATTTAGCCTACAACAAAAAGTTTGTCTCCAAAATCAGTTCAGCCCATTTCAGAATTATGCCTGTTTCTTAACTGAAGACCGAGCCTATATTCTTTGGCAATGTTTGAATGTCATTTTGATTGACAGATACAAATCAAGGGATCAGTGCAACACTGTTGTAAGTGCCTATGAATATATAGGTACTTACAATAGTGTTGCGCTGACCCCTCGAAATGCCTTTGTTGAAATAATGGTAACGAAATTTCAGATCAAATGAATTCCAGTATGTGTGAATAAAAATTAAACTGAGTTTCATTGTTTGGAAAACTTTGAAACTAATATAGTTCCTGTATACATGTCTAAAATCAAAAGTAAACAGACATGTTCAGTTGTTCCCTGGTCATCCTATCATTGTTCATTTAGTGATTACAGAGAAAAAAACAGGTTTATTCAAAGAAATTTATTCATTAGTGATGAAATATTCTAGTGATGAAATATTCACCTAGAAAAGCCAAAAATATCAGAGAGGGGGGGGGGGGGGGTGTCAATAAAAATTTCACAAACAATGAGAAGGGTCACCCAAGTAGCTTAGTTCCCCCCACCCCTTGCAATATGGGATTGGCAGGCCAGGGCCTATTTTGACTTTGAAATCTTTAAATGTCCTCTTCAGGCTATCCAATCTAATCTATAGGGAATTTTTCAACATAACTTTTCCATAACAAGGCCTTGTATTGGAACAGAAAATATAGCAATTAGCAAATAAATTTTAGACTAGTCAAACTAGTTGAACAATTCTATACCAAAGCAAATGTCACAATCTGGAGTTCTGAACATTTTTTGCATGAAATGATAATATTACATTAACTGTTGCATGCAAGTCCTCACATTTTTCCAATAAAAAAAAATCCCAATACTTGCTCACAGACACTGTGACTCATCATTGGCTATAGGCTTCCAGTTTCTCTAGCGGTGATACTGCTGCAGTACAGGGTCCAATAGCCCAGGATCAGTGTAAGGCTGAGAGGTTTCAGCGGAGGAAAGAGGATTGTGCTGTTAACTAATAGTTTGCTCATCTATAGGTTGCACTTGTTCACTCCTTCAGTGCCGTAATCAGCTGGATTTTATGTGGGCTATGCTACAGTGAGCATTCTGACTTTTAAAATGGATGGTGTCAAGCATTGGATGTTACTGTTTATCTTCTGTTTTTTTATCAAATTTTGTGTCTTAAAAGAGTCAAATTATTATTAAAAATGAATATACATGTGTATGATTTACCCTTTTTACCACCTTCAAGTACATTTTACCCTCCCAGAATCAGGAAAGAGGGGCATACATGATTTCCTGGGATTAGAAAAATCAATTTATTTCATGATTGTTAAAGATTGAGTTATCACCATGGGATAGAAAGAAAACATTTGTTTGCTGACCCTTGGGATAAAAAAGGGGCCATTGTTTTCCCTTTTAATTTTTTTTGTTTGTTTTTTTGAAATCATCT
Organism: Fragum whitleyi; assembly: GCA_948146395.1. Taxonomy (NCBI): domain Eukaryota; kingdom Metazoa; phylum Mollusca; class Bivalvia; order Cardiida; family Cardiidae; genus Fragum; species Fragum whitleyi. The sequence goes on from OX411548.1 coordinate 44,007,474, forward strand.
TTTTTCAAAAATCATCAATTAAGATTTATTCAGGAAAAAATACTGGAAAAAAAGTTATTTTTTAGATTGCTTGAAGCATGTGTTAACATTTTCTTTCTCCTTTTCACACGAAAGCATACTGCTCTCTTTAAAGCTTAATTAAAAAACCTTAGAATACCCATGAAATGGGAGAAATAAGACTAAATGGATCAATTTAATACTTTAACCTAAAAAAAGGTTTCAATGCATAAATTTCAGAATCAATTAATATTCTTTCAGCAAATTATATAGGCTTAGAGATTAAAGTTTTGCCACTAAATCTTTGTGTGGCCAACAAAACTGTTTTCTAATGAAAACTAATTTTTCTAGTTCCAGGAATAAGGAGTAAAAGGAAAGTGCCTTTGTACAAAATATTAATCTGAACAGATAAAATAAGAGTCCACAAAATGACTACCCAAGGTAAGTTGAACAATCGATGTACCTTATTTTGTTGCAATAATGATTAACTGTTGTCATCCTGAACCCTATATATTCCTAATTTTATTGAGGTATAGACAAGCACAATATCATAAATGTGACAGTGCAGTTTGATCTTGTCAATATCATCTGAAATGCTTTTGAAGTCAGGAAAGTTTTGAAAACTTTTCAAAATTGAATGTTCAGTTGACTCATAATTATTGCGTTCAGTTCTCCCATTACTCTGATATTAATGTTATGCAGTGGTTTTATTCAGCATGACAAGGTTTTCTTTATTAAGGTAATAGACCCATAAAAATTCAGCAATGTTTTGGAAGTAATGACTTTAAGCAGTTTTAACCAAGGTTTCCTAATGGTTAATATTGTTTAAGATAGTGAGTTCCGAAATGTTGTGTAACTATTATGGTTCCACTACCCAACAAAAATGAAAAGTGAGGATTTGAAATATCACAGTCTTATATCTTGAAGTTTGTATATTGAATCTGTGATTCATTTTGAAATTTAAAAGAATGAGTCCCTAGGACACACATAACTTGAAACAATGAGTCCCAACATGTTCAAAGCAGCATAAGGGTGTGAAGCCTGCAGGGAAATTGCATGTCATTGAGATAATAAGTTTAGAGCTCCATCTATTCATTGAGTTATTTTATTTAAACCTTTAATCACTTGTTTTGCTGGTGTAGTAGTACAAATTTTGGTCATTTTCATGCTTCAATATGAAAGATACAACAAATATTGCTCAAATATTTGCATCCCAGGGACTCGCATATTTAAATAATACGAGTTCTTTGAAAAAATATGTGCATCTTTGATGTGGGATGCACAGCAAAATGAATCACAGTTGAATTATGACGACAATCAAACATAGTGAATCTATTATTTCTCACTCATGTTGCGGATACTCATTGGAAGAATCAGGAAGAATCAGGTCAAGGTGACTTCAATGAGTACCAACAACTTAGTGGTTCTTTCTTTAATGCTTTTTGGTGGATTATCATTTGATAAACTCACTGCCTAAATAGTGAAATTATGAAAAAATAAAGCACTGGCTTTTGTCATTTTACAGTTTGCATAGCAATCACATCCAAAATAACACGCTGAAGAAAAAAATGTCCTAAAAGTTTCACATTTTTTCTCAACTTTGCAAAGAAATAGGATAATTGTTGTTTTTAGTCCCCTACCGGTGTTCACACCGGAGGGGACTATAGGTTTGCCCTCCGTCTGTCCGTCCGTCTGTCCGTCCGTCTGTCCGTCCGTCCGTCCGTCCGTCCGTCTGTCCGTCCATCCGTCCGTCTGTCCGCTCAAATCTTGATCCCGCGATAACTTAATAACTAAGCAAGCGTTTTTGATGAAAGTTGGTATATGACTAGATGGCAATGTGTAGATTATGCACATCATTTTATTTTTGTTTTTCGACTTAAATTGAGGTTGCTATGGTTACAGAAATAGTGAAAATATGGCCAAAAATGGGATCCTGCGATAAGATAATAACTAAGCAAGCTAGTTTGATGAGACTTGGTATATGACTATATGGCAATGTGTAGATTATGCACATCATTTTATTTTTGTTTTTAGACTAAAATTGTTGTTGCTATGGTTACGGAATAGTGAAAATATGGCAAAAAATATTGGATCCTGCGATAAGTTAATAAGTAAGCAAGCTAATTTGATGAGACTTGGTATATGACTAGATGGCAATGTGTAGATTATGCACATCATTTTATCTTTGTTCTTTGTTCTTTGACAAAAAGTGCGGTTGCTATGGTAACAGAAATAGTGAAAATATGGCAAAAAATGGATCCTGCAATAATTTAATAACTAAAAAGCGAGCTAACTTGATGAAACCTGTTTTAAAATGTAAAAAAAATATAAGCCATGTTAGTCAGGGTGGTGATGCAGCAGTATTAATCACCTCCAGTGAAAGTTCTCATTTCTTACCAACAAGACTGAAGAAAAACATCTTGGATCAGACAAGGTAACTGTTATTGATACTATTTCTTGCATCTGTCTATTGCTTCCATGAATTGTATAGTGGGCACAGCAGAGACAACAACTCATGTAAGTCTTGTTTAACCCTTTAACAAGACCTGGTTTTGACGTCCCTGATAGAATTGGCGTGGGAAAACATTGAGACAAACAAAGCCGGTAGGGGACTTATGCCCATGTCCAACATGGCTCTTGTTTTCAATAAGATGGAATGATATTTAATTGAGTGGTCAACAAAAACTATATTTCCGCAAAGCCACTGATGAAAAATAATGCTTTTGTTGTTCACTTAATGAATTATAAACCAATCTATTCTTACAATGAAACAATTATCCTCTATGTCATCAATTAAGACTGGTAACATTAAATATATCATTATTTAATTTGCGAAAGATCAAGGAACTACTGATGATGGTGAGTAATATATCCTAATGCAACAAAAAATTGAATGTTACATTTAAAATACTTGTTGTAAAATTTATTCTATAGCCTTTTATGGTCCTTTTCTTTTAATGAGCCATGAATTTTAATATTTAATCTTTTTATTTGTTGTTGTTGTCTATAATGATTAATCCATGACAATACAAATTTAGTTTTGAATATAAAACATTAATAAGTTTATTGCAAAGGAGAAACTGTCTACTGCAAGAAAGTTCTGCCTCTGTTAAAATGTTTTCGCCATTTCATTGCTTGATAAGTTGTCAGCAACCTTTTTGAATAAATAAAAGTCTTAAGTTTTGTTGTCTTTAAGGAGGTTGAAATATAATGTTTGGCAGATTTTTGTTTTTAGCCCACCTGAGCACAAAGTGCTCAAGGTGAGCTATTGTGATCACTCACCGTCTGTCATCCGTCCGTCCGTCAAAAATTTCTTTAAACATCTTCTCCTCCTAAACCACTGGGCCAATCATGCTGAAACTTGGCAGTGATGTTCCTTGGGTGAAGCTCTTTAAAAGTTGTTAAAAGAATTTTTCATACTCTGGTTGCCATGGCTACATAAAGGCCCAAAATGGCCGAAAAATCTTAGAAAAAATTCTTTCCTCCTAAACCACTGGGCCAATCAAGCTGAAACGTGGCTAGGATGATCTATGGGTGAAGCTCTTCAAAAGTTGTTAAAAGAATTAAATTTCATTAAAAACTCTAGTTTCCATGGCAACGCAAAGTCTGAAAAATGGCTGAAAATCTTAGAAAAAATTATTCTCCTCCTAAACCACTTGGCCAATCAAGCTGAAACTTGGCATGGATGTTTCTTGGGTGAAGCTCTTCAAAAGTTGTTAAAAGAATTTAATTTAATCAAAAACTCAAGTTTTCATGGTAACGCAAAAAATCGCCAAAATGGCTGAAAATCTTAGAAAAATTCTTCTCCTCCTAAACCACAAGGCCAATCATGCTGAAACTTTGCAGGGTTCATCCTTGGGTGAAGCTCTTCAAAAGTTGTTAAAAGAATTTTATTTCATCAAAAACTCTGGTTACCATGGTGACAGAATGTCCGAACAATGGCCGAAAATTGCTGATAATATTAGAATAAATTCTTCTTCTCCTATACCATGAGGCCAATCTAGCTGAAACTTTGCAGGGATGTTCCTTGGGTGAAGCTCTTCAAATGTTGTCAAAAGAATTCATTTTCATCAAAAACTCTAGTTTCCATGGTAATGGAATGTCTGGAAAATGGTTATAAATCTTGGAAAAAATTCTTCTCCTCCCAAACCACTAGGCCAATCAAACTGAAACTTGGCAGGGATGATCCTTGGGTGAAGCCCTTCAAAAGTTGCTAAAAGAATTTCATTTCTTCAAAAACATTTGTTTCCATGGTAACAGAAAGACTGAAAAATGGCATAAATTGCCAAAAATCTTAGAACAAATTCTTTTCCTCCTTAACCATGAGGCCAATCAATTTTAAAATCGGCATGTTCTTGACATGAAGGTCCACTAAAGTTCTTAAAAGAATTTGCCATGGCAAGAGAAAAAATGAAAATTTAGGAAAATTAAAAAAACGCAAATTGCAGTAGGACGAAATTTAACCACCCTAAATGTACATCAAACAAATCCTGGTATTCATAACATGGTTGACATGTTATGAGTGACTTACTCAGGTGAGCTAAATAGGACCTTCATGGTCCTCTTGTTAAGATTTTTTTTATATGCATAATAAAGGTTTATACCAAATAAAGGTAAAAAAGATCTCAAACTATGTTTTCAGGAGTCTTCTAGTCCCCAAAGTAAGCATTTGAGATTATTTATTTGACAAACCAGAAATTCAACAATATTTGCATGACAATTTTGGGATATATATACTGAATAACTAAGAAAAATGTAAAACATTAAATTTGATAACAATACTTATATTTTGTTTTCCTTCTTGCCTACTCTATGGAGCAGTGTGTAATTGGCTGAGTATTTTCTCATGTATGCGTGGAACTCCCAAAATACAACATCAGATCCACCCGGGGCGACCCGGACACTTCGATGCTGTTATTGTATGGAAAGGGAAAGGTGATCTATTTGTAGGAATTTATTGATTGTGCACTCCCATAAAGATCCTTTTCATGTAAAATGGTTATTGTATTGTTATTTTATGGATGTGCTTAGAACTATTTTTAGCTCCACTGGCTGAAAGCCACTGGGGCTATTGTCATGGCGTTGTGTCCGTCGTGCGTCCGTCCGTCCGTGCGTGCGTGGGTCCGGTCGTAAACTTTTTCTTTAAAAATCTTCTCCTCAGAAACTACTGGATGAATTTAAACCAAACTTCACAGGAATGATCCTCGGGTGACCCTCTTTCAAAGTTGTTCAAGATATTTTGATCCAATGAAAAACATGGATTTAATGGGCGTGGCTAATTTCCAAATATGGTAAAAAGTCAGTTTTCTCGGATTCTAATTGATCGATTCCAATTTAATTTTACATGGATGATCCTTGGATGACCCTTTATCAGTCTGCAAAAAATTATTGTGATCGGATGATAAATATAGATTTTATGGGCGGAGGTCATTTCTCTATATGTTATATAGTGGAAACTTTGAAAATCATTTTCTCAGATTCTAATTGATGGATATCAACCAAATTTCACTGGAATGATCCTTGAGTGAACCTTTATCAGTCTACCAAAAATTATTGTGATTGGATGAAAAATATGTCTTTGATGGGCGGAGGTCATTTCTCTATATGTTATATAGTGGAAAATTTGAAAATCATTTTCTCAGAATGCAATCAATGGATATCAACCAAATTTCACTGGAATGATCCTTGAGTGACCCTTTATCAGTCTACTAAAAATTATTGTGATCGGATGATAAATATGGATTATAGCGGAGGTCATTTCTCTATATAATATATAGTGGAAACTTTAAAAATCATTGTCTCAGAATGTAATTGATGGATATCAACTAAATTTCATTAAAATGATCCTTGAGTGAACCTTTATCAGTCTACAAAAAATTATTGTGATCGGATGAAAAATATGTATTTTATGGGCAGAGGTCATTTCTCTTTATGTTATAAAGTGGAAAATTTGAAAATCATTTCAACATCAGTAAAACCCAAAATATCTTAAAATCTAGTCAAACCTTAGATTTGCTATTTCAAGAATTTCAAGCCTGTGGAGCGACTCAAGCCATTCATGGCTTTCTAGTTTATAGCCTTGCATGGAAAAATTGAGGTCATTATGTTTTATTTCCAATTGTATGTTGCACCATTTCACAACCAATGAAAGTTTACAAAGATACACTTCAAAGTTTTGTATCATTGTTTGTTTGTTTGTTTTTTTTCCAAATTTGACTTTTCTAGTAAGATATGAATTCATTCTGATGAACATGTCAAGGTCACATATCAAGTCTGTATATCTAGAAATTCTGAGTACAAATAACTCAAATTATGACGCATCATATATCAAGTCACATTTTGCTTTTTTTTGTGCTTAAGTGACATATTTTTAGCTCCACTGGCTGAAAGCCACTGGGGCTATTGTCATGGCGTTGTGTCCGTCGTGCGTCCGTGCGTGCGGTCGTAAACTTTTTCTTTAAAAATCTTCTCCTCAGAAACTACTGCATGAATTTCAATCAAACTTCACAGGAATGATCCTTTGGTGACCCTCTTTCAAAGTTGTTCAAGAAATTTTGATCCAATGAAAAACATGGATTTAATGGGCGTGGCTAATTTCCAAATATGGTAAAAAGTGAGTTTTCTCAGATTCTAATTGATGGATACCAATCAAATTTTTCATGAAAGATCCTTGGGTGACCCTTTAACAGTCTGCAAAAAAATATTGTGATCAGATGGAAAATATGCATTTTATGGGCGGAGGTCATTTCTCTATATGTTATATAGTGGAAACTTTGAATATCATTTTCTCAGAATCAAAGTGATGGATATCAACTAAATTTTACTTGAATGATCCTTGAGTGACCCTTTATCAGTCCTCCAAAAATAATTGTGATCGGATGAAAAATATGTATTTTATGGGCGGAGGTCATTTCTCTATATGTTATATAATGGAAACTTTGAAAATCATTTTCTCAGAATGTAATCAAGGGATATCAACCAAATTCCACTGAAATATTCCCTGAGTGACCCTTTATCAGTCTACAAAAAATTATTGTGATCAGATGGAAAATATGCATTTTGTGGGCGGAGGTCATTTCTCTGTATGTTATATAGTGGAAACTTTGAAAATCATTTTCTCAGAATGTAATTGATGGATTTCAAACAAACATTCTTGGTATGATCTTTGGGTGACCCATTATCATGCAGCCAAAAATTATTTTGATTGGATGAAAAATGTGTCCTTTATGGGCGGAGCTCATTTCTCTGTATGTTATATAGTTGAATCTTTGAAAATCATTTTCAACATCAGTTGAACCCATAATATCTAAAAATCTAGTCAAAACTTTTATTTCATTTTACAAGAATTTCAAGCCTGTGGAGCGACACAAGCCATTCATGGCTTGCTAGTTACTGTAATTTGCTGGTTTTTGCTTTGAATAAGAAAAGTCAAGTCTATCCTATATACCATGTCCCTTCATGTATAAGAGTGGGGCATATTATTTTACCATCTGTCTCTGTTTTTCTGTCTGCAAAACTCAACCAAAGTACATCTATAGATACCAAGGTCAAGGTAGAAAATTAAGATAAAAATTGCTTCTTTCACATCTTTCTTTTAAAGCTATGCTTAATCAATTTTGAATTAATACTCACGCTAGATACATTATGCATTTGGTTAGAAATTGGTCATGAGGCTTTTCATTTTTCAAAAGTAGTGAATTATTACTACTAGACGGTTGTAATTTTGCTTTCCTTATCAGTAGAAAGGAAGTAACACTTTATCAATCAATGTTTATTGTATATGATTTTCATGCTTAAAAAATTTTATAATTCCGTTCAACTTATTGTCATAAATGTCAAATTTTAAAAAAACAGAACTTTAAAGGGTTGCAGTATTTCATATTGAATTAGGCGTCAAGTAGGTTTAAAAGATTGTGAAGAACGCAACTTGTCACATTGCTATTGAGGCTTTAGTTTAAACTTCAGTGAATCTGAACTTTTTATAAAACTTCTAAAAAATTTAGTGCATGTGGGAGGTTCCATTGCGTTGATTTGTAAGCTTGCTTATGCTTTATGTTTTCATTTGAAACTTTTGATATATGAGTCTGTGTGTGACATTTCAAACAAGTTTTTCAAATTATGTAAAGATAAGACTCAAATAACCCTGTGAGAGCCACACTGTCTTATCAGTTTTATTCTTTGCTTTGTAAGTAGATATGGAATCCAAGCAATCAGCCAATATTCTTCATGTACTGTTTTACTCTTCAGACCGCTCAACATCTGCAGATAATGTATATATCCTTGGCTCGGCGTGAAACAGTTGTAACTGCCTATTAACAGCAGTTACAACTGTTTCGTGCTGAGCCATGGATATGTGAACCATTGCAAAAAGGGACCATCTTGGAAGTGTAAAAAAGGTCCACTCTGATCAGACTGCAATCTGCGCAGACTGATCAGGATCTTAACTTTTCACAAATGTGACCTGTTATGTGAAAAGGGATTATCTCGGAACTTCTTGAAATAATTTTTTTGGAAAAGACATTTGCTTTAGAACAGGCCAACCAGAGGTTGTATTTTACATTTTTTTTCACAGGAAGTTGATTGATTATTCTAGATTCAGAAAATTAGTAGTGGGAAAAGTTTTGAATCTAGTCAGTCTGCGCAGTTAGACAAAGGTCTATACTTTAAGCACTACCCAGATGGTCCCTTTTTGCATGATGGGTCACAAATAAATTTTCTGGAAATAGATTGATTTAGCTACCTTCCTATGCAATTATTTCCAAAATATTCATTCTGGTCGACTTACTCTAGACCCTTCCTTTTTCAAAATATTTATTTTACGGAGTTCCCAGATTGTCCCTTTTTGCCTGACAGGTCTGATATGTGAAATTATTGGAATTGTCATGCACAGGCTCATATGATGATGATCATCAAGTTTTTATACCAATGATTAAGACTGCCTTTTTCAGCTGCTTTTAACAATCTTGCAGAGATACTGCTGAAGCTTGGGCGCCTATCCATGGATTCCTTGTATTTCTCACACCAGTATTACTTTAAATCCTTTCCCAGCCTCCAGCCTTTATCCCAGCATGTTTGAATATCAACCCATTGGTGTGGGACAAATGGTTCGAAATGAGTGCCACAGTAGAGTATTGAGATCTTAACCTTTATAGTTAGTACCAATGAAGCCAGTTGGTGATATAGTAGGCTGTCAATTCATAGGTCACTCATTATTTTACTATTGTCATAATGTCACATCCTTTTGTGTCCCTGTGTGCAAATCATTTCTTTAAGTATTTAATTCACACAAAAGCTCAATATTCGGTTGGCAGGGGTGTGGAAATTCGCATTTTCTCTACTTGTCCATGGACAAGTCAAAGATGATTTTTTACTTGTCCAGGATCAACATGAACTTGTCCGCAAAAGAGAAGAGAATATATATATTTTGAGAAACATTGTTTTTAAAGAAGAAAATGCTGAATCGCAGCATTTTCTTCTTTAAAAACAATGTTTTTTTTTTATCTTATGATATAAATATTGGGCTGATTAACCTCTTAGATCTATCAAGTGCCATTCCCAGATTTGCCCTGGTAATTTCCTGTCCTCGGACAAGTAGCCTTGGAAAATGAACTTGTCCGCAGGTTGAAAAGCCCATGTCGGACAAGTCGGGCATGGGAATTCCACACCCCTGGTTTGGAAAAGATACATTTACACGCCGTCAGAACATTGACGGTGGGGATTGGGGCTTATTAGAAGCTTTAAGTTTTCAAAAAATCATACAAAAAATTGTCAATCTTGACATCGTGAGAAGGGTATGGGCTTATATAAGTGCATGGGGTTCTTTTAGAACTTTTAAAGTGAATATAAATGCTTTTTAAATGTCTCCAGCTCTTGCATCAAGGCTGTCAATCTGTCAGCTGTGACAGAAAAAAACCCAACTGCCCAAATCAGCCTGTAGACACCCTAGAAATGAAAATAAATGGTTTATCACTTTCCTGTTTTACAAAATTTAGGACCTGTCCAAATTCAAAGGTTTTGCAGACAAAAAATTAAAGTGGATTTAATTTGAAAAATAACCATTCAGTAGGATAGAAAATAGTGTGGAAAAAGAAGAAATTGCTTGTCAGAAGCAATTTCTTCTTTTTTCACCATGTTTTCTCAATCATAAAATCACAGACACGTAAAAAGCAGGGATTAAACAGCAAAGGGTTATCTACCCACTCAGATAAAGAAGAGGTCTCATTTCAGAACATTGGTTTCTGTTTTATTGAGTTATAAATAAATGCATTGTACTAGATGGAGTTGTGCTACTTTTTATAAAATTCAATTGTTGCAATAATTGAAATACATATATAGTTCCGCAAGAAAGATTGAGGTTCGAGAAACCGTTATCTCCTATCATTTTCAATGTAAAATTGATCTTTGATCACTCACTTGAAATTGCAGGTCTATACTCTTGTATTTTTGCATGTTTTTAGCTCCACTGGCTAAAAGCCACTGGGGCTATTGTCATGGCGTTGTGTCCGTCGTGCGTCCGTCTGTCCGTGCGTGCGTGCGCCGGTCGTAAACTTTTTCTTTAAAAATCTTCTCCTCAGAAACTACTAGATGAATTTCAACCAAACTTCACAGAAATGATCCTTGGGTGACCCTCTTTCAAAGTTGTTCAAGAAATTTGGATCAAATGAAAAACATGGATTTAATGGGCGTGGCTAATTTCCAAATATGGTAAAAATTGAGTTTTCTCAGATTCTAATTGATGGATACCAATTAAATTTTACATGAATGATCCTTGGATGACCCTTTCTCATTCCACAAAAAATTATTGTGATTGAATAAAAAATATGCATTTTATGGGCGGAGGTCATTTCTCTATATGTTATATAGTGGAAACTTTGAAAATCATTTTCTCAGAATGCAATCAATGGATATCAACCAAATTTCACTGGAATGATCCTTGAGTGACCCTTTATCAGTCTACCAAAAATTATTGTGATCTGATGGAAAATATATATTTTATCGGCGGAGGTCATTTCTCTATATGTTATATAGTGGAAACTTTGAAAATCATTTTCTCAGAATGCAATCAATGGATATCAACCAAATTTCACTGGAATGATCCTTGAGTGACCCTTTATCAGTCTACCAAAAATTATTGTGATCAGATGAAAAAAATGTATTTTATGGGCGGAGGTCATTTCTCTATATGATATTTAGTGGAAACTTTAAAAATCATTTTCTCAGAATGTAATTGATGGATATCAACCAAATTTCACTGGAATGATCATTGAGTTAACCTTAATCATGAAGCAAAAAAATAATGTCATTGAATGAAAAATATGTCTTTTATGGGCGGAGGTCATTTTTATTGAAGACAGGTTTACCTGTCTTTCAATATAGGGATCGTCGCCATCGGATTCTGATAACAAACCTACATGTGTCATTACGCTCAAAAAATTAGACCCATTCATAAAAATAAACGCGGCAAAAATAATCAATAGTGTAGCAATATACCGTAAAAATTTTGGTGCTGACCTAAATTCTGGCGGGGACCTCAGGGGAGTGAACACGTGATCTATGCAGAAGTTGCCTGCAGAAACGTGTTTTACATTCGTAAGTGGTGCTGTTTTAGGGCGTTTTCGGCTGCAATCTTTTGCATTTGCTCCAAGTTTTCAATTGCATCCTACAACTGTTTTTATACATAGCATTGGCAAGCTATTTTCAGTTCCCCATTTAAGACTCCCTATTTCTCGTAAAATTGTATGTTTGTGTGTCCTTAAGGTTGCTTTATTTATCCGTCTCCTGGGCCTGTCTTAGTGTAAATGGATAAAAACTAAAATAGCACAAGGCTATTTGAATAAACTCGTAAACCCTTGGAATTTCCTAGGTTTGAATTTTTACTTGGATTTACGGAGAAATTTCGATGGCTTATCAAATTACTTTATTATTAGGCTTGTTTTGTCTATCCATATTGTACAGCATTTGGAACATCATTCGGTCATTTCCGTAAACGGCAACAGATCGTGATATTCACTCGGCAATCATCAGGCGATCTCCGAAGTTTCAGATTAATGTAGGTTACGGAATCGACCGAGTTGTGACGAATGCGTTAGATTGGCCGAGTGGTGTTCCGAATGGCCTATACAGTAGTACCACGCATGCGTGACCCCGGTTTTGAGTTTCCGCTTTTGTTTTCGACAATTTTCTGACAATAACAGAAACTGTTTTGGAAACTGGAATGGATTTATTTGTAACATTCTGGAGTGGACTTGGAAAGAATTCTACTCAAGGTGATAAATGCTGTAGCTCGGGATTTTATTTAACGATCTGTCATTTTAGCAGTTTTGTCAAAATTTTTGACTTCCGGTAGTGCGAACAGCTGTTCTTCCGCTCCTAACTTTTCCAATATTTTATCTTTTCATCCATCACAAGATTTCTATTTACTTTAACATCGCTCAATTCTCTTCTGGTTTGTACAATCCTACCAAGCTGAAACAATCTGATCAGTTACAATTACTTGTCCAGCTGTAATTCACTATTATTTTTTCAAATTCTTACCCCACCCACTTATTTACTTTATGCAAGCTTCTGTCAGACGCTGATCAAAATGAGATTGTTTACTTCCTGTCACTCGTAAGTGAAAATGCAACACCATTTCTTGTGTATTACAATTGCATCCTTGTTTATACTTGCAAGACTTATTACCTTCAAGGCACCTGAGCCTTTTCCTTCCGCTCATGAAATAGAAAATATCAAGTATGGGGAATCACCATCCCAGGGTGCTTGTACTCAGTTTGTTGCTTCTTTGCTTACTAATCACGGTAAAAGAAAAGGCCCCGTTTGTAGAAATAAGCTGGTACTTATCTACCTATGTAGTCTACTTCTCGCAGAGTCTTATGCACCAGAGCCCAATCCTGGACCTAGACCTTGTAAATATCCTTGTGGTCATTGCTCTAAAGCAGTTAAATGGACAACACCCGGAATCTGCTGTGACACTTGTAATGTGTGGTACCACCAGGAATGTATGGGAATGAAAGATTGTGTCTACCTTGGACTTGCCAACGCATCATGGGAGTGTATCAAATGTGGCATGCCAAATTTTTCCACCACCTTATTTGATATGCTTCTCTTTGAAACAACTAACCAGTATGATCCTCTTGCGGACGAGACAACTGCATCATCTGATATAAGCTTTGGCTTACCACAGGCTACATCATCACCCCAGCATAGAAATTTTAACCTCGTAAGAGCCAATAATCGATTTTTCTCGTCAAGTAGTACCTGTGCAGACATGCTTCATTCCACGGCGGCTGGACACCTTTCCCATCCAAGTTTCTACAACAACAGTGAGCAAATTGCTGTCCAACCTAGCCCTAAATTAAGAGATGACATCCCTTTGAAAGTCCTTGTTATCAACTGCCAATCAATCATTGACAAAAAGCCTCTGCTTCTGAATATGATAACAGCAACCAAGGCAGATATCATAATTGGAACCGAATCTTGGTTAAAGAGCCACCATCTGTCTGCGGAAATTTTCCCAAATGGCTTCAAGATTTATCGAAAAGACAGGGAAAGACAAACTGGGGGTGGGGTCTTCATACTTGTCTCAGATCGACTAACAAGCACTTAGCCCGAGGAGCTAAAAGTGGATGGTAAATGTGAATTGGTATGGGCTCAGATCCAGGTTCAAGGATCAAGTCAGTTGTTCGTGGGCTCCTTCTATCGTCCTCCTGATGAGAACAACCCAGAGTACCTAGGCCAACTTCACTCATGTCTAACTCGAATTCCTGCTGGTGCTCATACCTGGATCGGAGGTGACTTCAATCTCGGTGATATTGACTGGGAAACTGATAGCGTCAAACCATACGCCAATAAATCAGGACTATGTAAACTGCTCCTTACAGTTTCTAAAGACAATTTTCTGGAACAAATGGTCAGAGAACCCACACGAATAACTGAGGATGCTGATAATGTTCTTGATCTGTTTTTCACGAATAATTCATCCCTTGTGAACAGAGTTGAAGTAATTCCAGGCATATCAGATCACGAAACAGTTTATGTCGAATCAAGCCTTCGTCCAACAACAGTCCAAACGCCACCCAGAAAAGTCCATATTTACAAGAAAGCTGACTTCAATTCCATCAAATCAGAATTAAGATGTTTGGAGAATGAGTTTGCCCTTTTACAGCCTAGTTTTACCATCGAAGAACTATGGACCAAATTTTGCTCAGCCATTTCTGACATCATGACAAAGCACATTCCAACAAAAGTTCTAAATAATAAAAGATGTGGGAAACCCTGGATTAATAGGAAGATCAAGGCACTGGTGCGCAGACGTAACAAATTGTTCTACAGAATGAAGAAAACCAAAAATGAGACAGATATACGGAAATACAAAGATTGTAAAAGGGTAGTCCAAAGAACTGAAAGACAATCATACTGGACCTACATCAACAACATCATTGAAACTGGGGATGATAAAAACCAAGCACCTAAACAAAAGAGATTCTGGAACTACATTAAGTCACTACGTAAAGACTCAACTGGTATTGCCCCACTAAAAGACAATGGCCGTCTGTTCAACACGTCAAAGGATAAGGCTGACATTCTGAACAGACAGTACCAGTCTGTATTCACACATGAGGATGCAGATACAGAAGTTCCAGAACCTGATGGTGAATCATTCCCTGACATGACCAACATCCATGTTAACGAAGACGGTGTAAGGAAACTCCTAGATACATGCAATCCACGCAAAGCCTCAGGACCTGATATGATACCTGCAAGACTGTTGAGAGAGTGCTCAGAAGAACTAGCACCAATACTTACCATCGTTTTCAACAAGTCCCTCCAAACCGGAACCGTACCAAGTGACTGGAAGACGGCAAATGTCTCTGCAGTTTTCAGTGAAGGCCAGCGTTATGACCCAGCTAACTATCGCCCGGTGTCATTGACCTGCCTCTACTGCAAGATATTGGAACACATCATAGTCAGCAGTGTCATGAAGCATGTGGACAAGTACAGAATCCTTACAGACTGTCAGCATGGTTTCCGGGCCAGAAGGAGTTGCGAAACCCAGTTGGTTACACTTGTCCATGATCTAGCCTCTTCCCTCGACAATGGTATCCAGACAGACATGGTGGTCCTAGATTTCTCCAAGGCCTTTGACCGCGTTCCACACCAGCGTCTGTTACGTAAACTTCACCACTATGGGATCAGAGGCCAAACACTCAGCTGGATTTCATCATTTTTACTCGGCCGGACCCAAAAGGTTGTTGTTGAAGGGTGCTCATCTGACAGTGTTCCCGTCGTTAGCGGAGTTCCCCAGGGATCTGTCCTAGGCCCATTATTATTCTTGTTGTTCATCAACGACTTGCCAGACAGAATTACCTCACAAACAAGACTCTTTGCTGACGACTGCATTGTTTACAGACAGATCCAAAGCCCAGCAGATTGTCATGCTCTACAACAAGACCTGAACACTCTAGCTGAATGGGAATCAAAATGGGGTATGGCATTCCACCCACAAAAGTGTAGTGTCCTGAGCATAACCAGATCTCGCTCTCCTACTAAGTTTTCTTATCGATTTAAAGGCCACATATTAGAACTAGAGGATACCACTAAGTATTTGGGCGTAGACATTCAATCATCACTGTCCTGGAAAAACCACATAGACAGGATTTGCAAGAAATCTAACAGCATGTTGGGCTTTCTGCGTCGAAATCGTCGATCTTGCAGTGAGGAAACCAAAGCCAATGCCTACTTCACCATGGTGCGTAGTAACTTGGAATACTGCTGTCCAATTTGGAACCCTCACCATAAGGACCAGATCCATAAGCTCGAGATGATTCAAAGACGTGCTGCAAGATACACCACCAACCGTTATAGGAATACCAGCAGTGTACAATCTATGTTAGAACATCTTGAGTGGGATTCCCTCAAGTCAAGACGATCAAAAATCCAAGTCACTCTTCTCTACAAAATTATACACAACCTGATTGACATTCCAGCTGAAAGATACTTGACGCCAGCAAGAACAAATACAAGATCAACCCATTCAATGAAATTCAGGCGCTTCTCCCCTTCTACAGACTCCTACAAGTTCAGTTTCTTTCCACGCACTGTTCCATTGTGGAACTCCCTCCCAGCTTTCGTAGCTGAGGCCCCTTCCTTGGTATCCTTTAAGGAGGGGTTAGCTAAAATTCAATTCTAAACTGTTTAAGAGCCCAGAGCTGATTAACTTGCCAAGGTGAGGAGCTATGCTGTCGGGGACGTAAGGACCCTGGTACCTCCAAGGAAGGCAGACTGGTCTTTGCCTAGCAAGCCAAAGGTTCTGGAAAAACTTTTCTTCCTTCTTCCCTTTTTATTGTATTTTATTGTACTTATTTGTCATTCTTCATGTTATTTTTCTACAATCTCGCATTTCTGCAATCACATTATGGCCTCATATATATCTTGTAATTACTTCTCCTGCCTATTTTTCTCTTTAATTTTCCATCTTTTCTTGCGTTACCATAAGAAGTCAACCGTTGTATAATAGTCAAGTTTGACGGAACAACGTGTAGATGTAGATAGTTCACCGGATAGTTCAATCCGAATCTTGATCTAGAAAAGCAGTCCCGTGGAAAAGGCCTGAAAGGTTGGTTGTCTTAACAGGTTTATATATTATTTTGTAGTAAAAATAATTTTCTACTAAGTAAGACCATATGCAAGGAGAATAACATGAAATGGAGATCGAAATATCTCAATGGAAAAATAGAAATAGAATGTTTCACTCCTGGAAGAAACTTAAACGGTATTCATAAAAAAAGCTACAGCTATTGTACGGGAAAATACTTCTTCTTGGTATTGACTTTGACTAGTAAAAGTATAAGAATATTGGTATTACTTTCATTGCTTCTTCTATGTGGAGATAATTAGTCAAATCCTGGATCAGATAATAAATGTAAAAGAAATTTGAACAAATTTCCAATTCAGGGCAATATTCACCATGGCAATGAAATGTTCAGCTTTTCATCAAGGGGTAAGCAATGTGTCATGTGGATAAACATTTTTTTTTAAGATTTTTACACCTCCACTTAATAAGTTTGACTGGAAAAAAATCGGATTTGGATCATTTTGGATTGCTTGGGATAATCTATACAATTTTATAAAACAGGGTTGCAATAATTCATATGAGTTTTTAGAATACAGGAATTGCCACCATATTTCTGTTGGTTAAATGAATATTTTTCATTTAGGGTATTGAAAACTTACACTTGGGGATGAATAGCGATTATGAAGGCAGTTACCCTCTTGTTAAGCTTGAATTGGCTAGAGGGATAGGTTTATCTGGAAGTGATGAGTCTTCAAAGTAAAGCATATTCATTTGTTAGGAAGGTGCAGTTTCCGTATGTAACCATCAATGATTGTTTTAAATTTTTGATTCCCACTCAAGAGATCTTCTCAAAACGCCACAATTTTCATTCCAATTGTTAATATTCAGTCCTGTCTTCAATTCAGGCCTTTCAGGCCTTTGATTCTTTATGTTATAAAGTGGAAAAATTTGAAAAACATTACAACAGCAGTAGGACCCAAAATATCTTAAAATCTTGTCAACTCTTAGATTTGCTATTCAAGAATTTCAAGCCTTTGGAGCGACACAAGCCATTCATGGCTTTCTAGTTTTATCAATAAAATGTTTGGATTTTGATTAATCCAATAAAACAAGTTTATCAATTGTATTGAGTTAGTATATACTGCAGTCTAAAAACACACACAAAGATTTCGCTGAAATAATAAAACTGAATTTGGTGATCATTGCCTTATGATAACTGTAATATAACTGAACCGTTCAACATGTCATAATTCTTCAAAGATCATTGAAAAAAAATATATATTTGTGTTCAACATGTTTGCTTATATCTGTGAAACTATGAGAAAACCATACCAATTATGATCTTAATTAAAATGGCATTAAGTTTTTATAAGGAGCTGGAACTGTTATAGCTGTGCAGCTGCAATATACAACCTGTAGCATGTATTGATCTATTCAGGCAATAAAGGAATAGAGCCAGGTCTAGACAGAGTCTAATTGTCTGATTCAGTGCTCTCATTTACATACAACTTTGATAGATCCAAATAGAAAACACTCCTCAATATAAAACCTTTCACTCTATAGATATTAGCTTTTTAGAATGTAATTTGCCTATATGCAACAGATGAGATGTGAATTGTTCAAGTTATAAAGTGATATAAGTAAGAGAATATGATTTCTTCCTATCATTCATATCACAATTTGAAGTATTCAATGCAATTTTGCAGTAAGAGTCTTATACATTTTGCATTGACACTACAGTCTTAATTGGCTGGCCTTTTGTTTGATTTTGCAAAATTTAGATTCAGAAAATACTCTTTGCATATCCATGTATTTATTAGTCTCACCAGGATGTAGGAAGAAGAATGTAAAGGACACAGAGAAACAAGTTTCAATTAAAAAAAAAATTAATACTGAGTGTTTTTAGTGATGCAGGTTTTGCAAGTCTAATGGAACTCATAAATTAGTATCCAGGACTCTCAAAATTATTTGTGAGTCCTATGGACTATTACTCAAAAGGTACATATCTTGTTTAGCTTAATCCAGAGAATATATCCATATTTAGACAAAAACATAACAAAAGCTAGGAAAAAATAGTCAACATTCAAAGCAGGGACTCTCAACCTTAAGGAAGGACCCCATGGGCCTTACTTATGGGTCCATGGACCCCATTTTGTTAATGACATACTTAAACCCTGAAGACCTAATCAGGGTTAATACTCTTTTTTTTAGTCTATAGCTCATCTGAGAAAAAAAACAAACTTTCCAGCATGTTTAAGTTATAATGTTGAATCTTGCTTCTATCTTACTTTTGGTATCATTATTAAATGAACTTCTGCAAACATTCACTAAATGATTGTAGTATATTTCAAATAACAGAGATGCAGAAGACTAACACAGGGGGTGTGGCCTATGAAGTGATTCTCAAACCAGCCGCAGGAGATGTGCCCCGCCCACCCTCACCTCCCAAGGGAGACAAAAACATCACACATGAAGATATTGTAAAGAAGCTTCAAGATGCAGAGGAAAGGAGACAGGTTTGTAGGGAATGCGAATTTAATTTTCCCTAATCCTGATGTTGTACAACCTTTATTTCGAGCTTAATTTGAATACCTTACAGTCCGAATTTGGTCAGAGTTCAGTCTGGTTGCTCTTATGTGAAAGTTACTATCCCTTTGAATTTCAAATGAAAACATGAGATTCAGAAGAGAATATCTTGGTAGTAAAGTAGAATAGCAATTTAGTCATAATCTGTAGAGGGTAGAAAAGGGGAATGAGGTCAAAGCAAAATTTTTGGTTGTGAAAGGTAGAATGAAATTCTCTACTTTCAATAAATTCTTGCTTTCCTCATTCTCAACTGAGAACTTTCTCAAATTTCAACTGGAGATAAAAGCCATAATTCTGTGTATATACTGTTACTGTTACTTTAATAGATAATGTATAAACATCAAGGATAATATTAATAAATTGTAATAAATAAAAATTTATCAATATTATCTTTTATGTTCATATTTATTTAAATTCTAAATTTGAGACAGTTCTCAGCAAAGAATGATCAAAGTTATATAATCTGATGCCCTGAAGTGTGTGATAATGGAAGCTCTGTAGAATTAACAATTTGGTGAATTGTTTGCTCTGAAGAAATTTAGCCTTCAGTTTGTAAATCAGTTGTCCAGCCTGAAACAGGTGTTACTGTCTATATGTTCATAGGTAGTTACAGCTGTTTCACACTAGGCCATCAAAGTGATATCATGAATGGCATTTCAATGGTTTCAATATCACAAAAGTTTAGGCAATAATTTTACATCTGTATTACATTAACCCTTGTCATGCTGAACCTGGAATATTCCTGCTTTGGTAGGAGGTATAGACAAAGATCAGCCTGCTCCTATGTGCAGTCTGATCTTAGTCTACACCACCTGTTTGTCCCCTTTCAAGGCAGAGTTGTAAATTAGTGCAATTTTCAGAAAGAAAAATTGCCCTACACTCTTGGATTTTAGGGCTTTTGGTACTTCGATTTGAGTGGAATATTGAAATAGGATTTTAATTCAGCATGACAAGGGTTAAGCTTCTTATCTTGTGTTTCTTCTAGTCAATTGAAGCTGAAAAATT
Source organism: Fragum whitleyi (assembly GCA_948146395.1). Lineage (NCBI taxonomy): Eukaryota > Metazoa > Mollusca > Bivalvia > Cardiida > Cardiidae > Fragum > Fragum whitleyi. Next base: position 44,027,635 of record OX411548.1, read on the forward strand.
GGCATCTATTGCTAAAAGCCAGGAAAGAGCCCAAGAAGTTTTAGCCAAAGCTCAAAAAGAAAATGAAAGCTTTTCTCGAGCAACCCAGGAAAAGTTGCGTCGGTCTATGGAGGTGAATAAAGAAAACAGAGAAGCTCAGATACAAGCAATGCAAGGACGACTCAGAGACCATGTAAGTGATATTTTAAAATTTCTAGATGCAAAGTTTGTGAATGTTGTAAACATATTGCTGAGCTTTTTTATGTTGTAACTTCTTTGCTGTATAAGCAAAAACCTAGGATCAAAGAATTGGACAGAATTAATGAGACTAAGAATAGAATAATTATATCGAGGCTCTTATTTGATCTGTCAACCAGGGCATTGGCCCCTAAAAATCTGTAAAAACCTTTATTTGACCCTTAAATTTCTTCCAAAGAGGTCATTTTGCCTCCATGACAGAAATTTCTATGGGTCAAAAATGTGTTATCCTTCAGATTTTCAATGAATGATTTTTTATCCTATCTTGAGTTCTAAAAATTAATTGCTTACTTCATATCTACACTAGAAAAAGTGAATTGTTTATCTGTGTTGTAGCTTTGGTTTATGTATTGTCTTTCTTGTGGATGCCTGTTTCTTTATGACTTCTTTATACATTGTTTAAATCAATCAGTATTTCACATATTTGAGTTAAACGAAGCACACAAAAAACACTGGAGTGGGCATTTTTCGTAAATAGAACTTTTTTAAGGATACGCAGTCAGGGTGAAACAGTTTGTGCAGACTAGGATCAGATTGCATTGATTAATGGCCAACCTGACTTTGGTATATGCCTCCTTAAGTAGAACATGAATTTTCTATGTTCAGCATCACAAGCGTTAAAAGACTTTAACTTAGAATCATAGTTGATATTGCAGATTGGTACTCTTTTAAGCAGCTAAAATTGTATCATGCTTACCATATGCATCAGAAGATACACATAGTCATGAAAGCATTGACATGAATCATTATTTCTACTCATTTTCTGCAACAAATCATGTATCAAATTATACCTTTTCATGTTTCCCCTTTAATTTGAGGTTAATAAAGCTTGAAATGAGAGAAAAAGAGTCGCAAAAATTTCTAAAGATGAACATATTTTTCGAGTGGGTTTTTGAAGGTATATAGTTACCATATTTCTCCAAATAAACACTTTCGGAACTATATATAACATTGTCTGGGAGCTGTTATTAAGAATGCATTTTCTGATCATTAAAATTGATTTCCTTTAGGCCATCTTACCTTTAATTTGGGGTGGATTTTCTCTTAACAATCGTATAAATGATTGTATAATGATTGTTTAGAGGAAATTTATCTCAAATTATAGAACAAGTCTCAAAAAGTTCCTAAAATTTAGGCATTTTAATTGGGGTTTTCTTAGTAGAAATTTTAGGGGTGCTACTGTTGGGGAGGGCACTATTATTAGAGGCAATTTGGTAAATAGAAAAGGAGAGCTTCTATGTGGAAGGGCACTATTATTAGAAGGAATGTCAAGGTATGTCAAGAATTATCTCAAATCTACCTCACTTTCAAAAGCAAAAATAACTGTGAAAAGACTTGAAAAAAGATACATGAATGCAAAGTTATTCTTTGATGACATCCCTACAACAACAGCAAAAAATCCTAGTTGTTAGACAAAATAGACCAAACAAAACCATGCTGCCTTGTTTAACTATTTAGTTTTAAAGTGCTTTCATAAAGCAATTGTTCTTTCTGGTTTTGTCCTAAGTTAACTTTACTGACTAAAAAACAGATTTCAAGCGGTTTAGATATAATATCATCTTAAGATGCATAATATCAGTTCAAGAACTGAATTCTTGATCAGAATATCAGAAACCATTTTAATTTGTTTATTAAATTATGAATAGATGTGTTGTATTCTTAAATTCTACCTTCTCTTACTATATAATTGTTACTTGTGTGTATTAATTGTATAATTTTTGTGCCTGTTTGTTGTTGTAACATTATTTCACAAGACAAACATATTTTGTATTGTAAAAAGAACCTGGCTTGTTATGTGGAGCTCTGAACACACAGCATCTCAATCTTGACACAAGAATGACATCTAAACGTTTATATTCCATATGATAGCTGTTGAAAGTGGAAGAGATCTGCAGAAAGAGTGATGAAATGACGAAGGAATTGGAGGAGAGAATCAGGAAAAACCTTGAAGAAAAGGAGGAAAACAGAAACGCTAAAATTGATTCCATGGTACAGAGATTGAAGGAACATGTGAGTGCCTACAGGATAACTTGATGCACAAAATAATTCTACAATCAAGAGATATGTGATGAATTAATTATTTCTAAGGGGATATATTTGTAATGATTTCGATTTCATCTAGTTAAAAAAAACAATAGGAATATTTTCTCATAAGACTTGAAAGAAGTATTTAAGAGGATTATATCTATTGTGTAAATATGATTGTAAATTAATAAGAAGGATGTTAACTGTATGGAAAGAGCATAATGTGAATACTCTAATGTTAAATTTGAATACCTTTTTGGGACTGTCCAAATGTGATGCACCATCATTGGAAACCAATTGAATCGGTACTGAATTGACATGAGAGGAGAACTTGATATTTTGTTTCATTATTGTTGTTTTAGGTTGTTTATCCTTTTGGTTCTTGAGCATGTTTTTATGTGTAGATGTTAACTTTGTTTTATTTCTATCTTGTATGCAGGAAAAACACATTGAGGATGTCATTAAAGCCCATGAAGCCTTGTCCAAGAGCAAATACTCAGAAGAAAAAGTACTGCAGAAGATCGAAAAAGCCATTAACAACAAGGAAAAATACCTACAAGAACAGAGGAAAAAGTACAGGGACCATGTAAGAATGAGGAAGTTTTCACCATTTCCCTATTGGCAAGGACCCGGATTTCATTAATGAACAAGGAATTATGTGTAATGGTTGTCTGGTTTACTTTCTACAAGGCTTTAGTTAATCAGGGAGGGCAATGCAATCCAGTGTATTGTTTTCATTCGACCTCTAGACTGTTAGTACTTATCTGAATATCCTGAAAGAGGAAATTCAAATGAGTTTGTTAAACATGGAGTAGAATTGTGAATATTTACCCTTGTCCTGCTGAATTCAAATTTTGTCTGAAACAAGTTGTTCAATTTTGAGACATTTAAACCAGTTCTGTCCAAGTTATCCCTACAATAACTTAAAAAAAAGTTGCAGGCAGTGTAGACTAAGATCAGACTGCATATCTATGCAGTCTGATCTTGGTATATACTGTCTTAACAAAGCTTTTTTAGCTCCACTGGCTGAAAGCCACTGGGGCTATTGTCATGGCGTTGTGTCCGTCGTGCGTCCGTCCGTCCGTCCGTCCGGTCGTAAACTTTTTCTTTAAAAATCTTCTCCTCAGAAACTACTGGATGGATTTCAACCAAACTTCACAGGAATGATCCTTGGGTGACCCTCTTTCAAAGTTGTTCAAGAAATTTTGATCCAATGAAAAACATGGATTTAATGGGTGTGGCTAATTTCCAAATATGGTAATAGGTGGCTTTTCTCAGAATCTAATTGATAGATATCAACCAAATTTTACATGAATGATCCTTGGGTGACCCTTTATCAGTCTACCAAAAATTATTGTAATCGGATGAAAAATATGTATTTTATGGGCGGAGGTCATTTCTCTATATGTTATATAGTGGGAACTTTGAAAATCATTTTCTCAGTATCTAACTGATAGATATCAACAAAATTTTACATGAATGATCCTTGGGTGACCCTTTATCAGTCTACCAAAAAATATTGTGATCGGATGAAAAATATTTATTTTATGGGCGGAGGTCATTTCTCTAAATGTTATATATAGTGGAAACTTTGAAAAAAAATTTTCTTAGAATGTAAGTGATGGATATCAACCAAATTTCACTAGAATGATCCTTGAGTGACCCTTTATCAGTCTACAAAAAATCATTGTGATTGGATGAAAAATATGCATTTTATGGGCGGAGGTCGTTTCTCTGTATGTTATATAGTGGGAACTTTGAAAATCATTTTCTCAGAATGTAATTGATGGATATCAACCAAATTTTACTGGAATGATCCTTTGGTGACCCTTTATCAGTTTACCAAAAATTATTTTGATTAGATGAAAAATATGCATTTTATGGGCGGAGGTCGTTTCTCTGTATGTTATATAGTGGGAACTTTGAAAATCATTTTCTCAGAATGTAATTGATGGATATCAACCAAATTTTACTGGAATGATCCTTTGGTGACCCTTTATCAGTTTACCAAAAATTATTTTGATTAGATGAAAAATATGCATTTTATGGGCAGAGGTCATTTCTTTATATGTTATATTGTGGAAAATTTGAAAATCATTTTCTCAGAATCTGATTTTTTGATATCAACTTAATTTCACTGGAATGATCCTTTGGTGACCCTTTATCAGTTTACCAAAAAATTATTTTGATTGGATGAAAAATATGCATTTCATGGGCAGAGGTCATTTCTCTATATGTTATATAGTGGAAAATTTGAAAATCATTTTCTTAGAATGTAATTGATGGATATCAACCAAATTTCACTGGAATGATCCTTGAGTGACACTTTATCAGTTTACCAAAAATTATTTTGATTGGATGTAAAATATGCATTTTATGGGTGGAGGTCAATTCTCAATATGTTTAATAGTGGAAACTATGAAAAACATATTCTAAGAATGTAACTGATGGATATCAATCAAACATTTTTGGTATGATCTTTGGGTGACCCATTATCATGCAGCCAAAAATTATTTTGATTTGATGAAAAATATGTCTTTTAATAGCAGAGGTCATTTCTCTATCTGTTATATAGTTGAAACTATATAGTTGAAAATCATTTTCAACATCAGTAGAACCCCAAATATCTAAAAATCTAGACAAAACATTTATTTGCTTTAACAAGAATTTCAAGCCTGTGGAGCGACTCAAGCCATTCATGGCTTTCTAGTTTAACATTTTGAATCATAATCCTCCCCTCTAGCTGTGATTCTTGTTTCTGTCTTAATGTGCTTGTTTCTATCCTTTTTAGCTCACCAGAGCAAAGTGCTCAAGGTGAGCTATTGTGATCACTCACCATCGGTTGTCTGTCCGTCTTTCTGTCCGTCCGTCTGTCAACAATTTCTTTAAATATCTTCTTCTTCTTAACCACTGGGCCAATCTAGCTGAAACTTGGCAGGGATGTTCCTTGGGTGAAGCTTTTGAAAAGTTGTTAAAAGAATTAAATTCTATAATTAACTCTGGTTGCCATGGCAACAGAAAGGCTGAAATTCTAAGAAAAAATTCTTCTCCTCCTAAACCACTTAGCCAATTAAGCTGAAACTTGGTAGAGATGTTCCTTGGGTAAAGCTCTTCAAAAGTTGTTAAAAGAATTTAATTTCATCAAAAACTCTGGTTTCCATGGTAACCGAAAGGTTGAAAAATGGCCGAAAATGGCTGAAAATTGTAGAAAAAATTCTTCTCCTCCTAAACAACAAGGCCAATCAAGCTGAAACTTGGCAGAGATATTCCTTGGATGAAGCTCTTCAAAAGTTGTTAAAAGGATTGAATTTTATCAAAAACTCTGGTATCCATGATAACAGAAATGTTGAAAAATGGCCAGAAATGGCTGAAAATCCTAGAAACAAGAGCTGTCACTGTAAGATGACAATGCCCCCGACACCGCTTTGATTTAGAAGTTATGGCCAATGTTAAAGTTTTTGGACGGAATGACGGACGGACGGACAGACGGACGGACGGACGGACAAGTCAAATTTATGATGCCTCCCTATCGGGGGCATAAAAATTCTTCTCTTCCTAGACCACAAGGCAAATCAAGCTGAAACTTGACAGATATGTTTCTTGGGTGAAGCTCTTCAAAAGTTGTTAAAAGAATTTAATTTCATCAAAAACTCTGGTTTCCATGGTAATGGAAAGGTTGAAAAATGGCCGAAAATGGCTGAAAATCTTAGAACAAATTCTTCTCCTCCTAAACAACAAGGCCAATCAAGCTGAAACTATGCAGAGATGTTTCTTGAGTGAAGCTCTTCAAAATTTGTTAAAAGAATTTAATTTTATCTAAAACTGGTTTCCATGGTAACGGAAAGGTTGAAAAATGGCTGAAAATCTTAGAAAAAATTCTTCTCCTTAACCACTAGGCCAGTCAAGCTGAAACTTGGCTTGAATCTTTCTTCTGTGAAGTTCTTCAATAGTTGTTTAAAAAAATTGATTTCATCAAAAACTCTGGTTTGCATGATAACAGAAAGGCTTAAAATGGATGAAAATTGCTGAAAATCTTAGAAAAACTTCATCTTTTCCTAAACCACTGGGCTAATTAAGCTGAATCATGGTAGGGATGTTCTTTGAGTAAAGCTCTACCAAAATTGTAAAAATAATTTTATTCAATCAAAATCTGTGGTTTACATGGTATTGGAAATGTCAAAATATTGCCAAAAATATCAGAGAATGTTAATCTTCGCCTTAACTATTTGGCATATCTTAAACATGGCAGGGATATTCTTAAGGTTTAGGTCTACTAAACTTGAATTCAATTCCATCAATAACTTTGTTTGCATTTAAAAAGAAAATCAAATTGTAGTAGGAGGAAATTAAAGTCTATTTCTTTTAAACCCACCCTAAATGTACATCAGACAATTTCTGGTATTTATAACATTGTTGACAAGTTATGAGTTGACTTGCTCAGGTGAGCGATATAGGACCATCATGGTCCTCTTGTTTACAAACCTATTCGTTTGGATGAATATTGTGGAAGAGTTCAAGACAGTCTTTTGTTTTAAGTCATTTCTGATTCGTCTCAATGATCAAAAGATCAAATTTTCATGAGTAACTGACTTAAGTTAATGGTTTTCCAGAAAGATTTTTTGAAGTGAATGTGATATTTAGGATAGACTGACAAAAAATAGATCAGGATGTTCTAAGTAAATGAACTTTAAAAATGATAATCATGTTATAGACATTATAATATTAGACATAATTAAGTTAGTAGACCTGTAATATTTAGTACATAAATTTTAATGCAATTTTACCAAAGTATTTATTCAACATGAGGTACAACATTAAGGTAGTGGAATTGTAATAGTTCCACAACTCATGATCTTTCACAATGTTGTCTGATTTTCCTTATTGAAAATCATGAGAACCCTGGTTAACACTGTTAAGTTCATTCAAACGCTGGGGATCTATTACATGTCCACTTCCTTAATGTGATGCAGACAAAAAGTTTAAAGCAGTTGGAAAGACTTCAAGCATTTTTATCTTTTCTAACAATGTTTTTTAAGGTCACAAAAACACAACTAAAGTTACAAGCAGGAAATCACATTTTCTATTTCAGGAGAAGAAGATTGAGGAAGTAAGAAAGAACAAGATGGCTCTAAAATCTGATGATGCTCCCAGCACTAGCCAATAGACAATAAACCATCAGGCGTGTTCCATTGACATTTATACATGTTGGATTTTAAATGAGTGTGTACAGATTGTAAATTTTCTCCTCTAAAGAACCTATGGACTGGGGCATTGCACTTCATTAGAAATTTCAAAGAAATCAACCTCCTAGTTTTCATGAAAATTTAAACTGTGTGTGAGCCTGTGTGTCATTTTTCCGAAAATTTCAGATGTTTGTGCGGCACAAATATCGAGCAGCCTAAACAACCACAGAATGCAATGAGCATATTAACTGGCTGTCTGAAGGAGTAAAGACCTTTTATTGTGACAGAGGGGATTGGAAAGATTCTGGTCAGACTGTGTGTATGCATAGGCTAACCACAGGCTATAATGCTTTATGCACGTGTGAAATTATTTGAAATATCACCCACAGGTGTATTGAATTTTGTATGTAAATTGTTTCATAGTGAATTGTGAAAGTAGGTTCTATTAACAGTGGAAAAATTGAAATGTTTGTGCTAATGGCTCATTTCAAAATATATTTTGTAGGGGGATTTCTAGCACTGATATAATTTGCATTGATTAAGATATCCTTCATAGAGCTATTGCTTCTTTCAAAGCTGATTCCTGGACATGTCTGTTAGTGTAATCTCATATCTACAGCTTGATTGAGATAGTGGAACCGTAATAGATCTGCAACATTTCGGAGCTCATGATCTTTCACAATGTTTATTGAGGTTTCCTAATGAAAATCATTAGGAAACCTCGGTTAACACTGTTAAAGTTCATTACTCCCAACACATTGCAGAACTATCACGGGTCCACTTCCTTAAGGCTGAAGTAACAAGAAGTTAGAATTGCATCCACATACTTCGTTGTCAGTATGTAAATATCATAATCATCTTTGGAGAAGGAACTGGAATCTCTTTTTGTAATGTAGATTTGTTTTGTCAGACTGTTGAATACCAATACTGTGTAAGTCAAAAAGTATAGACCAAGATTATGCATCTTAAATATACATGATGTCCTAATGTTCAAAGATTACTTGTGCCAATACACAGTAAACACAGTCACATACATATTCTAAGGACCATGACAATGATCTAATATTAACCTTCTAAATTTTAAAATTTGCTTAAAAGAAATTACCAATGTTCAGAAAATATTAACCAGTCTTGATCAAGGTTTTCTGCAATCAGTAGAAAGTAGACAGTGGGCTAAGATCAGACCGCACATCTGTCCTGGCTGATCTTAGTCTGTACTGAGTACTGAAGCTTTTTTGCCAGAGGAAAATCCTGTGAACAATTGTAGGGTTAATTTGAATCTTTGAATAAATACCTGTGTGCTCATATTGTAAACAATTTTGTCATTTTGACATCTGTGCTAACTTTCTTTTGTGCTACTATCACAATTTGTTTGATATTTTTTGTAGATAGACAGTTTATGTGCTGTAAAATTGCCTTATTAATCATATTCACTGTTATTACTAGTGTTTTGTATTTTGTTACGGGTTCGAGGAATGTGGTCTTGCACAGAAGTTTTTTGTTTCAAAGAGCTACAGGTGATTTTTTATAGAGGTTCAGTGCAAACCTACTGTAAGTGCCTTTAGCAAGAGTTCAGTGCAAGTATGTGCTAAGTGTATATACATTGTATATACACTTAGGACAGTCTTGCACTGAACCCTCAATATATTCAAAGGCGCTTACAATAGTTTTGGGCTTACCCCTTGAATTGGAATTTTGAATTTCAAGTTTTTTGTCCAAAAAGAATAAACTTCATTTAGGATACTCATTGTGGTCTTCCTGTAGAGATGATTCCAATTCCGCTGAGTACACATAATACAGGCCTGCATAAAGAAATAAGGATTTGGGAATGGTGTTACCCCATCTTTAATACAAATCATACCTTATGTTCAGTTCAGGATGGCAAAATGTGTGAGGTCTATAAGATGGTTTTAAGCTGCCGTCATAGTGCAGTAAGTAGATCGTCAGACAGTCAATCTAGAGGTCCCAATTTCGATCCTGATGGCAGCACTCATTCTTTCAGACTATTTGTCTCTCACCAATGGGTTGATAATTGCAGACCTATGTGAGATAGCAGCTGGAGGCTAGGAAAGGATGTGATGGTTGTACTGGTAAAAGAAATACAAGGAAACCATTGTTAGGTGCTCCAGCCACAGGGATATAACTGAAAAAATGTTGAATGCGGTGTAAAGATGGTTCTCTGCTATGCATGCAAATTCAAAGATGAATGCCATTACTAAATTATTTCACAAACATTTTTATCCTGAAGTAAGGATAGCTTCTCCCTCCAAACAGCCATTCCAATAGGACTTGCGTCGAAGAAAGGGAAACAAATTCCAAAACTACAGATCAGAACAGGATAAAAAGATGAGAGTTCATTATTTTCAATTCAAATGAATGTTTCTTTCTCTTAATTTCTTTGTTTAAGGAATTGTAAGAATGTGTTAATGAAGTCATTTGCTAATATATGTATAAATTTTTGTTGTGGAAAGTCTTCATTTTTTTTTCATTTCAAATTATATCATTACTATGTGTTCTCTCAGTTTAATCTATCAAAAAATAAATGAATAAATAAAAGAACAAGTTCAATGAGGAACTTTGGAAAATGTTTACCCCAAAAAATTGATCCCAAACATCAACTGATAAACTATCATTAAAAAAAAGTTCAATACTAAGTTGGCCATTTTACATTGAGGAAATAGGTACATTATGAATAATTAACAAAGAGGATTAGCTTAAAAATTGTTGTACTTATTTAGATAACAGAATTTTCAACACCCACATGAATTGCATTTTAGATATTATCTGGCGTCCCCCCCCCCCCCCCCCCAAAAAAAAACAAAAAAAACAACACCATCTTCAAATTGATATTTCCTATTATTTATTAGGAGTTCAAGAGTAAACGATGCATAGGTTTGGGTTGACCTTGTTGATGTCTCCTGTCTAAACAGGAAAATTTCGAATTCATCATGACAAGTGTTAAGAATAGGTTTTGGAATCCAGTGGGAGTTTCTTAATTATGTACCTAAATGAAGTGCAAAGTGTTTAGAATAAATTCAAAATGATCTTGCGTGCACCATTACCAAGTCTCAAGTGTGAGTTAATTGCATGCATTGATCAATTTAGACATCTACCAAGTTGATTTAGAATGATTGGTTATATTCGTGAAAAACTTTTAGCTATCCATTAATTGTATAGTGAAGACTGATAAGACTGGATGGTTTACATAAAATGTCAGGTTTTGGTGTTTATATATTTGATTAGAAGACTTCTCACACAGAGGTTTAAACTAGAGAGAACACAAATGCTCCATCAAATCCCATTTGATAGTTGTAAAAGAAAGCTGTCTCCTTTATCAGTATTGTTCATTATTTACTAGTTTGAATTCAGTCATTATTTATATGTTTATATTTCATCCCAGGGAATTGGATGGAGGAAGTGATATCAGTTTCAAAATGTGAAACCTCGCGTTTTGTCGACCAAATCCTTTTTTGTGGGTACTCATTGGAATCGTCTTGATGAGACAATTCCAATGAGTACCCATAATAAGGAGTTTAGACGAGGAATAACAGATTTAGATTGATATTACTCCCTTTCATCTTCAACCCCCTTCATCCTTTCATAATTTAATTAAGTTTGCTTTAATACATTTTGCACCACATTTTCTTGTTTGCAGTATTCTTCATACTTTCATCAACTCGTTGTTTAAACCTTCAGACATAATTATGAAATTCAATGCAGTGTGTCTTGTTATTTTAAGTCATTACCACTCAAACCCATTTCTTATCAGAATAAAACACTATCACTGTATATCATCGATGTAATTCTAAAACCTCGTAACTGCAGCTTGATAAAAGCTGTAGTTACAAGGTTTTAGATTAACAACAATATAAAGAAGAAAATAGTAAGTTACAGGCATTTTCTTCTTTTTCATCAAAACTTTGGAAAGTTCTTTTCTTTGATAATATTTTGAAATATTGGGTTGGATGGCAATGGATTGAATAACAGACATCTTAGGTAGAAGAGTTTTAGAATTTGCATGTAGTGTGAAATGACCCCTCACAACTTTGAATAAGGACCTGAAATTTCATCCTCCATATGTATCATTCTGCATTTTTCAAAGTATTATCAGAAACTTTTTTTATTGTTTGCAAATAGATGTCAATGTAACGTCTAATGTCTTGATCTAAAATACATACCTGATGCCTGTTAGAAAATAATTCTTGTGCCATAAATAAGCAAAAGTGAACCAAAGTGTTTCTTCTAGAAAGGTGAAGAAATATACTGTTTTGATAAAATTCTTAAATATTCTTCGCTTTATCAGAGTCAGCACAAAATATTGTTATTGCATATCGTTGATGTTATTCTAAAACCACATAACTGCAGCTTGATCAAAGCTGTAGTTACGAGGTTTTAGAAAAACAACAATGATATACATATTAAGTCTTTTTCAATAGATTTTGCTACCCCCCTTGGAAAAACTCTTTCTGCATAGTATAAAAAAAGCTGTCAATACTTTTCGGGCTATCTGCAACTAAAAAATGATTGATTTCTGTTGAAGAAAAGTTTTGTACAATTGTATAAAATGGTAAAAAGTTTTGGTAATTAACAAATAAATACAATGCCAGGCTCAGCTTTCGTGATTCTGTATTTGGTCTTCAGTGTATCTCAATATGCCATGAATAAATATGTTCAAGAAAACTCTTACTTGTTGTTTCTTAATTTCCTCTCATTATGAATTTACAAATTTACTAGGTAAATATAAAAACAGAATCATGTCATTCATTCATGATGTAAAGCAAAGTCTGATTTTATATAGACCATTTGTGTTTCTGAATGCTAACACACTTGATTGTGCATTTTGAGGGGTCAGTGCAAAGCTATTGTAAGTGCCTGTAAATGTATAGACACTTAAAAAGGTCTGCACTCACCTCTCCCATTTAATTAAGAGAAAAGATGAGATGTTGTAAATCACCAACATAACTAGGAAAAGTGAATGGAAATCATGAATTTTCCCATCGTGTATCTCTGATACTAGTAACTAGAACATAAAACCCTGTCACTGATTTCTGTATGGAGTTCTCAATGCAGGTGAATCAAGTCTGCCCACATATAACTTAACCCATCACACAGGGTCCCTGCTTTTTTAGCTCACCTGAGCACAAAGTGCTCAAGGTGAGCTATTGTGAGCGTACAATGTCCGTCGTGCGTCGGTCGTTGTCCACAATTTCTTTAAACATCTTCTCCTCCTAAACCGGTGGGTCAATCTTTATGAAACTTGGCAGGGATGTTCCTTGGTTCAAGCTTTACGAAAGTTGTTCAAATAAATGAAATCCACCCTTAACTTTCCCTTTACCCTTAATAAAAAGGGTGAAAATAGGAAAATCTTCAAAAATCTTCTTCTGTGAAACCAAAAAGCAGAGAGCTTTCATAATTGGTATGTAGCATCATCTAGTGGACCCCTACCAAGTTTGTTCATATTAAGACCCTTGGGTCATATTTAGGTTTTGCCTGGTTGCAACCTTTTTTACATAGAAAGAATCAAAGCCCAAAAATCTCTGAAATCAGATGGCAGACAGCTTTCATATTTGGTATGAAGCATCATCTAGTGGACCTCTACAAAGTTTATTCATATCTACACCCTGCTGTCATATTTGGGCTTTGTCCAGGCACATTCCTTTTAGCTCTTTCGAGCACGAAGGGTAAAATAGGAAAATCTTCTCTAAAACCAGATGTAGCATCATCTAGTGGACCTCTACCAAGTTTGTTCATATCAAGACCATCTGGATCATATTTGGGCTCCAACAGGGCACATCCTGTTTAGCTCAACTGATCACAAGGGGTGAAAATAGGAAAATCTTCAAAAATCTTCTTCTCTGAAACCAGATGGCAGACAGCTCTCATATTTAGTATGTAGCATAATCTAGTGGATCTCTACTTCTATTTTGTTCATATCAAGACACTGGGGTCATATTTGGACTCCACCCAGGTGCATCCCTTTTTATAAAGAATCAAAGAGCGAAAAGGCATATTTTTCTTGCTCTTGGCTGAAAACATTCCATGGTATTGATCTTGTGTAGAAATTATCTTCTTGTTGAAATCTGCCTATTTAATTAATGTGATTGTCTCAGGGGTCAAAGTGAATCAGGTGAGCAATCTAGGACCATCCTGGTCCTCTTGTTTTTTCACCCTGTAGAAAACCACTTTAGATAACATAGGAAATTATGAAACTGCTTGATGCAAGCAATTTCTTTAATGTCCTTGGTATTATTAGCTCCACTGGCCGAAGGCCTGCGAGCTATCTGTGTGCGTGCGTAAACTTTTCTTTAAACATCTCCTAAAACAATGGGTGGATTTTGACAAAACTTGGACAGAATGTTCCTTGGGTGACCCTCTTTTAGAGTTGTTCATGAAATTTGGATCGACCCCCAAATATGGGCGTGGACGAGCGCTGCTTATTTTGACCAAAAAATCTTTGAACGACATCTCCTCCTGAACCATTTGGCCGATTTCAATGAAACGTTATCAGAATAGTCCTTTGGTGACCCTCTTTCAAAGTTGTTCAAGAAATTTGGATTGACCCCCAAATATGGGCGTGGCAGGGCGCTGCTTATTTTAACCCCAAAATCTTTGAACGACATTTCCTCCTGAACCATTGGGCGGATTTCAATGAAACTTTACCAGAATTGTCCTTGGGTGACCCTCTTTCAAAGTCTGGATCAGTTGAGAGGTTTAGGGCCATTCTTGTCCTCTTGTTTTAAAATGATATCTAAATAGTTTTCTTCTTTGTAATTTTACATATTAGTTAAATAAGTTCATTTCTTCATAAGTCAGTTTTAACTTAGAAAAAGTCAGAATTCCTTCTGAATACTGATGACTTTCATTACCTTCTATTTTCAATATGTCTCTTTCAAATCTTGAGAATTTTAAGCCAGTGGAGCAATACAGGCCCTCTTGGGCCTATTGTCTTCCATAAAAGGCAGGGTTTTTTTTAGAATTCCATTAACTATACATTGTTGTTTGCAAATTATGTGAAATTAGACCAGTTTGAAATGTTGTCTAGTAAAATGTTAATCCAAACTTGATTTCATGGACCAGATCAGGTCTTGATATAGAATACAGGTTTTCTAAATGCTTTTTTAGCTCACCTGAGCACAAAGTTCTCAAGGTGAGCTATTGTGATTGTACAATGTCAGTCATCCGTCGTCCACAATTTCTTTAAACATCTTTTTCTCCAAAACCGGTGGGCCAATCTTGATGAAACTTGGCAGGGTAGTTCATTGGGTCAAGCTCTACGAAAAGTGTTCATATAAATGAAATCCACACTTATCTTTCCCTTTACCCTTAACAAAAAGGGTGAAAATTTGAAAATCTTCAAAAATCTTTTTTTCTGAAATCTGAAGGCAAACAGCTTTCATATTTGGTATGTAGCATAATCTAATGGACCTCTACCAAGTTTGTTCATATCAAGACCCTAGGGTTACATTTGGGCTCCACCCAGGTGCATCCTGTTTTACATAGAATCAAAGAGCGAAAAGGCATATCTGTCTTGCTCTTGGCTGAAAACATTCCATGTTATTGATCTTATGTAGAAATTATCTCCTTTTTGACATCTGCCTTTTTGATTGATGTCCCAGGGATCACCACAAGAGCTATCCAGACTTTCAAGGGGGATAACTTTTGATGCATCTTTTAAGGCGATGAGCCCCTATTCCAACTTAGTTTTTGCATTATCCAGCACCTGTAGCCGAGTGTTGCACCCCTAGGTGATCATGTTTCATTTGTGGCTCTACCACTTGTAAAATTACAGCACACAATGAAGAGAAATCAATCTAGCACTGTAACAAATCATTATCCTTTTCATGATAAGATTAAGTTGAGGCAATATATTTTCGCTTGTCCACTACTAGGCATCATTATAACCTGCCCTGCATTCAGGATGATAAAAAGGTGCAAACTGTTTGCAAATTATATCCCGCTCTGCACACTCACTTGTGTGCAAAGCGGGATATAATTTGCACACAGTATTCACTGTTGTGTCATCCTGAATACAGGGCCAGTTTAACTGTATACTGGGTTTTTAAAAAAAGGGACAAGAATAAGAATAATATTTGTCACATTTTCATTTATTTCTGAGTCTTAACAACAGGAGTCATTCTTTTGACAATTCAAACTAGTTTCAAGTTGAGAAATTGTAGACTTCTTTAACTTGTGATTGCATACAATTTCAAGATGAGTGCACATTTAGAGATATTAAAATAATTTAGAAAAAAAAAATATTGTGAAAAAAGGTGTGTTTCAGAAACATGAATGCCCTGGCAATTGCCATCATTTTGAAATGGGGAATCGACTAAAAGATCTTCTCACAAACACTACACTTGTGAAATATGAAGGATATATCACTTACCATTGCAAAGTAATGGGTAATGTTAAAGTAATATTCAACACAAATTTGACTATAAATGACCTTGACCTATCACCTTGAAGTTGGCACATACAGACAGGTCCTGTCACTTGCAACACACATGTAAAATTTCAAAGCTGTATCACTTACCAATCAAGTCAAGGCCACTGATAAAGTTTCAATGTTTGAATAAAGTAACCTTGAAAATATTACCTTGACCTCGACTGATAGCCTTTACTTTGGTATTAACTGAGAGGTCTTGTCAGAAGCAATATACCTTTGAAATATAAAAGCTGTATAACCATTGAAAAGTAATGGCCAATGTAAAAGTTATCGTTTTACACTTATTTAACCTTGAAAATGGCCTTGACCAAAGACCTTGAAGTTGGTACCTACAAAAAGGTCTGTCACAAGCAATGCACATATCAAATATGAAGGCTCTTTTACTTACCAAACAATAGTTATGGCCAATGTTAGTTTATAGGGGACAAAAGGACAAACAGACATCGACACACAGGGAAAAAACAATATGCCCCCCCCCCATCTATTGATTTGGGGGGCATAATAAAAGCATTTTTTCTCATATAATCTAAGGTTGGTAAAAACAAGAGTTTGAGAGGGAGAATATGTAAAGAACCAAGCCACATAGTAAAATTAAAGCTTCAGATTCGTATCAGTCTTTCAAAATGGTATCTTATAGCAAGATCAATGAAGCACCTAACAATGGATTCCTGGTATTACTCACACCAGTACTACCAAAACATCCTTTCCTAACCTCCAGCTGCTATCCCACATAGGTCTACGATTATCGACCCAATGGCGAGAGACAAATAGTCGGAAAGGAAGAGTGCCGTTGTAGGGGATCGAACCTGGGACCTCTAACTTGAAAGTCTGACGCGCTACCAACTGCACTATGAGGGCAGCTTACTAACTCATTCAACTAGCAGAATTCACCTGAAGAAGGCAGCTTTGTCATTTCCAGCTCATGTTCAAAATTTATAACCTAATTAATCTATATCTCAAGATGCAGTCTGATCCTGACCTACATAATCTGCTTTCTACTTGATCATTGTGAAAAAAATGGGCCAGACTTGTTGTACAGAAAATTGGCATTTGTTCTAGCCTATGTGCTAAACAAATGAGCCTGTGCATGACATTTCCAACTATTTGTCATGTGTGTGAAGTGCAAACACTGAGCAGCCTATAAAGCCACACAATGTAATTATTTGTTTGCTTGGATATCTTGAGATACCTAGAAACCTTATCTATCGACAGAGCACAAAGTAAAGACTCTGACCCGACTGTGCAGATGCACGGGCTGGCCAGATTCTTTGCTTGGTATGTATCAGAAATTGTTGGAAATGTCATGTACAGGCTCAATTGTTAAATTCAGCTTGATAAGGGTTATTTGTATTGAATCTGTCAATGTGAGTGAATTAGGGTTTATCTTTTAAAGGGAATAAATTTGTCTTTCCAGTTCAATTACTATCACTTTCTGCACCGAGTCTGTTTGAAGAAATCTTGAATCTTGTAAAAGATCACAGGAACTTCAATGCACTTTGTTAAAATCCATTCACTGATCCTTTCCAATTCAAGTCACTAACTGGGACACTAGTCCATACACTCTCCATGTAACTGCTAGTAACATCACAAACATGGCTGCACCAAAAAACCAGAGTCCGGATTTTGTTAATACTACTTGATCCTGTAATATAATAAGCAAGACAATATTGTAACTGCTAGTAACATCACAAACATGGCTGCACCAAAAAACCAGAGTCCGGATTTTGTTAATACTACTTGATCCTGTAATATAATAAGCAAGACAATATTGTAACTGCTAGTAATTGCTAGTAACATCACAAACATGGCTGCACCAAAAAACCAGAGTCCGGATTTTGTTGATACTACTTGATCCTGTAATATAATAAGCATGACAATATTGGTAATGTGGTAATTGTGATGATGCCGGCCATGCCAAATATCTACAGCATATTCCTCCATACTTTGTATGACATTTAGGGTAGATCCACAACGTTTCAGAAGTAAACTAAACGCATTTAAACAGTGTTAACAAAGGTTTCGTAATGATTTCATTAAGAACCCTCAGTCAACATTGCGAGTTCTGAAATGTTGAGAAACCATTACACGTCCACTACCTTAAGCATATGTTAATTGACTGTGCAGGGTTTCTCCATGAACACACTATATTCTATCAAGCCTTTCCAATTGATTGTTTGTTTGAAAGGGGTTTAACGTCACTTTCAACAAGAGCCATGTCGGACATGGCCATCCCCCCGCCGTGAAAGCTTGATAGTAAACTGAAGCCTAATAGTTTAAGGATTCTATTGAACTTAAAGAAATTAAACCCTTACAAAATCTAAGTCTTAAGAATAACAAAGGGCAATAATTCCAAAATTATGCAAGCCAGAGTTATAGTTCTTGTGCACTGCACTTCCCTTCGATGAGATCTATCCACCCATAAAGTTTCAAGTTGATAGCTATTGTACTTTAGGAGATATGCTCCGGACAAAATCTAAGTCTTTTAAATAACGAAGGGCAATAACTCCAAAATTATGCAAGCCAGAGTTATAGTTCTTGTGCACTGCACTTTTCCTCCACAAGATCTATCCACCCATAAAGTTTCAAGTTGATAGCTATTGTACTTTAGGCGATATGCTCCAGACAAAATCTAAGTCTTAAAAATAACAAAAAATAATAAAGGGCAATAGCTCCAAAAAAATGGAAGCCAGAGTTATAGTTCTTGTGCACTGCACTTCTCTTCCATGAGATCTATCCACTCATGAAATTTCAAGTTGATAGCTATTGTACTTTAGGAGATATGCTCCGGACAAAATCTAAGTCTTAAAAATAACAAAGGGCAATAACTCCAAAATAATGCAAGCCAGAGTTACAGTTGTTGTGCACTGCACTTCTCTTCCATGAGATCTATCCATCCATAAAGTTTCAAGTTGATAGCTATTATACTTTAGGAGATATGCTCCGGACAAAATCTAAGTCTTAAAAATAACAAAGGGCAATAACTCCAAAATTATGCAAAAAAAAAGTTGTAGTTCTTGTGCGCTGCACTTCTCCTCCATGAGATCTATCCACCCATAAAGTTTCAAGTTGATAGCTATTGTACTTTAGGCGATATGCTCCAGACAAAATCTAAGTCTAAAAAATAACGAAAATAATAAAGGGCAATAGCTCCAAAATAATGGAAGCCAGAGTTATAGTTCTTGTGCACTGCACTTCTCTTCCATGAGATCTATCCACTCATGAAATTTCAAGTTGATAGCTAAAATACTTTAGGAGATATGCTCCGGACAAAATCTAAGTCATAAAAATAACAAAGGGCAATAACTCCAAAATTATGCAAGCCAGAGTTACAGTTGTTGTGCACTGCACTTCTCTTCCATGAGATCTATCCATCCATAAAGTTTCAAGTTGATAGCTATTATACTTTAGGAGATATGCTCCGGACAAAATCTAAGTCTTAAAAATAACAAAGGGCAATAACTCCAAAATTATGCAAGCAAAAGTTGTAGTTCTTGTGCGCTGCACTTCTCCTCCATGAGATCTATCCACCCATAAAGTTTCAAGTTGATAGCTATTGTACTTTAGGCGATATGCTCCAGACAAGTTTAGTGACGGAACCTCGGAATGATGGAATGATAGAATGACGGACGGAGACCATTACTATATCCCCTCGCCTTTTTCGGCGAGGGATAATAATAATCTTCTGATTAAATTGCGGTGGCTGGAAAACCTAACAATTGATTCCTGGTATTTCTCACACCAGTACTGCCATGACAGCTTTTCCTAGCCTCCAGCTGCTATCTCACATAGGTCTACAATTATCAACCCATTTGTGTGAGACCAATAGTCGGAAAGGATGAGTGCTGCTATTGGGATCAAACTCGTGATTTGGAGGCAGATGTCCTACCAACTGCAATACGACTGTGGCAAGGGACTGAATTAAATGAGGTTAGAGATAGCAATTTGAAAAGACACCATTCTACACATTTATATGGTAAATTAGAGCACAGCCAACAGGTGCCTACCCTCGACCATTTGGAGCTGGATAAGAAATTTTAAAGTTGATAAATACATCCAGAGTTAACATCTTTTATGGTATAGCTTGCTCTTTTGATAGTGAACATGTGTGCCAAGTTTCAAGTGAATGCCTTCAGTAATACAGTGGAATCCTCTTACTTTGTTGTTAGAATTTAGTAAAAGGAGTCCAGATAAGGGAGAATGATGACAATCTAAACCTATTATTTCCCCTCCAACAGCCTATGTTGTAGGTACCCATTGGAATCATCTTGGTTAGATGATTCCAATGAGTACCCTAACATAGGATTTGATTGACAGGTTATTTCTTTTATAAATTTTGAAATCAAATAACCCCCACTATCTCAAGCTCTGGCAATGTTGTACTAACCTGATATAGTCCTGATATTTTTCCTTTGACTAATGGAGGGGTAACAGAAGCTGGTCTCACTGGCTCTTTATCCTACACTAAAACACACTTCATGAATTTTTTCCCCGTCTTTGTTATCTCCACCTCTACAATCTTTCCCATCAAATTCTCATTCTAGCTCTGACTGTACTAACCTGATATAATCCTCATATTTCACTTTTCTCTAATGGAGGGGGCACTAACTCTTTTATTTTTTCACCCAAACTCTTTATTGTTGGTACTCATTGAAATTATCTTGTTGAGATCATTCCAATGAGTAACCTAAATATAGGGTCTTGAGCTCCAATACTACTGTACTAACCTGATATAACCCCGATTTTTTTTTCATTTCTCTAATTGAGGGGTAACAGATGCTGGTCTCACTGGCTCTCTATCCTACACTAAATCACACTTCATGAATTTTTTCCCCGTCTTTGTTATCTCCACCTCTACAATCTTTCCCATCAAATTCTCATTCTAGCTCTGACTGTACTAACCTGATATTATCCTGATATTTTACTTTTCTCTAATGGAGGGGGAACTTACTCTTTTATTCTTCAGTTTTTGAGTTCATTCCAATGAGTAACCTAAATATAGGGTCTGGAGCTCCAATACTACTGTACTAACCTGATATAGTCCTGATATTTTTCCTTTCTCTAGGGGTGGAGGAACAGACTCTGGCCTCATAGGCTCTTTATCCTTCACTAGAACACATTTCATGAAATGTTTCCCCGTCTCTGTTATCTCCACCTCTACCATCTTTCCCATCAAATTTTCGTTTTTGGGAACAAGCACCTGTAATATAACATATCTACCTTGAACATAAAACTCTACCATGACAAAGTATGTTACCTTATTCAACAGCTCTTATGAAAAAAAATGTAAGTCAGAATTGTAAATCAATTTGATGGTTCATCATGAATGATTGATTAATTGAATGGAGTTTTATGCTGCTTTCAACAATTTTTCAGTTATATCGAGGCTGCTGGAGCATTTAACAATGGATTCCTGGTATTTCCTTCACCAGTACTACCATCACTTCCTTTCCTAGCCTCCAGCTGCTATCCCACATAGGTCTACGATTATCAACCCATTGGTAAGAGACAAATAGTTGAAGGAATTAGTGCTGCTGTCCGGGAGGTTCAACATGAAATAGTTGTAACTGCCTATAAATATATAGGCAGTTACAACTGTTTTGTGTTAAGCCATCCATAAGAAGAGCAAAGGCTCTGTGACAGGTGCTGGTTAGGGAAAAAAATCCAAATTGAACCAGGTGTGTTGGTGAAACATTTTTGCCTTAGAAATGGAATTTATCATAAGTTTGGCCAATAAATGTGATTTTGACATCAGCAGATGGCCTTGAACCCTGGTATCTTCAATAATGAGGCATATAGTTGGTGTCCGCGGTTCAGAAGTAGAGTGTGGGCTCCTTGACCAAGAGGTACTAAGTTTGATACTCAGGAGTGGCTATCAATCAACCCACACATTTGGTGAGAGTACTGGTTCTTGTCCAGGAAGTAGAGTGAAGAGGGATCTATCTAAGTTGTAAGAACTTGTATCCCAACTGATGTGAAATAAGTAGGTTTAAACCAATGAGACATATCACAATACAAAATATTAATCAGCATCGCATTTTGAAAAGGCTTGAAGTAAACTGAAAAAGTTTTTCGGATAAGTTTTGTCAAGTTTGACGTTGATATGTTGGACATTGGTATAACAGGTGTGTATAAGCGAAATCCATCACCGTGCCAAGTTTCCGTTATATATCTGGAAGAGGTTTGAAGAAAATTGGTAATAGTTTTTCTTTGGTTCAAGTTTTGCAGACAGGCAGAGAAAAAGACGGTCAGACTGACACCAGTAGAACAATATGTTTCAGACCTAATCAATGCTTAAGACCTAATTGATGCAGAGGTGTTTAAAGGTGCATTTTCTTTTACAGCTGTTTCCAGATTGATTAAACCCCAAACATTGTGCATGCAACTATTTGTATTCTTGAGCACAAAGAAGTTCCACCAAAAACTATCTCAAACTAGAACTGTCGCAGAGCGGACTAATACCCCCCACAAGCGCTTTGTCAGAATGCAAGTGTTTTTAGTGCATGATGTGTTTGTAATTTTAAAAGAGTACCCAAAAAATTGAAGTCAAAATGACAAAAAGTTGACTTCTTATACATATATTTGTGTTGCTGATTATTTGTAGGGTCCATTTATGGAATTTTTTGAAAAATCTGGTCATCTCAAGAGTCGTGTAATGGCAGTAAAATACGTTACCCTTAAATTTCATAGAAAACTATGAATATAGAAATAAATTGTCTATCCCTACCTCACTGGGAATTTTGTTAACAGTGTTTGTTTGATAGCCCATGGTATATAGAACATTTGGAGGCTTGTTAGCACTCTGACAGGTGGGGCTTTAGTGAGATACGTTACCTCAAAGTTAATTACCCATCAAATTTTCAAGACAAGAATTTAGGTTTGTATAGCAAAAAGATGAGTCAAAATGACCAGAAGTGATCTTTAACTACCAAAATTTATGTTGCTGAAAGTATGTAGAGCAAATTAATAGTATTACTTTGTAAATAAATTCCCCTTGAAGACATGATATGGAAGTAAAATAAGTACTTTTGAATTTCAAAGAAAGGCACATAGATAGAAATGATTTTTCCATATTTGCCCCATTGGGAAGATTGTTAACAATGCTTTTCTAGAAGCCTATGCAATATTGAACATTTTGAAACTTGTTAGCAATCTAGTTACTGGGGCAAATGCGAGATACGTTACTTTAAAGAAACCAACCCATAAATTTTTCATGTAACAATTTTAGTTGTATGTTTTAATGTAGAAATTACCCGTAATTTAGTAAAAAATTAAATGATATTGTGTTTTGTTAATGATATTTGTGATTCTGAAGGTATTTGAAGCCCATTTATATTATGACTTGAAAAATATAACCCATACAAGCAATGCATGGGAGTAAAATACGTTACATTTAAATTTTAATTTAATGTATTCAAAAGAAATGATATATTCATCAATCCTCTACTGAATGTTTTGTTTACTGTGTTTTTCTATAAGCTTCTGGTCTTTGGGAGATTTTTTTATGCATCTGGCCATCAACCTATTTGCAAAATACGTTACTCTAAAGTAACCAATTTACCAATCATTTATCATAGGCTTTTTCATATCTCATCTGATTGCAGTTGTTGTAAAATCCCTCATTGTATAAATCAACTGTAAACCATAACTGTTTAAAGTGTTTTTTATGTATCAATATAAATTCTAATCATTGTGGTTTTAAACATGTGAAAAATACGTTATCACTTATTCATAGGTATAATTATTATTGAGCCGCTATCATAGTATAAGGAAATGCACAAACACAATGTTGAGGCAGCTTCCAAACACAATGTTGAGGCAGCTTATGGTTTCTACTATGTTTGAGACTTCTTTTTTTCATATTTTTAAAATAAAAAACACAAGTTACATACATTACTTCTGATGATAAGAAACAGTATTTATTGTGAAAAAAATGATAACTAAATAGATGAAAAAAGCTGTTCCTACAATATTTTTAAGCAATAATCCTATCCATTTAGTACAGAAAAGTTAAAATTATTTCTTAGAGTTGATCACGATCGTAGCCCAGTTGGTAGCACATTGAATTTGGTAGCGCATTTGACTCCATACCATAGGTACTTGGTTCATCAGCCAGTACAAACAAGTTGATAATCATTCAACTTCGTTGTATAAGCAGCTAGAGGCTTTAAAGGATGATGTGATGAATGGAAATTTACATGAGTATGACCATATTATGTTCAAATAAATGGAACATTGCCATATACATTTTGATTTAGCTATCAAAGAGAGTAATATATGTTACATTTAAAAGACCCTTTTTTAGAAAATCAGCCAGTACAAACAAGTTGATAATCATTCATCTTCGTTGTATAAGCAGCTAGAGGCTTTAAAAGGATGATGTGAGGAATGGAATGATGTGTACGGTAAGTAATAGGAATTCAGGGTTAGGTGGATAAGCTACCTTGATAAGAATATTATACTGTTAAAATGGCCTGAAAATTCCTTAAAGCATTTAGCTCTCTATTGTTTCCAATTGAATGCAAAGTATATTGCATGAAATCCTAGTTTTGCCAAGAAACTGCGCAATTCAGTTCAATACTGGAAATTTACATGAGTATGACCATATCATGTTCAAATGAATAGAACATTGCCATATACATTTTGATTTAGCTATCAAAGAGAGTAATATATGTTACATTTAAAAGACCCTTTCTTAGAAAATCAAACATAATTGCTGCTTCCAAAGGACAATTAAAATGCACACCAATTGTAATTCTCTTGAACATGATAAGTTCTTACAAAAGTAAAGATTTTAGTAAAATAAAGATGCTAAACAAGAGGGCCATAGTGGCCCTTAATCGCTCACCTGAATTAACAATCTTAAAATGTTTTTCTAAGATTTGACCCCATGACCTAGTTTTTGACTCCACTTGACCCAATTCCAAACTTGTCCGTGATTTCATCAAGATAATCATTCTGACCAATTTTCAGGTTGATTGGGCAAAGAATATGGCCTCTAGAGTGTCCACAAGGTTTTTCTAAGATTTGACCCCGAGACCTAGTTTTTGACCCCACTTGACCCAATTTCGAACTTGTCCGAGATATCATCAAGATAATCATTCTGACCAATTTTCAGGTTGATTGGGCTAAAAATATGGCCTCTAGAGTGTTCACAAGGTTTTTCTAAGATTTATCCCCGTGACCTTGTTTTTGACCCCACTTGACCCAATTTCGAACATGTCCGAGATTTCATCAAGATAATCATTCTGACCAATTTTCAGGTTGATTGGGCTTAAAATATGGCCTCTAGAGTGTCCACAGGGTTTTTCTAAGATTTGACCCCGTGACCTAGTTTTTGACCCCACTTGACCCAATTTAGAACTTGACCGAGATTTCATCAAGATAATCATTCTGACCAATTTTCAGGTTGATTGGGCTAAAAATATGGCCTCTAGTGTCCACAAGGTTTTTCTAAGATTTGACCCCTTGACCTAGTTTTTGACCCCACTTGACCCAATTTTGAACTTGTCCGAGATTTTAACAAGATAATCATTCTGACCAATTTTCAGGTTGATTGGGCTAAAAATATGGCCTCTAGAGTGTCCACAAGGTTTTTCTAAGATTTGACCCCTTGACCTAGTTTTTGACCCCACTTGACCCAATTTCGAACTTGTCCGAGATATCATCAAGATAATCATTCTGACCAATTTTCAGGTTGATTGGGCTAAAAATATGGCCTCTAGAGTGTCCACAAGGTTTTTTCTAGATTTGACCCTGTGACCTAGATTTTGACCCCAGTTGACCCAATTTCAAACTTGTCCGATATTTCATCAAGATAATCATTCTGACCAATTTTCAGGTTGATTGGGCCAAAAATATGGCCTCTAGAGTGTCGACAAGGTTTTTCTAAGATTTGACCCCGTGACCTAGTTTTTGACCCCACTTGACCCAATTTCGAACTTGTCCGAGATATCATCAAGATAATCATTCTGACCAATTTTCAGGTTGATTGGGCTAAAAATATGGCCTCTAGAGTGTTCACAAGGTTTTTCTAAGATTTATCCCCGTGACCTAGTTTTTGACCCCACTTGACCCAATTTCGAACATGTCCGAGATTTCATCAAGATAATCATTCTGACCAATTTTCAGGTTGATTGGGCTTAAAATATGGCCTCTAGAGTGTCCACAGGGTTTTTCTAAGATTTGACCCCGTGACCTAGTTTTTGACCCCACTTGACCCAATTTAGAACTTGACCGAGATTTCATCAAGATAATCATTCTGACCAATTTTCAGGTTGATTGGGCTAAAAATATGGCCTCTAGTGTCCACAAGGTTTTTCTAAGATTTGACCCCTTGACCTAGTTTTTGACCCCACTTGACCCAATTTTGAACTTGTCCGAGATTTTAACAAGATAATCATTCTGACCAATTTTCAGGTTGATTGGGCTAAAAATATGGCCTCTAGAGTGTCCACAAGGTTTTTCTAAGATTTGACCCCTTGACCTAGTTTTTGACCCCACTTGACCCAATTTCAAACTTGTCCGAGATATCATCAAGATAATCATTCTGACCAATTTTCAGGTTGATTGGGCTAAAAATATGGCCTCTAGAGTGTCCACAAGGTTTTTTCTAGATTTGACCCTGTGACCTAGATTTTGACCCCAGTTGACCTAATTTCAAACTTGTCCGATATTTCATCAAGATAATCATTCTGACCAATTTTCAGGTTGATTGGGCCAAAAATATGGCCTCTAGAGTGTCGACAAGGTTTTTCTAAGATTTGACCCCGTGACCTAGTTTTTGACCCCACTTGACCCAATTTCGAACTTGTCCGAGATTTCATCAAGATAATCATTCTGACCAATTTTCAGGTTGATTGGGCTAAAAATATGGCCTCTAGAGTGTCCACAAGATTTTTCTAAGATTTGACCCCGTGACCTAGTTTTTGACCCCACTTGACCCAATTTAGAACTTGACCGAGATTTCATCAAGATAATCATTCTGACCAATTTTCAGTTTGATTGGGCCAAAAATATGGCCTCTAGAGTGTCCACAAGGTTTTCTAAGATTTGACCCCTTGACCTAGTTTTTGACCGCACTTGACCCAATTTCGAACTTGTCCAAGATTTAATCAAGATAATCATTCTGACCAATTTTCAGGTTGATTGGGCTAAAAATATGGCCTCTAGAGTGTCCACAAGGTAAATGTTGACGACGGACGACGGACATCAAGTAACCCCAAAAGCTCACCTTGAGCACTTTGTGCTCAGGTGAGCTAAAAAATGCTTTAATTTTGAACTAGATACAAACTACAAGTACTTTTTATGCAGAAAGAAGCATATCTTAGATAGAATTAGCGCTTCTTTTATATCTAACATTCTGAAACAATAAAAGAATTATGATAAATTGCTGAAGCAAAAGGATTTCATCAAAATCAAACCCAAGACTTGATTCATAAAAATAAGAAAATTGCATGATGGGTCTGTAAGTCACATGCTTATAAGGGCTTTATAAGTGTTTATGTGTAAATGGCTGGTGATTTAACATTCTATTTGCATTCTCATTTGACATTGCTGGATGACTTTCAATATATATGTACATGCAATTTGTGTTAAAGTAGAGAAAAGAATTGAAGAATGCCCATTCTAATTAATATACTCGTGTTTCTTGGGCATAACTCTCATATTTTTCTCATGTGCTCAAGTACAAGACTCTTCTACTAACCATTAAATTTAATTCTTACAACTTGGCAAACATTCCTGACAAACAATTGGGAAAACATGCAGTAAAACCAAAAAAAAACATCTTAATCAAAGAGAAACAATGATTTTGATTTGAATGGCTACAGTATTGACACTGAAGTGCATTTAAGTTAATTGTGACTTGTTTCATACAAATGGTAACATACGTTACTAGATTATGACCAACGCTTTTCTGTTTCAAAACATTTATAGGCAACAAATAAACCAATGCACGAAATTAGAGATAGATGATATACATGCTTAAGTAACTAAGTAATTTTGGAAAAAGATTCAATTAATTAAATTCTTTTAGCGTTCATGCTGCATTGTGTGAATGATAGATATGTAATTGCACTGAACAGATATTTCCCTATGATGACATTAAACAATAGGTATAGTAGAACACAAAGTACATATCCATATCTATCAAAAAGCCAGTATTTTTATTGAATATTTAAAATATTTGTAATTTCTAATTTAAAATGATTATCAAGATATGTGATGATCTAGAAGGTTGTACGTATTTCGATATTCGATATACATGTATAAATGATTTGGCTATTTCAAAATTATGATCTCAAATCTTGTTATCAAATTTTTTAACTTTGTGAGATCGGATACTACAAATGATACTAACTTCAATTTGTGTGATTTACCACTTTATACTAAAAGACAATTTGTAAAAACTAGCATTTAACAAGAATTACCTTCTTGGCTGTTCAAAGATATAAAATTGACCTCTTAATCAAGGTCTGAACTTTATAAATTAATACCATAAGTGCTAGGGGATCTTTGAACTTTTGTTGGTCAAACATTTGCCTCCAGTACCGATGCTTTTTTTAAGAAACAAAACTGGGAGCTATAAATTCAAACAATTGTAACCCTTAATGATAAAAAATAAAACAGCTTTGACGGGTTTTGGTAAAATATTTTGAGGTAACGTATGTTACAACATTCTTTCAG
Source organism: Fragum whitleyi (assembly GCA_948146395.1). NCBI lineage: Eukaryota > Metazoa > Mollusca > Bivalvia > Cardiida > Cardiidae > Fragum > Fragum whitleyi. The sequence goes on from OX411548.1 coordinate 44,056,210, forward strand.
TGACATAAAGCATTTGTTGTTATAAGGATATCAGTTATAAATAATATTCTTGTTTTATTATGCATGATCAGAGTAGTAAATTGCAGCTGCCATTCTCCTTCTTTCTGTTTATGAATGGCATATGAAATTACATCGTATAAAAGGTTTGAAAGGACATGTGCTCAAATCTTGTCATTTCTATGTATACAACACGTAATATGCAGGCCAAAATAAACTATTTAAATATGAATTCATCATATTTTTTTGTGAATTTTGCCAACAAGTGTTTACTTTGAATATTTTTGGCACCCAAATGCCAATATCTTTATATAGGCGAATATTGAGAAGCAATTTTGTAATTGTAACGTATATTTCACATATTTTCTTGAATCATACAGGATTCTGTTGATGTTTTATCACTCATACTCAATAACCGTGTATGAGATAGTACTAAAAATCACAATCTGCCCAAAGAATTTCACAAAATGGTAGCAAAATATAGCATTTAATAAGGATCTAGGGAGGGTGATTTCAAATTAACGTATCTTACAAAAGCCCCACTCGCCAGAGTGCTAACATGTCTTAAAATGTTGCTTATACTTGTATCTTTCAGAAAATCATAGTGTACAAAATTCCCCCTGGTGGGGGGAGGGGGGGGGGGGGGGACAGGGGTCCCAGTAGCCCATAGTCTACAAAAACAATAGGGCACTTCCTTGGGTCATAAGGAACATTTGTATAAAGTTTCATGATTTTAGGCCACTTGGTTCTTGAGTTAGAGTCCGGAAACGAAAATTGAACAAAGGCTGACTGTGACCTTGACCTTTGACCTACATGACCCAAAAACAATAGGGCACTTCCTTGGGTCATAAGGAACAATTGTATAATGTTTCATGATTGTAGGTCATTTGGTTCTTGAGTTAGAGTCCGGAAACGAAAAGGTCTACGGACGGACGGACGGACGGATGAATGGACAGATGGACAGACAGACAGACATGGTGATACCAATATACCCCCCTCTACTTCGTGGGGGGTGGGGTGGGGGGGGTGGGGGGGGTGGGGGGGGGGGGGTTATTACTAGTAAATTTGTTACTATTTTCTTCAATTTAATTAAATTTTTAAGATATAATCCTGTAAGAAGATCATCCTCTGTTATTTAGGCTTAAAACTAACAACCTTATGCCTTATGATATTTATGCACAGCGTTGTTCATAAAGTTTTGACACAATGCTGATACAATCAATGTATTATAAAGACAAACACCTAAAATCATAAGAAATTCTAAAAGATATTGAACAATGATTATTTTCTCTTTGAGCCCCACTTAAATTTTGATTTGCTTTCATTTAAATCCCAAATCAGGATGCTTCTTTGACAGAAAGTATTGCACTACGGCACAGCATTTTGCATACTTAACCCTTTGCAATGATGAATAAACCCTATGCAAAATTTCATGAAAACTAGAACTGTCGCAGAGCGGACTAATACCCCCCACAAGCGCTTTGTCAGAATGCAAGTGCTATTAGTGCAGGATGTGTTTGAAACTAATATTGAGGTCATTATATGTAGCATTTGCATGAAGTTTCATGATTCTAGGTCGCTTTGTTTTTGAGTTAAGAGTCCAGAAATGAAAATTGAACAAAAATTTACTGTGACCTTGACCTTTGACCTATATGAGCCAAAAACTATAGGGCACTTCCTTGGATCATAAGCAACATTTGCATAAAGTTTCATGCTTGTAGGTCACTTGGTTCTTGAGTTAGAGTCCGGAAACGAAAATTGAACAAAAATTTACTCTGACCTTGACCTTTGACCTTTGTAACCCAAAAACAAAAGGGCACTTCCTTGGGTCATAAGCAACATTTGTATAAAGTTTCATGATTATAGGCCTCTTGGTTCTTGAGTTAGAGTCCGGAAACGAAAATTGAACAAAGGCTGACTTTGACCTTGACCTTTGACCTACATGACCCAAAAACAATAGGGCACTTCCTTGGGTCAAAAGGAACATTTGTATAAAGTTTCATGATTGTTAGTCATTTGGTTCTTGAGTTAGAGTCCGGAAACAAAAAGGCCTACGGACGGACGGATGGACGGACGGATGGACAGACAGACAGACATGGTGAAACCAATATACCCCCCTCTACTTCGTAGGTGGGGGGTATAATAAAGTGCTGCAAACACTACTTAAAATAATTGTCAGTATTCATTTTGAAAACAGAGTTTAAAAAAAAGAAAATCAGAAGGTATATACTAACATCAGACTGCACGCTGATCATTGTCTTTATCTCCTGATAAAGCAGGAATATTCTGTGTTCAGAGTGTCAAGGGTCAACAATAAGTATTCACTTTATTTCTTAAACAGCCCATATGATATTTTTACCTGATCATATGATTTGTTGTGGCCAACGTAGAACTGTTTGTCATGTGATATTTCTGTTACCAATACCTCTTGAATCTGTCCTAGCTGTCAATAAAATTAAAACAACAATAGGGTTCAATTTCACTACTCTAAAATGCTTAATAAATTACAAGATCTTATTCTCCTCTTTTCATCAAATACATATGATGTGAACAAGTTTATTATACCTAATTTATGCTCCTTTTAGGTTGTTTTCACATAGGCAAGGGGGTTAGTGAATAACAGATATTAAAATTTATTGGCATTACCAAATAGGGCAAATATGAAAAAGTTCCTATTGCCCATCTTTGAAATGATGTTACAAAATTCCTGATCAACTACCTTTTTTTTTGAAAGTCTTATACTGATAGGAAATACATAGTGGATAATTGTTTGTTTTAGTGTAAGATCGAATTATCCTTCATTGAGTGAATAAAAGCCATATACTTATGAGTGGCTTTGCAGTTTGGCAGTGAGATTATCAAGTGATAGTCTTCCGTTATTTTTTAATAATCTACTAAACATTATTAAAGAAAGTGGGGGATCCATGACCAAAAATCCATGACCCATAGTCTTTTGACTTACCTTTTTGTTGCAATGTAACCAATTACTATTTGGTTGGAAGTGATTTGACAGATACAAAATCACAGACTTTACCTTATGAGTGTATGGGTGATAGGAATGGAAAAGCTCTGAAACCTTTTTAGTTCTTTTCTTTACCTGTAAATAAAATGTTTAAGGTAGTGGGCCTGTAATAGTTCCGCAACATTTTGGAAGACACAAACTTTAACAGTATTAACCGAGGTTTCCTTATGATGTTCAGTAGGAAACCTCGGTTAACATGGTGAAAGAACATGTGGTCCGAAATGTTGCAGAACTATTACAGGTCCACTACCTTAATTAAAAACATATGGAAAATTTAAACCAGGGCTACCAGTGTAGTGGCTATAATGATAATTTATTCAAATTTTTCAATAATTCAATGAATCCTATACTGTGATAACTAATTTGAATTGTCTCATGAGACAATTCCAGCCAAGTACCCATAACATAGGGTTTTGTTGAGAAATAAGAATTTTAGACTAGCATAACGCCCATCTCATCTGTACCTCTGTAAAGCTTTAACAAAAATTATAATATGACCTACATTGCAGGAGTGAAGTAACCCTGTTGAATATTTTTGATAGTACACTAGTGTTATTACTCTCGTGAAAAGACTATGCAAATGAGCTAAGAACGAAGAACAATTATATATTTTTTGTTAGGAAAATGACTTCATAATAGATCAGCTCAGATCAATTTGCAACCGGCATTATATATTTTGCAGAATAAGATGGATCGATAAATAATGTAATTTTCTTGTTTTATCACCAAATTCAGGTCATATTATAAATAAAATATCAAAATTTGTGCTCATCAAATACCGAATTCATTCACCTTGTCATTGATAATCAGATAAAAACTCGGCGAAGCCTGGTTTTTATCTGATTATAGATGACTGGTTCAATATATTCGGTATTCAATGACCACTCATGCAATACCCTCTATCTATTTCTACTCGCTCTTGACCTCCGCTAGGAAAAGTCCTATATGACTTCAATTTTAATGATATTCAGTGGCAAAATTGACCCAGGGACACCAAGTAATTTGAGACATAGAGAGCAGACAATTTTTACAATAACAAACTATCTAAGAGTCTTGTGAGTTATCAAATCTTTACTTTTTTTCTCAACAAATTCTATGACATTTATATAAAACATTTCTTGTGTATTCTTACAAAAGAGAATCTACTTAAGATAATCTTAAGTGGTAAAAACATCCACTCTTTAAGAGATTTGCTTTTGGCAAAGTGATTTTTCATAATTTATGCAGTAAATAAAAAAGGTGATTCCAAAAATATTTTCTTCTATTACTATTTGTATAAAATATATAATTACATCTTGTGCTGGAATTTTCTGCATTTTGGCTGCTGGAGTCCCTGGCCGTGGAAAGAACTGGTTTATAAAGAGACTAGGGAACTTGTAATCTTTGACAAGCTGCATCGTCTCCTCAAAATCTTCCTCTGTCTCCGTCGGAAACCCACAAATCAAATCTGTTGCTATGGTGACATCTACAACACTGAAACATAAAAATTGTTAAATAATATAATCATTTTTTTATGACACTTTTAAATAGATATTCTTCAATACAATTTTATCATTAATTGACAATCATTTAACACTCTTTCAGATTAATATGGACCCTAATTGTTTAGTGCTCTACTAAATGTATGAAACTAGCCTAAAGCTTGAAATCAAGTTCGAGAAAAAATATGACTCCAAACTGTGGCAAAGACAAAAGATGTCAAATCTTAATTGTATTTGATCCCAATCTTTGATCTAAAAACTGTATCAAATAAAACACTGTAAACCACTTTATATTTGTGGTTTTTAGGTCTTGACTTTTTTGGCACATCCAACATGTACCGCCTAAATGAAACCCTTTAACATTTTTTCATTGTTCAAACGAAAAAAATTTTTAAGAGAAGCAAATTTCTGGAATAATGTCAGCTTTTTGACAAACTAAACAATAGATTGTTTTCACACCTTTTGTTAGAGTTAAAATTGTGTGTACAAGTTTTTTACCTTTGTATATGTATATTCGCTGGAATTTCATTACAATATAACAACCAAATTGAATCTGAAATTCTGAAAATCGTTTTTGAAATTTAAAAATGCAAATATTGTCATAATAGTTTTGTACTGACCCCTCAACATATGAAGGACTTACTTTTGCTTGACCATATTTCTGATATCTGCCTGACAGTATTCATGTTTCATGTCCATCAACAGGCTGTCAGACCCAAATTGTACTGGTAAATCAAGGGGTCAGAGCAGACTTATTGTAAGTGCCTATAAATGAATAGGAACTAACAATAATTTTGCACTGACCCCTGAATATCTAAAGGACTTACTTTTGTTTTAGATAGTCCACCACATGTCTGAAATCTGCCTGACAGTATTCACGTTTCATGTCCATCAACACGCTGTCAGACCCAGATTGTACTGGAACATGTAAGAAGGAATACACTCTAGGGTGACTCAGTATCTTTGCAATCTCCTTCAAACAATAAAGAAGACATAAGTATGCTTTTCTTGTTTTAGTATCCTTTAAGTTACTTCTACACCAAATCTTTCATAATGAAAAAAACAAATTTATCAAGCTAGTCTTAATCAAATGTTGTACAAAAGTGGTTTAGATGAGAATTTTTTTATGAATTAATTTTCAAATAAGTATTTGACATTCTGTTTTATTCTGTATATATTTTATTGAACCTATATATTCGAGATGAATCTTTGAAACTGTAAGAATATATTAATCTATGAATCCCAGGTAAGTTAAGAAAATACAGTCAAATCTATTTATGTCAAACTTCAGAGAACTTACAAGAAAACTTTGACATACTGAAAATTCGACAGAGATAAACGGCAAACTTTGGGATAAAGAGATAAGCGGCCATCTTCACATAATTCACCAGTAAAACCATAATTGGTGAAGAAAAAAACAGAAGTTAACCCTTGTAATGCTGAAAAAATTTTGGCTAAAAAATTGCATCAAAATCAAAGGACAAAAAGCACTGAAAGTTCCAACTGTAGGTCAATTCTTATTTGAAAACTTAGATCTATTGACAATTCTGGTTTAAAGTGAGAAACAGGTAGTATAGACTAACATCAGTGCAGGCTGATTTTTGTCTATAGCTCCTGCCAAAACAGGAATATTCCGGGTTCAGCATGACAAGGGTTAACATTTTTAGATCAATTGATTTTCATATGATGAAATGATCAAATATGAAATATTTTTTCACTCACATTTTTTTTATGAAACTCATATTAAAATACACATTCAAATCATAGAACAAGACTACACAATTGGCAAAGAGCCATGGTGTTTATTTGTTTTTTTTTCCCTCATATTTTTTAATTCCTATTGAAAGTGTATTAAAATGAACACCCAAAACAGCTGCAATTTTGATTCCTATTTTCATTTCTACATCCTTAATTGCTCCAAACAATTGCTCGAAAAGTAAATCACTCAAACTTTGACATTCTTATCTCTGATAAAATATTCAAACTCAATCAGGTAAATTATCTTTATCCAATACAGACATAAACTTGTGTCAATCACTGGAGTTGATAGGTTGAAAGGTTTGAACAATAATTAACACAATTGCAATTTTCATCAATTGAGTTTGGGGTTGTTGCATAGGTGTGAAGAATGATGCAAAAAAGGGGAAAAGGACCTTGAAATTGGTTCCACATAAGAGTATATCGAGCAACAGAAATGACGTATCAAGGTTGAAAGATAGAAAAAAAGAGTAAATAGATTGGGACTAGAAAATTACTTTGACATAGGGATAACTTTGTCTTATGCACATTGAACCTAAAGATATTTGACTGTATATTTGAATAAATGTCTAATCAATCAAGATAAAACAAACTTACAGGTAAATGCTCTAGAATGTAGGGAGGATTTGTCATTCCAAGCCTCATTCTGGCTCCCTCTGGGATCACCTCTACCAGTTGCCATAGTAACTCAGGTAAGGTCACACCAATGTCATGTCCATAGGCACCAAGATCTTCAGAGGTCAACCATATCTCTACTACACCCTCTGGAAAAATATCAAACATGAGTATGGAAATACGGATTGTCAATGCTTGTCCAGGATCAAAATTACTTGTCCACAAAAAAGGAATAGTTTAAAAAATTCTAGGAAACATCATTTATAATGAATTAAATGCATTAAAACTATGTATTTACACATTAATTACAACCAAAATGATGATTTATCGGTTAGATCCATTTCGAAACATTCCAAGATTGTCCCCTTTAATTACTTGTACAAGGACACATGGCCTAGAAAAGTGTACTTGTTTGCAAGTGGAAAAACTCATATTGGGCAAGTCTGTCATATGAATTCCACACCTCTGTATCATACATGAGTACATCTTTGTGCCACCTGTCTTCCACAAACAAGTGCACAAACGCTATCTACACCAAAGCTATGACATTAACTAAGGTTATCTCTCAAAACAGACTAGCTAAAATAAACATAACTAAGGAGGAAATATGAAACATCAAACTTCATTCTGTATGGCCTGACATATTAGAAGACTTTATTTCTTTATAAGAATTTCTCTACATTTATGTTGCATAATTTCACTCACCAGCAAATGACTGTTTAGCTCTGGCAACAATTTCCTCTGGTGGGTAACTTCCCAGCTCTCCTCTGGCATGTTTTGTCTTACAATAGGTACATTGGTTTAAACAGCTGTGAAATAGAAAGTTACAAGTTTATTTCAATAATTGTGACTTGTCACGCGAATAGGGACCATCTGGGAACTTACAAAATAAATATTTGAAAAAGAGATTGGTTCTAGAACGGGCTAATTAGAGGTCGCATTTCAAAAGTTCTTTCACAGGAAGGTAGATTGATTATTCTAGATTCAGAAAATTAGTCAAGTGCGAAAAGTTAAGACCCTTGTCAGTCTGTGCAATCCACACAGTCGGAAAAGGGTAGACACTTTATGCACATCCCAGATGGTCCCTTTTCGCATGACAGGTCACAAATAATTGAAACACAAGAAAGTATGTGTCTTTGTTATTGCTATCTTAGTTATTGTAATTTTTCATAGAAAATTTGATGGTTGAGCCTAAGAACAGTAGAATGACAAACAACTAACAAGTAGATCAAACATAACTTATGGTTTGTTTGTTTTGATTTGTTTGAATGGAGTTTTACACTGCTTTCAACAATCTTTCAGCTATGTGGCGGTGGCTGGAGCACCTAACAATGGATTCCTGGTATTTCCTACACCAGCACTACTATCACATCCTTTCCTAGCCTAAAGCTGATATCCCACATTGGTCTATGGTTAACAACCCATTGGTGGGAGACAAATAGTCAAAAAAATTGAGTGCCACTTTCCGGACATAACATATGGGCATGAATGATAAATATCTAAAGTAATGAAATATATGGGGCCTAGAATCTATATTTTACAGGTGTCTATTAACAATAGCTTATTTCAAAAGCTTCACATTTCTTATCATTTATTTTTCAGTATAAGCTCATCTTTCATAACAAGAAGACAAAAAGATTATAATCCTAATATTAACTCAGGGCTGGTGCTCCACCCTCAAACAAGGATTTTGACACCAAATCTGAAAATATCCTATTTTGACCCCTAACACTTTATGTCAGGGGGTCATTTGACCCTTTGAATATTTAGTACTGCATTTTGACATTGCTGCGACTATATACTGTAAAAGCTCTTATAGAACCCCGGGGTTCTGCAAGAATCATCACATTTCCCTGAGAAAAGGAGGGGCTTTTTACAGGCTATGCTACAGTTTGATTGCTCAGTGAGAAACAGTTGTAACTGCCTATAAACATATAGGCAGTTACAACTGTTTCACACTGAGCACCCAGGTAATCACTATTCATTAAGATGGTGAAAAAATGCCAAAAAACCCCAACATTATCTGCACAAAATATTAATATTTAATTGTGTGTAAAGGGCATAAAACCTTTGTTGAATTTTTAGTGCCATAGAATTTGTGGGTGGGGGTGTCACACATTAAAAATGGTTGATTTTAACCCCTGAAAAGGGGGATGGGGTTTTATTAGAGCATGGGGCTCTATTAGATTTTTTATGGTATATATTGGAGTTTTGAATTGGGTCCTCCATATTTTTATAGGAAATTCATATCTGATATGAATTGTTTGTAAAAGAATGAAGAAGATAATTAAAGAAGTCAATCAGTTAAGCAAAGAAATCATTCATATCATCCACTCACTTTATCATCTTAATCCCCTCAATAGCAGTTTGACCCGCAAGAAATTAGCAGTCAAGGGATCAATGATCCTTGGCCCGAGATCATAAAGCTTCTCTCCTTCTTTCTATATAATGGGCAAGGATTATGCTCCGCTAAAGTTATATCGCGTAAATTGTATGAAATGAACTATAAGTATTACTTACCCAGTATTAATAGCAATAATTTCTATCAAGGGATTTTTTCTTATTTTGGGTAAATGTAAAGCTGCTCCTCCCACTTTTCTGCCTCCCTCTTTCTTCTGGCCCAGCAATCTTACACTATGACCTAAAAATGTATAGTTGAAATTAGATATTAAATCATAAGTTATCTTACAATCTATAATATCTTTCATTGGGTTTAGTACCACTTTTCAATGTGTTTTTCAGTTATATCATAGAGGCTGGTGCACCTAACTATCAATTGCTTGCATTTTTCACACAAGTTCTTCCATAGCATCTTAGCCCAGCATACCATTTTGATGATTATTCACCAGTTGAATTACCAGAAATTAATTATTCTTTCAAATGAACGAAAAAAATGTTGGCAGCAGCAGAGGTCTAAAACAAGACCTTAAGATCTAATATCGTTATTAGCCACTACACTACAGCAGGCTTAAGTTCTATCAATCAACTATACAAATATTCCAACAATATCATAATGTCATCACTGTTTTATGTAGTGTACAAATGTTACCTTGGCTTGATTTCCTAACTGATATAAGTCATCTTAAAAAAATAACTATTACAGATGATTTGTTATCACAAATGATTTTTTCAAACCCATTTAAGATTGATTAGGCAAAATTATGTCCAATGTCACAGTCATAATGTAACAATAGTTTGAAGATATTTAGTTCTTACACTTTATGAGTCAATTCTATTTGCATTTTTCCTTTTAAGGAATATGTCAATGATGACAAAACCCACCCACCTTTCAGTGTCTCTTCTACCACCTCCACTACCCTGTCTATCTGCTGTACACCAACTATACTCAAACCCTAAAATTTTAAAACAAGAGGGCCGTTGCTCCTTAAGCACTCACCTGAGGCATATAATTGACAAAGAAGGCAAAGTGTCAACACTACTTATTTCAAATTCACTACTGACTTAACAAAAGCCAAAAATATCAAGAAGACAAACATTTGAGTCTTATATGCAGCCTCTAAAGTACTAAAAAAATGTTGTTGTTTTTAAGAAATTTGAAGAGGTGTCCTAGTTTTTGACCCTCTTTCAAACTTGTTTAAGATTTCAAGACAAACATTCTGACCAATGTGCACAATGTTCAATCCAAATTGCACACAAGAATTTCATAAATTTGACACCTTGGGCTCATTTTTGACTCCATTTCACCTCATTTCAAAGTTGACCCAGATTTAAGAGAGACAAACATTCTGACCAAGTTTCAAGACATTTGAGATAAAAGAGTAGCCTCCAGAGTGCACACAAGGATTTTCTAAAATTTGATCCATTGACGTAATTTTTTACCCCACTTGAACCATTTTCGAACTTGAACTAGGTTTATATAGACAAACAATCTGACTGAGGTTCAAATCATTTGAGCCAAAAATTGGGCCTCTAGTATGCACGCAAGGTTTTTCTTAGATTTGACCTCTTGACCCCATTTTTCGACGCCAGTTGACCAAATTTCAAACATGACCTAGATTTTATATAAGAAAACATTTTGACCAAGTTCCAAGACATCTGGGCCAAAAATGTGGCCTTTAGAGTGCAAACATTTTTTTTTTTTCAAATTTGACCCCTTGACCCTATTTTTGACCCAACTTGACCCAATTTCAAAGATGACCGAGAATAGATGGAGACAAACATTCTGACCAAGTTTCAAGACATTTTGGCAAAGATGTGGCCTTTAGAGTGCACACAAGATTTTTTTCCAAATTTGACTCCTTTACCCATTTTTTGAACCCCACTTGACCCAATTTCAAAGTTGACCAAGATTTGATGGTGAAAAACATCCTGACTAAGTTTCAAGACATTTGAGCCAAAAATGTGGCCTCTAGAGTGCAGACAAGATTTTTCTAAAATTTGACCCCTTGACCTCCATAGTTTCAAGACCTTTGAGCCAAATATGTGGCCACTAGAGTGCATACATTTTTTTTTCCCCTAAAATTTGACCCTTTGACTCAAGTTTTGACCTAACTTAACACAATTTCAAACTTGACCAAGATTTGGTGGAGACAAACATTCTGACCAAGTTTCAAGACATTTGTGCTCAGGCGAGCTAAAAATGTTACTAAACTATTAACCTGGTGAATCAAAATTTTGATTAAAACAAAGTATTAATTTTTAAGGAAATTTCATCCAGTCTGGCTCAAGTTTTTCCCACAATAATAAAGTAGAAAACAGGTATGTTAGGCTAATTTTAGTCTATCATGCCCACAAAAGCATCCAGCAAGAAAATGCCATGAACATCAGGAGAAAGCTTAACATTGTGAAACAATCTGTAATCAACACATCTGGTAAGATACATGATGTATGATCATCTGCATAGAACATATTTTATCAACTCTGGTTAGTTTGTATACAGTTACTCTAGTTGAAACTGTTTACTTTTCGTAAATTCTCTGAATCCAGAATGGCCATTCTACCTTGCTATATGCTTGTTTTTTAAAACATGATTTTTGGTTGACCTCTGCTACATCCAATCTTCTTCATGCATACAATTTTTCACAGAGTTGCCAGATATTTTTTCCTCATGAAAAGTTTGATTGCCAAATGATGACAAATTAGATATCAAACAAATGAAATTGACAGAAAAAAACTTAAGGTTTAAGTATGTTGGAATCATGAATTGCTTCTTGTGTTGTCATTTAAAAATGTTCCAGATATCAAGAAAATACCCTCACTGTAAATAACAGAAATACAGCAAATTCAGAAGTTTAAGCATCTAGGAAATACAGACGATGCCACATGACACATTAATACCAATGCTATTGTAGTATTTTTTGTTCTTCTTCAAAAAATATCCTTTGAATAAACTAGGAACACAAACCTCTATATAATCAGCTTTTGGTTGACCCTGTGGAACACAGCCAGCTACAACAATGGACTTTCCCTGCTTTCTTGCCTCTTTTATCTCATTTCTGAAGTGATCTTCTGCAGGATTCTTGACGGTACAGCTGTTTAACAACCAGAGATCTGCTAGTGCCTTTTCATCTGCAGAAATTAATTAACATTATTTGAGCCTGTGCGTTTCATTTCCAACAATTTGCAGTGTGCGCGATGAAGAAACATTAAACTGCCTGGACATCTACAAAGTGCATTTATAAAATGACCTGACTGTCCAAATGCACATTGAGACCTTATCTATCTTCAAATCACACAGTAAAGACTCTGGACAGACTGTGGGGATGCACAGGATGGCCAGAATCTTAGCTTTGTGCACATTTGAAATTAATGGAAATGTCACCCCCAGGCTCATACTTCAACTTCAATCAGTCTAAAATCTCAAAATCGGAAGGCTTTATTTGACAATATCTTTGACAAATAACACTTTCCTTTTTTTAGATATCATATTTTGTCATTATTGCCAAAAAACACTTTCCCTTTATGAACATTTACTGATCTTATTTGAAAGACTTTAAAGATGTAAATAGAAAGCAGGAGCTGGTGCACCTTGAAGAGAAACAATCCTATGCAGTATGAATTAAAACGTTATTGGCAAAGAAGAAATTGCATGTTTAAAGCAATTTCTTTTCACTAATATTTTCTCAAGTATAAATGCTCAAGGGAGTATTATCATGGACCATTTCAGGAAAGAGATAAAAAAATTTAGATAAGAAACTGGTTAATGCTACATAGTCACTGTAATAACTTTGTATGTCGTAAATGTTTGATTTGCAATATTGTTTTTTATTTTCATATTTCATTCCACCCATAATGATATCAAATTGTGCTATCTCAAAACAGTGCATGAGATGAGCCTCCAAATAGACAGAAGCAGTGAGCATACAATATGCTTTGTTAAAAACACTGCCATTTTCAGAAGTTTTCACCATATTTGACTTGCAAAAATGACCTTGACCTATGACCTTGAAAGGGTTTGTCACAAGCAATACTCATGTGAAATAAGAATTATGCTATCCCATACTAATCAAAAAGTTAAGCCATGTTATTCTTTTTTTATTTATTTATTTTTTTTTTTTGAAGGGAGAGGAGGTAAATTGATGAACAGACAAGTGGATAAACAGATGGGTCAAAATAATATGCCCTTGATTGATCAATCGAAGTGATGCATTGAATTCCTTTTCCCTAAAAAATACTTGTATAACACAATATCTGACCAACCTCCTCTTTTATTTTCAGCACAAAATAGTAAGTAGGTGCCATGAGATAAAACAATAGTGCTGCATGTGAGTGTCAAATGCTTTGCTACCAGGCTCCAGACCATTAATTATCAGCTCCAACCATTTAAAAAAGTAGTTACTCTCTGGTTTATAAATTCACTGATACATTACCTATTATCTTATATCCAAAGCTGGCTAGCTGCCCTGCCATGTATTCAGAATCTGAATTATTGTGGGAACAGCCCCATGTCTTCACATAGATCTTTTGTGTTCCTGTAAATAAAAGAACAAGAGCCTTTTGGACGATTCAAACAATTCATGTACATTGTATGTGTGAAGTAGATTCATTGTGAAGCCTGGGCAGTCACCTTAGGTTTTTGGAATATTCGCAGATTGTCTAAAGAAACTCCTTTTTCAGGGGTGTTGAAATCCCAAGCCCAACATGTCCAATTTAGGCTTTTCTACTTGTAGATGAGGAAATCTCTTGAGGCTACTAGTCTGTGGACAATTAAGGACAATTAAATACTTTGGGAAATCTTGGAATTGTACTAAATAAATATAAGAGATTAATTAGCTTATGTTGGTAATAAAGCGTAGACAACATTACTTTTTATGAAGAAAATGCTGGGTTCCAGCATTTTCTTCTTTACAAACAATGTTTTCTCAAAACTTATCGATTATCTTTTTTGCGAATAGGTTCATTATGCTCATGGACAAGTGGAAAATCCTTTTTTACAAATCTAGGGGCTGGTGGAAAAATCTATATTTCCACTCCCCTGCTTTTGTCAGAATCTATCAACAGGGCTCGTGTTTGACCCCCCAAAATACTGATAATATCTTATTTTGACCCTTAGAAATTTTTTCCAAGGGGGTTATTGTGACTCCCTTGAGAGAAATTTCTTAGGGTCATAACTTTGTTAAGATGCATCGAATATACTATCTCAAATTTTACAAATCAATTGCTTACTTCATTTCCTTAAAAGAAAGGGTCAAATGACTCTTAAACCTATAAAAATCTTACTCATAATTAGCTCTTTCTTGTTTTTGACCCCTTTAAAATCCTTTTTGACCCCCAGAATTTATTGGTTAAGGGGTCAATGACTCCCTAATTACTAACACTAGCACATGCCCTGATCAATTAGGCAGGGTTCAACACTAAGGGGAGTCTGGGAGTCCGAGACTCCTAATTTTCCAGGTGGGACTCCTTCTTTTTGTAAGTGAGGAGTCAAATGGACTCCCTTGATCGTAAGAGAACAATTTAATAACTTTCAAATTTTTTAGCTCTTTTCACAATAAGAGATGTTGCAGATTACATTTCAGAAGGAACACGTGGAAAAGAAGAAATTGCTTTAAGCAAGCAATTTCTTCTTTTACAAAATGTTCTTCAAAATATGAAAATTCAGACTCCTTAGTTTGAGTTTGGACTCCACGATTTCTGATGGTGGGAGTCCACTGGACTCCTTACCCACGAAAGTTAGTGTCAAATACTGTTAGGGGCAAAATGAAGATTTGATCAGACTTTACAAATGCACAAACCAAACTGCACTGAGCCTTTACTTCGCATACTTGCAAAGATGTTGTAAATGTCACACACAGGTTCAAATATGAGCACTTTTCATATATCAAAATAAAATATCTTGAAAATGCAAAATATAGAATCAAACCCCTACAAATGTTCAATTGATATTTTTTACAAGTTAAGAAGATAAAAAACTTCTCAGTGCATTGATTGAATGGAGTTTTATGCCGCTTAAACATTTTTCAGTTATATTGTAGCGGCTGGAGCAACTAACAATGGTTTCCTGGTATTTCTCTCACCAGTTCAACCACCACATCCTCTCCTAGCCTCCAGCTTCTATCTCACATAGGTCTATGATTATCAACCCATTGGTGAGAGACAAATAGACGGAAAGAATGAGTGCTGCTGTCGGGGATCTCACCCAGGAAATTTACCTCAAATTAAAGGGAAAAGGGCATAAAAGACATCAAATTAATTTTTGTAATCAGTAAATTCATACTAAATAAAAGCTACCCAAACATTTTATGTGGGAGTGTTTAAAAGAAGAAATATGGTACCTGGTATAATACTATCAGCAGAGACCGTGTCAACTGACTTTCCTGAGAACTTTTTAGCTTTGGGAACCACATGTCTTTTATTCCCTACTCGTACATCAGAGTCGTGGCTGATTCCAACTATATCTTCTATATCATCAATCATATTTCCCTCACAAACAGGCATTCTTCCGCTACAATTAAACATAGGCCAGCAAATTAAAAAAAAATCTCAAACATATGTGGTATGTTACCTATCTATCAAGAGTATGTTACTCCCATTATGATGTAACCAATCAATTAAAATAATATCTGCATTTCTTGTGACTTAATCTGTCATTTTTGTGTGAATAGTTACTGTGAATGAATGATGACACTATGAATTTCAGGAATCATCAGTCATTCAATTAAGTTTTTCACAATTACTCTTTTCCTGTATTAGAAATTCTTTTTCTATTATTTTATATTTCATTTAAAACTACATATGTATGTCATTATTAGCCCTTGTCATGCTGAACCCGGAATATTCCTTCTTTGGCAGAAGGTATAGACAAAGATCAGCCTGCACTTATGTGCAGTCTGATCTTAGTTCATACCACCTGAATTTCATTTTTAATTCAGAAAGGTATAATACAATGCACTTCCGAAATCAATACTCTCTCACATTTGGTAACTTCCAGTGCTTTTTACACTTTGATTTTACATTTACTTTGCAAAGATTTTTATTCAGCATGACAAGAGTTAAGCTAATATTTCATTCTAATTCTGACTATCTGCAATTTGAATGACCACAGATGGTAATTCTGCGACCAAACAAAGACACCCCGTTATTGAATAAAATATTACCTGCAATATTTCCATTTCCAATCATTTTGATAATTGGAAAGTAAACATAGGGATTGAAATTAACTGTTTTAGCCACTTTCTGAACCTAGTGAGTTCCTTAATTTCCAACACTCAAAACAAGGTTGGCACTAGCAAATTACAAGTCACAGGGTAGATCTTGATACGTTTTTAATTGAGGAACGCAAGTTAACATAGAAAATTTCTTTAAAAGCCATGTAATGTTTCCTAAAATGCTCTTTTTTAAATAACTTGTAGCCCCAAAGATCCATTTTGACTTCTAATCAGTTGTTTTAATAACAATGTTAAAAGATCAATCACTTTGTTCTAATTTGAACTTTCAACCCTAAAATAGATATCATGCATCACAAGTAATAATTGCCTTCTTAGATTATATGAAGCCACTGTAAACGCTGAATCAATTACTAATTTGAAAGATGCAGACTTCAAAATTGTCAGAACAGAAAATCTGGAGACATACATGGGGTCGGTTACGAATCAAGATGGTCAAATAGCATGTAAATCAATATAGTTTCTTTTAAAGATATGTGTTTTTGTAGGTCTCAAAGCTCACTATTATTAGAAAATTCCTACCGATTGATGTAGTTCTATGAAATAAATCTAGGATTTTATTAGTGTGGCATTTCATAACAACAACAACTTCTTTGGGAACCAGCCATTTAGTGTTTATCTTGCGGAACACTATTGTACGCTAGTCAATAATGAATTCTGTCCTATTCACACTTAACTTCAGATTACTAAATCTTATCACATATTTTCTATGCCATTTTGCCAATACCCTTATATGGTATAGTTAGAAACATCATGAAAGTGACAAGTTGAATGATTTTTTGAAAATGTTAAATACCGTGACGCAATATATAAACGGCGCCGAAACGCAATGTAAATTCTAATACGCTCTTTAGATTTTCAAGCTTTGAAAATAAGGATGTTTATGTTAAGACCCCTTTTCTATGATGTGGTATAAAATCACCAGACCACATCAATATGCACATGGTCACATGAAGTAGAATACTAATTAAAATTTTTCATTAACTTCAATTCATATATGAAGAAGTGCTAACAATGAATCATTGAATCTAATTTCAAATATGGGCCCCTTTTCTTATGACACTCAATCGCTCAGAAATATTTTAAAAGGGGCAATCATTGTGATGATACAGTCATTCTGAGTAAGTTTGAAGACAATCAGGTGAAAACTGTGGATTTTAAAGAGTTTAAAAGAGTTTTTAATTAAATTTTTATTTGACACCTTTTCTCTGACGCTTAACAGATAGGGCCCATTTAGTCAGACCCCACCGTATTTTGGGCCTTCTTTGTTCTTTACAAAATTGCACTCTATTCTGGTGCTGCGGTAGGTTCAACAGAATGATATGACCTTCGACCTCTTTAGTCCTTCATCTTCATTCAATACCCTGCCTTGAAGCAAAAATCCTTCCTCACTCTCAGGCTACCCAAGCTCCAGTAGTGGTACCGTCTTCTTTCTACCTATGAAGAGGACAGTTACTTTGGGAATGACACCCACCCGTTACCCGTCATTTCGCAAAGAAAAATGTGCACAGAGAAGGTCAACTCAAGCGGTAAATCAAAGAAGAGATGCAAAACAAGGTGAAAATGACAGAAATGAGTGCACGGGTTACTATTTCACTCTCAAAAATAACGTTTCAATGTCGCACTACTCTTTCTAAATGATCTACTTTTACCATACAGTGACCGCCAGAAGAAAATTCGAGTGTGGTCACTCCATTTGGTAAAGGAATACTAATTGTATAGGCACCATCATTCTGAGCAAGTTTGAAGACCGTATGATGAAAACTGTGGACTTCAGAGCGTTAATGAGGGATTTTTGATTAATTTTTCTTAAGGCTCCCTTTTCCATGGCGCTTGACGGATCTGACCAATTTTCGAAAAAAAAAAAAAAGATCCTTGTGATGGTCCAATCATTTTTACCAAGTTTGGAGTAAGTCGGATAAAAGCTGTGGACTTTAGAGCGTTCACGAGGATTTTCTTATTAAATTTTGCATTTATTTTCATTTGACCCCTTTTCCTGTGACGCTTGATTGAGCGGGCCCATTTTCGAATGGGATCATCCTTGTGATAGTACAATCAATCTGAGAAAGTTTGAAGACAATAGGAGGAAAACTGTGGACTTTAGAGATTTTACAATGACATCGGGCTACTACATGAACATGAACTTATAATGATCCAATCATTCTGAACAAGTTTGAGGTTAATTTGATAAAAACTGTGAACTCCAGAGTGTAAACAAGCAAAAATTGACTGACGGACAGGCATACGAACCGGCGACCAGACGGACGCCGGACGGGAAAACCGGTTTCTCAATCATCTGACCTTTGTTTAGTAGTGCTAAAAAGCGAAATACCGACGTTTTAATTTTTAGACGTTTCCTACCTAGACATTTCCTATCAAGACGTCTCGTATATTTTAAAGTTTTATATACATAAAGGTGTTTATATTTTTCATTCATTTTGTATTCCTGGTGTGTTTAAGGAGCAATCAAAATTTAGTCTCTACAAATAAAGGAAAATAAATCTTCATTTTGCAAGTGTTGACAGGTATACATACGAGGTATATGTGTATTATACAATTACCTGTATACAATTAGAAAAAGTGTGAAACAGTTTCAACCAATCTTTATTTGTTAGATATGTTGGCTTAATGGTTCAAAAATTGAAAAAGAAATTAATAAGTGAGTGTATGCAACATACATGTCATATTTTCTTTTTTTACCATATATCTATAAACAAAACCAAAAAGATAGTGATTATGGAATCAACATTGAAGTCACATAATTGTAATTGTATAATGTAACTCATCATAGTAAGAGCATGACTTACATTTCCCAACTCAAAATGAGAACAGACTTCAGTCTTATATTTAAACTAGCTTTTTCATTATCCAGTTAGACAGAATAATAATTTTGTCCATCAGTTCAATTTGCAATATATAGTGTACAAGAATGTCTAAATTGGAAATATTTTGAGAAAGATGTTGTTAAAAACATTTTTCCCAAAATGTTTCAAACGGAATTCCATTCTTCAATTTTACAAAATGTAAACAATTTGCCAAATTATATATACTCTTCCCTCTTGAATTTAATAACTTAGTTTGGAAAAAATGAAGCCAAATACTCAAAACTAAGGACATGTTAATTGAATTATATTCTTTGATATTTCAAATGCTGTTAGGGACCTTAGAACTGATGAGTTTTACTGTAATTCAATTCTGACCTTGTACTGTAATATAACAGCATGATGTTAAAAGCCGTATAGAAGGTTTCAGATTAAATGTGTTTGAAGTATGGCAAAGATTAAAACGGTGTCATGATCACTACAGTAGTTATTTACAGCTACATTTACAGTATAATAATTAACCCTTGATTGTAGTTACTTTAAGTTTTCGATGTGGTGAGCTCTGGACAGTTGACCAAAGAAAAAATGATATTTGCATAAAAGAGAAATATATCTTTGTTAAATGCTGCTCTTTTTCCCCGTGGTTTTTGACAAACCTCCATTGATTGATTTAATAAAACATGTTTCATTTTTGTGATAAGATATAGGCTGAATGAAATAGGTTTTTTATAAAAATGCAATGGCAGTGATAATACATGTACCTGAAACAAAATGATAAACATGTGATTTTCTAGTATTAAGATGACAAGTTTTTGCGTGCTTACCATTATAGTTTTTAGAAATCTAATAAAAACTTACCAAACCAAATAAACTCTTTAACTCTACAACAGTCATTTGAAGGCTTTGATTAAAAAAGTGACAATTTTAACTGTCTGTACAATTTATTTCTTCACAAGATCTGCTTTTATAGTTATTTTCCAACAACAAAAAATAACCATTAATGTCTCATCATGATGTATATACCTATTATTGTCTATTGATGAAACCAGCTATGTCATACAAAGAATAATTCAGAATATATGAGAAGTAAAATGATAAATTAAACACTATTTTTTAAAGGCAAATAAATACATTATTCATTATCAAAATCACAAAATGTTTTCCCTTTTATCAAAAAAGGCTAAAATATGGTTAAATTGATAATTAATAACCTATTTATATAAATTTTTGTATAAATTGTATTAAGCTAACCAAGGAACAATACAACTTAATAAAGAACCCACAACTAAATCTAACATGGACATGTCCAACATGTCGGTTTACATTACCAACATTATTGAACCTAAATGAAACCTTAACAGAAATAAGAAAGTCAAATAAGAGACTGAAATATCTAGAGACTGAAGTAAGCCAAATAGATAAGAAAATAGAAATGAAAGTAAAAGAAAACAAGGATACTCTTAAACAAGATATCAAAGACGAAATTCTCGACGACCTAGAAACCAAAATAGATCTCAGGATAAAAGAACATGCTGACAGAGCAAACAGAAACAAGAATCTATTGATTTTTAATCTCGAAGAATCAAAAAATGAGAACAAACAAGTAAGAAAAGATTACGATGAAGAAATGTTCCTGGAAATATGCAAGGCACTTGATACAGAGGTCAAAATCAAAACGTCATTTAGAATAGGCACACGCACAGAAGGGAAAACTAGACCATTCAAAGTAGTACTGGAGGATAAAAAACCAAACATGAGTTACTTAAAAAAGGAAAACAAATAAAGAGTAAAGCGCCAGACAAGTTAAAAATGGTCATTTTATCAGCCGACTACACACCACAACAACGACAAGAAAGGAAAGACCTACTAAAGCAATTAGAAAATGCCCGCATTACAGATAAGAAAGCGACGATAAAAAAGGGAAAAATAATTACTTATAATACAAATACAAAAAAGACAGAAACACCAAATTTGTTCGAAGCTACAGCTCAGAAATATGACATAACAACAGAAAATGATATAGCAGACAAACCTCTATCTGAATCAATGTCAATCTTTCTAGACTCTACTATCTGCGATGATACAATGGTAGACAATGATGAAACAAGAATTGGAGGTATAGTGACAAAACCGCTTTCCCCCTCTTCACCAGAAGTAGATAGAAAATAGGAGACATGTTTTACTTTTAAAAATGTATATAACGAAAATGTAAATAAAAGCAAAACAGATGTTAGTAGAATCAAAATCATGTATACTAACGCCGACACACTCACGAATAAATTATCAGAATTGAAAATCACAGTAAATGATACTAAACCAGACATAATAGCCATTCAGAAACAGAACCAAAACACTCCATATTTGAAACAACTGAAAGTATCTTTACCATAAATGGCTATGATTTTCAAAGAGTCAAACATCAGAAAGGAAGAGGAATTATTATTTACTACCAGAACAATCTTTCTGTTAATAAGGTAGAAATACAAAATGATTACATTGAATCAACATGGATAGAAATGAATCTACAAAACAATGACAAGCTATTATTAGGTTGCATATACAGAAATCCATCTTCAGAAGTCCAATCAACTTATAATACATGCAAATTAATTGAAGCAGCATCAAAAAAGGGACATTCACATATATGCATCCTAGGGGACTTTAATTACAAAGATATAGACTGGTCAACTCAAGAAGCTACAGGTAATGAGGACAATCCTGTAAATTTATTCATAGAGTGTGTCAAAGACAATTTTCTAACCCAACATGTCAACAGACCTACACGGTACAGAGGAGACAATAAACCGTCAATTTTGGATCTTGTGATGACAAATGAAGAGGATATGATCGAAAAGATAGAATACTGGCCAGGACTAGGAAAAAGTGATCATACTATATTGATTATCAACTTCATCTGTTATACAGCAAAATCCTTGAATAAAACAAACAAAAAAAACCTGGTAAAACCACTTACAGAAATTTTCAGAAAATCAATGAGTACGTCAGAAATACCAACAGAATGGAAAAAATCAAATGTAACCCCCATTTTCAAAGCTGGTGACAAAACACTCCCTGAGAACTACAGGCCAATAAGTATAGGTTCTTCATGTTCAAACATCATGCAAAAAATAATCAGAAATAGCCTCCAAACACACATGGAAGAAAATAACCTATTCTCAAAGTATCAATACGGATTTCTTAAGGGAAAATCATGCACACTACAGCTACTAGAGTCTTTAGACGACTGGACAGAAGCCACAGACAAGGGTGAAGAAATTGATGTTATCTTCTATGATTTCAAAAAAGCGTTTGACACAATCTCACATGTAAAACTAATCAACAAACTAGAACAATATAGAATTAAAGGTAAAGTTCTGAATTGGATAAAGGATTTTTTATCAAATAGATCCCAGAGAGTTACTATCAATGGAAATTGTCAGAAGCTATCAATGTGACAAGTGGGGTTCCTCAAGGAAGTGTCTTGGGACCTATACTGTTCCTGATATTTATAAACGACCTCCCAGATGTATCAAAAACACCAGTTCGCCTTTTCGCTGATGATACCAAAACATTCACTGTCTTAAAAGATGTAAACGACCACACTCAGTTACAACAAACTACAGATAATTTTTGCAAATGGTCTCAAGAATGGAAACTAACTTTCAACCATAAGAAATGTAAACATCTCCATATTGGCAAGAAGAAAAAAGAATATAAATACTACATCACAACCAACAACAATATAAAGGAGGAAATTACCAAAGTTCGAGAAGAAAAAGACCTTGGAGTACTTATAGATGACCAACTTAACTTTAACAAACACATAAATGAAAAAGTCAAAATAGCAAACAGAAACCTTAGTATTATAAACCTTTACTTGCCTAGACAAAAATTTTTCTTAAATCTATATAAAGCCTTAGTTAGACCACATCTTGAATATGCTTGTACTGTGTGGTCACCCAACCTTTAAAAAAAACAAGAGAGCAATAGAGAATGTCCAAAGGAGAGCTACAAAATTAGTACCTTCATTGAGAAACATGCCTTACAGCCAAAGACTAAAATGCCTTGGTATACCATCCCTCGAATATCGAAGAATACGTGCAGATATGCTACAAACATTCAGGATACTTCACAACCAAGGAAACCAAGAGTGCCATTAAAGACAAGAGAAAGAAATGGTATAGATATGTCAACAGTAAAAACCTGAAAACGTACGAAGACTATAAGACAGCCAGGAACAAAGTCACCAAGTTACTACATAAAAACAAATACGATTTTGAAAAATCAATTGCTAGAAAGATAAAGCAAGACCCAAAACTCTTCTGGAAATACGTTAGAAAGAATACAAAATCATCTATCGGAGTAAATGCCCTTGAAATCCAAGATAAAATATGTACTGACGACAAACTAATAGCAGACGAATTCAACAAACAGTTTGTCTCCGTCTTCACAGAAGAAACTTGTCCTATACCCAAGCCAAAAAAATGTGTGAAAATGAGTTAGCAGATATTACAGTGACAGAGGCGGATCTAATAAAGGTCATAAATGAATTAAACCCAACAAAATCACAAGGTCCCGATGGGATTCACCCAGCGTTCATACTGGCAACAAAAACATCACTTTCTAAACAGCTTTTGGCGATATACAACAAATCCCTGCAAGAAGGAAAATTACCTGACCAGTGGAAAACGGCAAATGTTACGCCTATATACAAGAAAGGACCAAAATTGAAGAGCGAAAACTACAGACCAATTAGTGTAACCTCAATTTGCTGTCGCATCCTTGAAAAAATAATAAGAAATCACATAGTATCTCACCTAGAAAGAAACAACTTAATAAACACGGACCAACATGGATTTCGAAAAGGCAGATCATGCATAACACAACTCCTTGAATGTCTTGAAGATTGGACCAGCTCCATAGAAAACAAACAAGACGTGGACATAATTTATTTGGATTTCAAAGCTGCATTCGACAAGGTCCCTCACCAAAGATTACTGGCAAAAATTTGGCATCTAGGAATAAGGAACAATATTTACTACTGGATTGCAGACTTCTTGCGATGCAGAAAACAAAGAGTGTCCATCAACGGCGAATTAAGTACCTGGAGAGATGTTACAAGCGGTGTCCCTCAGGGAAGCGTTTTGGGCCCAATCCTTTTTCTTATGTTCATTAACGACCTGCCTGATGAAATAGATTGCCCTCTGAAATTGTTTGCAGATGATACAAAACTTTACACAGAAATAAGTAACCATGGTGATGGAAACAGCCTCCAAGATAGTATATTTAAAGCATGCGATTGGAGTAACACATGGGAGATGATGTTCAACCCCCAGAAGTGTAAAACACTCCGTATTGGAGGGACTGCTGCAGACGAATACTTTGTAAAAGACAAGCATGGCACTATTACAAAAATACAGTCAGTTGATAACGAAAAAGATTTAGGTGTAACCTTTGACCATAAACTAAATTTTCAACAACACATAAGCAATAAAATCAGTATAGCTAACAGAAACCTAGGGATCATCAGTAAATCTTTCACTTTTATGAATTCAGAAATGTTCCTAAATTTATATAAGTCTATGGTGAGACCACATGTGGAGTACGCATCAGTAATATGGTCACCTTCACTTAAAAAAGACAAAATTTCTATTGAAAACGTCCAGAGGAGGGCCACCAGACTAGTCAAATCTATAAAACACAGGCTATAAAAGCTTAGGCCTCCCTACACTGGAATATCGAAGGGACAGAGCCGATCTAATTGAAACTTTCAAATTGATCAATGGAATTGATGTCACAACAAGGCAATTATTTAATTTCAGTAATTCAAGAAATACCAGAGGCAATAGCCTGAAGTTGTATAAAAAAAGATTTAAATCTGAAATAAAAAAAAAACATTTTTTTAGCAATAGAGTTATTAATTTATGGAACAATTTATCTAATGAAATCGTAATAGCTCCATCTGTAAACTCCTTCAAAAATAGGTTAAATAAGATGTGGCACCCAAGAAACAAATTTGACACGGATTGTTATAAATAGACTATAACATAGTCTATAACAAAGTATGTAAATAACAGAATTTATAACAATAATAAAATTAATAAACTAGTAAATTAGTCAATGTACTAAACGACCAATGGATTAATTAACTAAATATCTGCGTTAAATTAGGCAGGGCTAAACTCCTGAAGACAAAGTACTGGCGACATGTATATAGCTAAGTATTTTTACCAAATACAATACGTAAATAGAGAAATAATTTGTTTTTTAACCATGATGAATATTTTTTAAAAAAATGACCAAAATGAAAGTCACGCTTTTGTATCACTTGGCAAATTAGTGACGGTCACAACAAAACATTTAGTGCGAAAAACATGAAATATGCTAGTGTAAATAATGTCAGTTCCGCTAAACTGAAACATGAGTTATCAGTGTGTCACACTGATGTTGCTAGACAATGGACATACGGAATGAGGAACTGGAACACAAAGTCAGGGAAAACAACAAGAAAAGGGCCAAAGAAGCTCAATGAGCTTATGCTTTGCATGGAGGCCTCGTTACTCTATGAACTCTATGAACTCTATGAACAACTACGACCGAGCGACTAAAAAAGACCTTCTCATAAAAAAACATCTCAACCAGAACCAGAGGAAATGACCTAAAACTCTTCAAGAAGTATTCAAGAACTGAACTTAGAAGAAATATATTTACTAACAGAGTAGTAGATACATGGAACAACTTACCTAATGAAATCGTGAATGCACCGAGCATAACCTCCTTTAAGGGTAGATTAAACAAACAGTGGCGCCAACACCCTCAAAAGTTTAACCCAAACTGCTACAATAATGAAGACAGAAGAACACAAACAGATGGGCCCAGAGAAGCCGTAGGCTTACATAATATTATGGCCTACACACAGTAAGTTACAGTAAGTTTATAAAAAGTAGGTAGTGAAATGTCTATACAAGTACAAAAAGGCAGTGAACCGTCTGGAAAGGAAACACCCCTAACACCCTCGTGCGTCAAACACCCCTAAAATTCATATGAATGTCTCAAAACGGCTTACAGTCAACTCGTTCCTCAGTCAACTCGTTCCTCAGTCAACTCGTGGCGTTTTTGGTCAACTCGTTCCCCAAAATTGGTCAACTCGTTCCCCAATCGATTTTTCCTCGGTCAACTCGTTCCCCGAAAATAATCATATCTATTTGAAACAATTTTATATTATTTTTTTTTCATTTTGAATGGGTTAAAGAAATCAAAATAAGATATTTTGATAATGTCTTTTAAAAAACAATGCAAAATTTATGATAGTAACCTAAAATTATAAGACCGATTTAACCCTCCGATATTCCCCGGAAAACTGATTGAATATAAGATGAAAATTTATATATAAAAAGAATACTGGTTTAAAACATATTAAAATTGATGGCGAAATGAAATAAAATATTTTTTTAACAATCCTATACATGTAATTCTTTTTTTTTTTTTTTTTTCAAAATTTTTGGTTGTCCGGCAAGACACAAGACGAAAAACATAGACAGAAAACATTATAAAGATACTGTTGGATTTAGAAAAGAAAAGAAAAAAAATATACAAATTTTGTAAAGACATACTGCGGGTGATAGTAACTTCGGTAAATTACAACTTCGGTAAATTGATAACATATAGTAAAATAATGGAGACTTCGGTAAAAAGGCTATTATAGTGTAATTATATATACTTATCAAATTGGACCGTGGTGCTGGCACGGGTCATATCAATCAACTGCGCATGTTTGTAGTAATTAGTCAATTAAGTGATTAAGTGATTGAGCTTGAGTAAAAAATCGAAAAACAAGACAAACTTTATCAAATTTCATGAATTTTATTTACGAATGCAGAACTGATGGAAAGATTTGACGGGTCACATTGTAATGAAAAAACATCGTTGAAAAATTGTTCCTAATCATTCTTTCGGATTATTTTTTCAATTGTTTACTACCAATTATACATTGTCAAATTATTGAAGAAAGGCATCCTAAAACTAAGTTATAAGAATCTGTTAAGAAGCTATAGTTACATGTATATAGAACTTATTTTTATCCTTTACAGCTTGAAGATGAGTTTCTTCATAGTTTAAATACAAAAGAATATGAAAACAATGGAATGGAGATGAATGAAGAGATTATTTACAAGATCAAGAATCACAATTTAATTTGCATTGGATCATTTTGTCGTTGAGCGACCAAAACATCGTAACTACAGAGTGAATACGTCCCTATTTACGAAGGTTGAGTCGCTAACTGGCCCGTTTTAAAATATGAAATCGCGACGTTTGGGTCAATCACATATTGCTCACTAAGTTTTATAGCCATGCATTTGATATGTTGTCGGTAGACTGGTAGTGAATTTAAAGGTTTATAATCATATTTCTAACATTACTGATGTATCGCCGCTGTTAAGTATTTTGGATATATATTTCAATTTCAAATAATCGATTGACCTCTGGTTTTTTTTTTTGTGTGTGTGTGTGTGTGTGTGTGTTTTTTTTTTTTTTTTTTTTTTTTTTTTTTGTATTGTTGGGCGCCGTAATTGCTATAAATAAGACATGCTCAGTCTTCTGTTATAGCGATTATATCGCCCATATTTTTCTCCTCTTTATTTTTTATACAACTGTTGGGGTTTTTTTTTGTTACCTTGACGTCGTACATAACGGTTCAATTCATAGGATTCACCTGATGTAGGCGGCTGTGCCGCTGAAAGCTAGTGTATTTATATATTATTATGAAACATATATACATACATTTATTAACAATGTATGATAAACGCCTATATGTCACATAATGCAGACCAAGAATCACAAGTTAATTAGCATTGGAGCAATTTGTAGTTGAGCGACCAAAACATCGTGACTATAGAACGAATACGTCTCTATTTACGAAGTTTGAGTCGCTCAGTCACTGGCTCGTATTCAAAATCTGATACATGTATACATACATTAGGAACAATGTTCACGAAAGTCTATATGTCACGATTGTCTGTGTCTACGTCGGCGAGTATGTGGTTTGGTGTAGTTAATGGGCCAAGCCCGTTGATGTTGGAGATGAATCTAAGAAGAGCTGTTGTTGTGATCTCGTCTTCGTACGAACTCCCGGAACACGCACCAGTTCCCTGGCTGCCAGACAGATCCACGGATCCACGTATTGTCCATGTACCTAAGACATTCAGGACTGGTCCACCAACCTGTTCGGCGACACCCATGAATTCTTTGACGGACGCTGGATAATGGTGTGAATAAGATTGTAGTATCAATTACCTTTAATGTTTTGTCACTGTTTTTTTTTTGCAACAAAGCCACTGAATATTGTCATGATGAAAATATATGATCCGCTCTCCAGGAAAGTTAGTTTTTTATCGTTAATCAAGAGAAAATTTTGTTTCCCCCAAATAAATTCATGTCTGTCTATATATCTACCTGTCTATCGCGCAAAACGCAAAAGTAACTAAGTAATGTGACGTCATTTAGACAGGTTTTCTGGAGAACAAATCATATGTTTTATTATATGGAAAAGTCCGGATTCAGCATATCAAGTTTTTAATTAAAAAAGAAATTTATCACTTTACGATACTTTTACATATAAAACATTTGATATTAAATTTTCGTTTCCTTTAGTTTCTTGATTTAAAAACATATATTCTGCTAATTTGTTAAAGGACTAATTAATGGAAGACAATAGTTTTTCCATATAAATATCAAAAATGAAAAATAAAAAAAACATTCCTAACTTACTGTGTACAATAAACCCCGTTGAAATCTCCAGTCAAATGCGAGATTTACTTAAATGTATCTTCGTATAAAAAATACATTCTGGTAGTATGGTAAAGGGCTAATTACATGCCGAATATCGATTTCCTAAAAAATAATATTGAAATTGCAATGCAATAACATTCCTAATTATTTTTTGTACAAAAACGTCCGTTGAAATATCCAGTGAAAATTAGAAAATTTTAGGGGAACGAGTTGACCTAGGAAAAATCGATCGGGGAACGAGTTGACCAATTTTTGGGAACGAGTTGACCAAAATCGCCACGAGTTGACTGAGGAACGAGTTGACTGAGGATCGAGTTGACTGGCACCCCTCAAAACTATCCGTAAAATAAACGCTAATCGCGGGAGATGCTCACGTGGTACAGGATGCTGACGGAAAAGGAAAAAGTCTGCTGCCTAATGTTTATATTATGATTCGGTGTCTGAGATATTGCTCTGGTCAAATGCAACAGTTCATGGTATTGCGGTGATTTACTTTATTGGACAAAATGTCACTCTTACGACCGGGAACAAAGTCATTAGTTTTCGTGACCCATGTCGACTTCGTCCACTCCGAGTGTCGAATTTCTTGTCAAGTTGGAGATGTTGGTAGCCAAGCGGATACCGTGGCGGAGAGGGTAGCAGAGAGTGTAGAAACTGGAACGGCTGGACAGGTATCACAATGTACGCCTGGCGATTTGTGCTTGGCCCTCTTTCATTCGGACAACAGTTGGTACAGAGCTCAAGTTTTGAGAAGTTCGGGAAATTTAGTAACTGTTTACTTCATTGATTATGGCAATACAGAGGCGGTGGATATTGGTAATGTCCGTCAGGCCAATGATTATGTGCTTTCTATTCCTGCCTTGTCAACAAGTTGTGTTGTTCTGGATTGTACACCCATTGGAGATTCATGGTCAGAAGAGGAAAAGAAAAAGTTAGAAACTATGATAGTGAATGGGGAGTTCAACATTGAGGTTGTGGCTATGAATATTCAAAACTCTCAAAATCCATTATATGCTGTAAAGTTGTTCAGTTTGGATGATCCTAACTCGCCAATATTTGTAAGGCCTGCACCAAGCTCCAGTCTTGCAATTGCTGCACAGAAACTTAATTCTGGACAGAATTATGAGGTATTTCTCTCTTATGTTGAGTCATCAGACAGCTTCTATGTGCAGTTAAAGGACCAAGAGAACGATTTGAACTCTTTGATGTCAGATGTTGCTGCTTGCTTTGCAGAAGACTTGCCGTCCACGGGAGATTTAGTGAATCCTGTGAATGGACAGTTGTGTGCATCATGCTTTTCGGAAGATGGGGCATTCTACAGATCTATTGTACAGAACTTAAATGGAGATAAGTGTACAGTACAGTTTGTGGACTATGGAAATTATGAAAAGAAGTCTGTGTCGGAACTATTCACTTTGCCACAAGTACTCTGTAAATTACCACTGCAAGGTATTTGTTGCAGTTACAAGGCTGAGGGAAACAAAGAAATGATAACAAGAACTTTAGAAAATTATGCAGCTGGCGATTCTTCAATTGTTATGAAAGTTGTTGCAAATATTGGACATAACAACTACTTAGTAACAATTTCACAGATAGAAGAATTACTTTACCCCACGTCCAAAAGTCAACAGTTAAGTAAGCAACCATCAGTACCTTCAAAAGTTCAGAACTCTATGTGGCCAAGCTATCAGCCAGTCATTATGCAAGTTGGGAGTATTTATGATGTGTGTATCTCTCATGTTGAACATCCGGGGAGTTTTTTTGTGCAGCTAGTTGCTAATGCTTCTCCACTAGATGATCTGATGGAGTCCATGGAGAAAGTTGCACATAACTTTGAAAGACTTTCCAACTTATCTCCAGGTGGTGTTTGTGTGGCCCAGTTTAAGGATAATGCATGGTATAGAGGACAAATTATTGCTGTTGAATCTGGCTATGCACAAGTGGGTGCTGTAGATTTTGGACAGATGGAGCAAATTCAGTTAAGTAATCTACGAAACATGCCATCAAATTTTATGCAAATGCCAGCTCAAGCTGTTTCATGTAGCCTAGATTTTACAAAGTCAACAAAAGCCTCATGGGGTGAGAGTGCATGTAGACAATTTTCAGAATTGATAGAGAAGGCTTGTCTAGCAGCGAAAGTTACATCTAAGAAGGGTTTCACTTACCAACTGGATATGTATGATACTGGGGACAACAAAGATCGGCATATTAACTCTGAGCTTACAAGCATTTCTAATGAATCCAGTGGTTTGATGGATAGTTTCCAACAACCTCCAACCACATTTAGTGCACCAAAGCCAGTACAAACCTCAGTAGTAACTTTGCCTAACCCTGAAGCAAATGTTGGTTCCAAGCTTATACTTATGTTTACATCCATCAAACTACCATACCTTTATGGCCAGTTAACTCACACTCCTGTTCAAAAAGTTGCTAAACTGCAAACAGATTTAAATGATTACTTTACAAAAAGCAGTGGTGAAGGTCTACAGAGTGCTAATGTTGGAAGTGTTTGTAGTACACAGTATGCTGATGGTGGATGGTATAGAGGGATTGTTGTGTCTGCAGCAGGTGCCAAGGTGGAGGTGGCTTTTGCTGATTTTGGTGACAGCATGATGAAGATGTTAAACGACTTGAAAGTGCTCCCAAAACACCTTTCGGAAATGCCTCAGCAATGTATCCTGTTCAAAGCAGAAAATGTGCCTAACTTGACAGCAGACAAAGCAGAACAGTGCCTCATTAACAACAAAGTTGAAGTTACCTTGACCAGTAAAGAAGGTGAGAATCTCTAGAAATAATTAGTTCATAAAATCTAAAAGTTTATACTTATTTAAATAAATTAAGCAAGAACATTATTATGAAATTATGAATCTTATATAAAAGTATGAAACCCTAAAGGGTCTTGAATCTACACCTTATGAGTACCTAGATGAAAGGGTCTGTTGAAATTGTTTTGAAAAATATTTAAAACCCAATTTTCACCCTTGTATACATAAGAGGAAAGACTAGCAGGTGGCCAATTTCCCTAAATTATAGACTAGCCCCAGGATTTTGGATAAAATGACACCTTTATAGTAAAATATTGATTTTGTACAGTCTGGGCACATAATTTGATATTGTTATTCCTTTTATCTTCAGTGTTCCCATTCACGTACATATGTACGTGAATCACGCATAAAAACAAAAAATCACGTACAGAATTCAAAACAACCCTGCCCTTGTACGCTCGTTTCACGCGCAGAAAAAGTAGAATGGACACGTAAAAGATTCCCTTTTTGAGCACAAGTAATACGTGAATCTCTATCCAAAAATTGGAAAACCCAAATCTAACAGCTTCCATAATAAGAATTCAATGAACCGGGTATTCATTCGTTCTTCGTCTCGGCAGAGTCCGTAAGAATAATACTGATTGTTGTTGTTGTTTACAGCTGGATATTGGATAACTTTCGCTAGAGCCTTAATTATATCCTGCGGATTTGGCCTAATATTAAATGAAAAAAAAAAACACAAAAACAGTAATAATAGTCGATTATAATTACGCGGTTTTCGTTTATCATCGACACAAAAACAATTTGATTGTTTTGACTGAAATATGATAATAGATTACTGATGTATTTTTTAAATCCAAAATACAAAGGACTTGCGCTATGTATAACCAAGAAATAGATTACCGGTATTTCATTTTTTTGTTCCAATGATCCATCCAAAATTAAGTCCCAGAGGCGAGATGACGAATTCGTGAAAATAACATTTTTTTCTCGTAATGAAGCGAGGGTCCGGAACACTTTATTTTTTGAAGAGGGTGAACAGGTGATCAAACGGCGCCGACAGCAGGTGTTAAGCTATTTTTGGACAGTTGCCAGATTTGGCATGCGGCACACGCTTGTAAACTTCATGAGATGGAGACCCTTTCCATCATGAGAATAAAACGATATGATTACTTGGTCAACTATTTGATGGATTTATGTTCGAAAAAAACAGGATTATTTTTCATTTAATCATCCTTTTTTAATAACAGGTATGACTTTATCTAAAAAATTGCTTTCCAAAAACTACTATCAAGTAATTTACGATTTTACGTCCTTTTAGCTGCGATATGCGGGATTTGATAATCATTTAAAACAGAAAAAAAAGTTCTGAGACTCGCAAATCATTTATCAAAAACTTGACAATTATGTATCAAGTATCAGGCCTTTTTTTATGCTGTTTTTTGGGCCGAAATTCGGCCCCAATCCCCTCTTGAAAACATATACTTTTTTCCCCTATTTCAGAAAAAAATTCCCCTATCCAAAAGTCCTCAAAGGGCTTTTCCCTGACTAATAAGATCCTGCATTTTTTACTCATTTTAAATCAAAACGACTCGCACAAAAAAAATCGTCTGCAACACCGGGACACAATCTAGCTGCATTTTTATCAAAAATTAGCTGCCATATACAGAAAGGTAAAACTTGATTTGCAAACCATAAAATCTTGTTCATAAGTAGTTGCCAATCAATTAAAATGCCTTTTAAAAGCCATAAGCCATGTTTTGAGGTTGCTTTTTGACGGGACTGTCAAGTTTGGCAAGCACTCGTCGGCAGTTTTAAAAACACAATTATGGAGGAAAACAATAATTTTTTATGGGGAAAAGTATTAATTAAAAATTCTATGTGGTCTAGAAAATGCAAGCACTTGATTAATTTGGCATTAAAAAGTATAAAATTTACTGAAACAGGTATTGGAAAAGACTGCCCGTCACCAGCCAAACTGTACCAGTTACCGGACAGGTATAAAATTCGGATATGCAATTTATAGATTTATTCAACAGAACTAATCTATGAGAGCAAGAATATACTAATTAATGTAAAAAGACCTTAGAATCCATTAGAATAAACATTCCTCAACCAATTTTCATCCTCAAAAGTAATCTAATTTCCCCAGTTTGTGTTCGATTTTAAATAGCTGATTTTTGTGTTTTATTTACATGATTAATTGAGTTAATTCAGAGACACTTTCTCTGTTCCTACATCTGTTGCTATGACTGTTTCAGAATTGGTTATTTAGAAAGAAGACCTTAAAACAAGAAAGAACACAGACAGATTATGAACATGTATTAAATTTTTTCCACAGAAATTTGATTTATAGTTGATGAAAAAAAGATTTCTTCAGTTAGATAAAAAAAATAGGTAAAGAAAATTTGGGATTTTCAATTACAAAAAAATTCAATACCTTATTAGTGCCTATACATACATCATTAATTATGTATAGGCAGTTGTAGAAAATGTGACTTGTATCCAAATGCAAATATTCACAGGGTTTTCCTTGACGCAAAAAATGCGCGTCTTTGTCGCAATTTCAACTCAAATGACCCACAAAAAAATTACCTGTGCGACATTTGTGACGCAAGTTTCAAAATACAGCTCTGTGCTATGAACATGTATGATTGGAGATCTTTTTTCATAGATTTTCAGTTAGGTTAAAAATTGACATAACTCGCTTGTTAACAAGCGTCAGATACAATATTTCCGTGACCTCTGTTACTAGCCAGGTTTTCCAATTTTGATAAAATCAGTGCACTATTCTATTTTTAGGTACCCGATAAAATATGCAGACGGGTTATCGTGATTTAAACCACCTCAGACCCAATTTCTGGTCGTAAAATTAACTGTAAACCAAACACCGGATCTTACATAATGCAACAACAAATAAAAGTGTGTAAACTTCCATCGTCTGCATTTGGGCCATTCTTTCAAAGGCACAACAAAATAGAGCTGCTTTAGCGAGTTTGATGATGATTACTATGGTCCATCTACCAAAGGAGAAATTCGTCATTAAATCTGAATTTGTTTAATATTTTTATTTATAGCTTGAATTCTCCGAGGGTTAAAATGTTTTTGACCTTTTCCAAAATAGGAGGAATGAACAACCAAACCCCGAAAAATATGAAATGTATATGGCTCTGAAGGTGTTACAGTCTACTTTATTTTGTTTTTTATGAGCTCCCTAAGATTCTTTAAAGTTGTCCCCCAAAATTGGGGAAATGACCCTCAATTCTAAAGGTATGGGGGTCACAATGACCCTCAAAGTCTGAGGCCCAGGGAAAACCCTGATTCATATTTTATTTGTTTAACAATTTTGTGTCTCCTTAAATGAACTAAAGACCCCAAATACTGAGCTTGGGAGGAAATAATGATCCAAAAATGACAAGTCAAGGGAAAACCCTGCCATTATGATGGAAAAAGATTTCTACAATTTCTTGAGGCCAAATAATCATCTAAATGAGCTTACATGCCTTGATCATTGATCATAGTTAAAAATACACAAAAGTCATGACTTTTGATTGATTTTACTATTTTAATATGAAAATTCCCCTCTCTGTGAATTTTTCCCCTTCAGAAAGGACCCGCCACCTTTCCCCTAAACCTTAGAAAAAGGCCTGAGTATTTTCAATCTACTTGCTCAAAATCTAAGTTTGACAGTCTGAAGAAGATTAATTATCAGTAGAATAATCGGCTTTTGAAAATGTGATCATCCTGCATAAATTTCTGTCTTCATTACTTAGACTTAAACTCGAAGCAAAATAGTAAGATCGTAGGATTTGTAACTTGCTAAAATCAGATAACCAAGGTTTTCCCCATGATGCTTTGGCCATGTATTTGGACATAGGCTTGATCAATTAATTATGAATAAATTGAAAAATAAATAAACTGAAAAAGACAGCCACAGACCAGAGTATTTGTTGAGATACTTGCTTGATTTTGAATTTTTAAAGGGTGTTAGGGGTCCTTGATTTCTATGATAAAATTGCCAAAGCTGTCAATAGGTTGTTTTTTTACCTAAACTCGAGACATTAAACGCTTACGGCAGAAAGATTTAAAATACAGCTCAAATATTATTTGTTATATTATCACTATTTTGTAAGTACCCGATTATATAAAAGGGAAACTGACACTGCTTAGGTTAGTCTATTCCAATCAAAACAAAGTCTTAAAGTACACATAGTGAGATTATACATCTTGAAATTGCCAGTTATCTTTACATATCCTGGGTTATTAATATTATAGTTACATAAAAACAGATTTTCCAAAATTTTTTCAGTGCTTAAGTGACCTCAAAATGAACATTAAATCCTCCATCCAATCTTAGTATAGCAGTTTTGAATCATTTAACTGTACATTGTCTCGATGAAATAACTTTTTCCTTTAAAAAAATGAAACCCCTTACTTTTTAGGAAAAACCCCTAGTTAGCTCCACTGGCTGAAAGCCACTGGGGCTATTGTCATGGCGTTGTGTCCGTCGTGCGTCCGTCCGTGCGTGCGGTCGTAAACTTTTTCTTTAAAAATCTTCTCCTCAGAAACTATTGGATGGATTTCAACCAAACTTCACAGGAATGATCCTTGGGTGACCCTCTTTCAAAGTTGTTCAAGAAATTTTGATCCAATGAAAAACATGGATTTAATGGGCGTGGCTAATTTCCAAATATGGTAAAAAGTGACTTTTCTCAGGTTCTAATCAATGGATACCAATTAAATTTTACATGAATGATCCTTGGGTGACCCTTGATCAGTCTACAAAAAATTATTGTGATCAGATGAAAAATATGTATTTTATGGGCGGAGGTCATTTCTCTATATGTTATATAGAGGAAACTTTGAAAATCATTTTCTCAGAATCTAACTTATAGATATCAACCAAATTTTACATGAAAGATCCTAGGGTGACCCTTTATCAGTCTACAAACAATTTTTTTGATCAGATGAAAAATATGTATTTTATGGGCGGAGGTCATTTCTCTATATGTTATATAGTGGAAACTTTGAAAATCATTTTCTCAGAATCTAATTGATAGATATCAACCAAATTTTACATGAATGATTCTTGGGTGACCCTTTATCAGTTTACCAAAGATCATTGTGATTGGATGAAAAATATGTATTTTATGGGCGGAGGTCATTTCTCTATAATGTTATAAAGTGGAAACTTTGAAAATCATTTTCTCAGAATCTAATGGATAGATATCAAACAAATTTTACATGAATGATTCTTGGGTGATCCTATATCAGCCTACTAAAAATTATTGTGTTTGGATGAAAAATATGTATTTTTTGACGGAGGTCATTTCTCTGTATGTTATATAGTGGAAACTTTGAAAATCATTTTCTCAGAATGTAAATGATGGATATCAATCAAACTTCATTAGTATGATCCTTGGATGATCTATTATCATGCAGCCAAAAATTATATTGATTTGATGAAAAATATGTCTTTTATGGGCGGAGGTTATTTCTCTATATGTTATAATAGTGGAAACTTTGAAAATCATTTCAACATCAGTAGAACCCAAAATATCTTAAAATCTAGTCAAAACCTAGATTTGCTATTACAAGAAATTCAAGCCTGTGGAGCGACACAAGCCATTCATGGCTTTCTAGTTTTTCAAAATCCCACCTTTCAGGGGGTGACAAAAACCCCTTATCCAAAAAAGCAGTGGGAACACTGATCTTTATATTGTAAAATCTACAAAGGACTTGAATAAATTGTTTTACTTGCAGGAGGTGTTTATCCTACGTTTTCTGGACAGATAACCAGCAAGCAAACCTTGGACAAACTTTTAGATCGTCCAGCTGTATTTAAGGGTGCAAGCAGCAGAAATTTTGGAGCATCAAGACAGATGAAAGAAGATCCCAGGTAATTACAAAATGTGGTTTGACGCTTGCTTCTGAGGATAGAGTCCTGTGGCACTTCCTGCAAAATGATTTCAACAATTAAATTTCTTGCAATGTCATGTTACTTACTATCTAAAGCCCGACTTTCAAATTCACTGATCATTTCCAATATTTGTTTTCTTCCAATGCATTGATAAGAAAATCATAATTGTAAATCTGAATGGAATGTGCAGTGGTAGTCTAGCAAAAGGTGTAGGCATAGCACTGGTGAAGGAAATACACAGAAGCCATAGTAAAGTGCTCAAGCTGTCAAGATATTACTGACTACTGTAATAAGTGAGCAAATTCAGGTAAAACATTAACCCTTGTCATGCTGAACCCGGATTATTCCTGCTTAGACAGGAGGTATAGACAAAGATCAGCCTGCACATATGTGCAGTCTGATCTTATTTGATACCACCTGAAGTTCATTTTTAAACCAGAAAGGTATAAAACAATGCATGTCCGAAATCAATACTCACATTTGGTAACTTCCAGTGCTTTTAGCACTTTGATTTTGCAGTTAGTTTGCAAATATTGTATTCAGCATGACAAGGGTTAACTTGTAAACTATATTGAAGACTATATTTCAAGATATCTTCATGTGCAATATATGGTTAGAGTGATTCTTGCAAACTGTCTTTCTCATAATGGTTTGTGTTACAAGGGAAATTTTGTTTCAAAGAATTGAAATATATGATTATCAAAGAGTCAGTTCAGAAGCCACCATCATAACACAGTTGTTAGGGCATCAGACTTTCAGTTCTTCATCATTATGCTGTCAGTTGGATGCCTTTCTTCTACACACATATTTTCTGACCTTTGTATACAACCATTAATAACATTAATTGTTTCAGACAAAGTCCATCCTCAGATTCAGCATTTTCGAAACAACAGGTTGCTGTGGGGTCCAGCCAAGAGGTGACAGTGACCTATGTCAAAGATCCAAGTAACTTCATGGTATGTCCAAAAATTATCTAGTTTCGGGAATTCAGAGCTACAGATAGAGGGGACAATTTGGATTTAGGTCAAAGTATATCATTATAATAGCCCAATGTTATTAGTGCATGTTTGAATTTTCATGCAAGTACCCACAACATAGGATTTCATAGAGAAATTAAGATTTTAGACCCCCACTTATCTTTTCCTCTGTTTCCACAAGAAATATATTTACTTGTTTTCCTAATACAAGATGTTTTCCTTGTTAAGAATCTACTATATGTTGGAAAATCTAGGGAATTAGTTTTGTAGATAGCAACTACAATTACATTGAAGTTTGATTACTGCACAAGCTAAAGCTTATGGAATATCTCTCACCAAGCTAATGGAATATCTCTCAAACACTCAATAACATTATTTGAAGGGTCTGTGCAAAACCATTTTGAGCGCATATGAATTTATAGGCAGTTACCCTTAGTTTTGCTCTGACCCCTCAAAATGCTTTTGTAGATTGTTTTGGACAAGATGAACTCAAGCCTTGATCTTGTTATGAGCCAGATGGAAGAGTTTTATAAAAGCCTGCCTCCTGATGGTGAACGTCTACTCAACCCGTCTCTGGGTCAGCAGTGTGTGGCACCCTTCAGTGAAGATGAGCTGTGGTACAGAGCAATTGTGACGGGTAAGGTGCAAGTCCCATCTTTTTGTAGGGTAATCAGAGAAAGATCATTTTGCAGCTATCAACTTATCATATGGTATCACTTTGCTGCCCTATATAATCTTAAAAATAGTTGATTATTTGTTTAATTTATAAATCATAGCTGCCTGTCTGCTAGGCACTTAGTAAAACCAAACCCAGATATCCACACAACAGTTCTTGGGTCTGACATGACTTGAGCTCAGCTGTTTTCGGAGAAGACCCAAGGTATTATGACCACCTTGGTGCCGTATGTATTTGCCTTGGTGTGTTCACCATCACAAGAGCTATCAAGGGGGATAACTCAAGAAACATTTTTGTTAGAGTTATGCACCTTTTTCAACTTAGATTATTTTGCATTATCCAGCACCTGCAGCCCAGTGTTACACTTGTAGGAGGTACTCTTATTAATGTTCTGAGCTTAAAGCTGCAGATTGGTCAGTCTGTCATGGCTTAAACACTCATATGGACTCCTTGTGCTATTGCCTTGATATTTGAAGCATTAGCCATTACTTAAATTAGCCTTAAATTAGTATTGATATTGGATATGGCTAATGGTGACGATTGCTTGTCTGGTAAGCAAAATCTATCAAGTGGCTCTTTTTGAGGAAGAATAGTAGAAGGTTATGTAGCATGGACCTGAAGATTTTATTTAGAGTACCATATGGTTCCTTCCATATCAAACCACAGGCTTTGTGGGTATGTCTTTGTGCATACATCTCTATGCTTCGACCAAGCACTGGTTATACCAAGAAATGGCGTAACTGATTGTACAGAAAGGTGGTAAACCCCATGCAATACTTAAAAGAGATAAAAAAGAAAATTTTGCGTATAGCCTATAGGCAACCAAAGCATTTTAAACACACCTTGAATAAGCTTGATAAGCATTGTTTTGGTGCCTCACCAACAATGTCCTATAATATTTGAATTTTAGGTCTAAAGTCCAGTGGACCAGCTGAAGTGTTGTATGTAGACTATGGAAACAATGAGTATACAGACAGAGAGACTCTTAAAATCATCAAACCCCAGTTTATGAGTCTACCAGCCCAGGCCATCTTGTGTAGTTTGGCAGGTTAGCAGATGACCTACGTCTCGGGAAGGAAATAACCCCGTTGAATATTTTTGATATTTCAATAAATATCCGTAATTTCTTCATTTTATCACCTAAAATCAGGTCATAGTATAAATAGAATATCAAATTTGTGCTCATTCATTACCAAATTTATTAAACTCATTATCTAAAACAGATATAAACTCGGAAAAGCCTTGTTTTTATTAGCTCACCTAAGCACAAAGTGCTCAAGGTGAGCAATTGTGATTGTACAATGTCCGGCGTCCGGCGTCAGTCATGCGACGCCCGTCAGTCGGCGTCCTTTGTCCACAATTTCTTTAAACATCCTCTCCTCCTAAACCATTGTGCCAAACTTGATGACACTTGGCAGGGATGTTCCTTGGGTCAAGCTCTACCAAAGTTGTTCAAATAAATGAAATCCACCCTTAACTTTCCTTTACCTTTAGCAAAAAGGGTAACAATTGGAAAATCTTCAAACATCTTCTTCTCTGAAACCAGAAGGCAGACAGCTTTCATATTTGGTATGTAGCATCATCTAGTGGACCCCTACCAAGTTTGTTCATTTCAAGACCATTGGGTCATATTTTGGCTTTCCCCAGGCGCAACCCTTTTAACATAGAATCAAAGAGTGAAAATCCTTAAAACCTTCTTCTCTTACACTAGATGGCAGACAGCTTTCATATTTAGTATGTAGCATCATCTAGTGGACCTCTTCCAATTTTGTTCATATCAAGACCATGGGGTCATATTTGGGCTCCATCCAGGTGCATCGCTTTTTATTAGCTCACCTGAGCACAATGTGCTCTAGGGGAGCTTTTAGGGTGATGCTGAGTCTATGAAACTTTACCAGAATGTTCCTTGAGTGACCCTTTTCAAAAATTTTGATTGGCCCATAAATATGGGTGTGGCTGGGCTGGGCGTATTTTGAGCATGAAATCTTTGAACAACATCTCCTCCTGAACCAGCCGTGGCAATAGCGCAGTTGGTAGCGCGCCGGACTTCTAATCCAGAGGTCTATATTCGCACGGGTTCGATCCCCGGCCGCGGCACTTATCCTTTCCGACATTTGTCTTCCACCAATGGGTAGATAATCGTAAACCTATGTGGAATAGCAACTGGAGGAAAGGGATGTGGTGGTAGTACTGGTGTGAGAAATACCAGGAATCCATCGTTAGGTGCTCCAGTCGTTGCGATATAACTGAGAGATTGTTGAAAGCGACGTAAAACCCCAATTCAAATCAAATCCTCCTGAACCATTTGGTCTGTTTCAATGAAACTTTACCATAATGTTCCTTGGGTGACCCTTATCAAAAATTGTTGGGGAATTTTTGATTGGCCCATAAATATGGGCGTGGCAGGGTTGGGCTTATTTTGAGCCCGAAATCTTTGAATGACATCTCCTCCTCCTGAACAACGGAGCTGATTTCAATGAAACTTTACCCTAATGTTCTTTGGGTTACTCTTTACAAAAAAAATCCCGAAATTTTGATTGGCCCATAAGTATGTGGGTTTCAGGGTGGGGCTTATTTTGAGCTCAAAATCTTTTAACAACATCTTCTCTTGAACCACTGGGCCGATATCAATGAAACTTTACCAGAATGCTCCTTTGAACAACTCTTTAGTTTGCAAAATTTTGATTTGCTTAAAAATATGTGCATGGTAGGGGTGGGGGTGGTGGGGGCTTATTTTGAGGTGTCACAGTAAAGAATGGGTGGGCAGGTTCTATTTTCACTTTAAACTCTTGGAATTTTATCTCCTCTCCAACAATTAGGCAAATGTTAATGAAACTTTGTCAGAAAGTTACTTGGATGGGTTCCACTGGACCAGTAAAATTCAGGTGAGCGGTTTAGGGCCATTCTGGCCCTCTTGTATAGAATCAAAGAGCGAAAAGGCATATTTTTCTTGCTCTTGGCTGAAAACATTCCATGGTATTGATCTTGTGTAGAAATTATCTTTTTGTTGACATCTGCCTATTTAATTAATGTGATGTCTCAGGGGTCAAGGAGACTCAGGTGAGCAATCTAGGACCATCATGGTCCTCTTGTCTGTTTATAGATAACTCGTTTAATAAGATCAGTAAACAATGACCACTCATTCAATATCCTGTAAAAATAGTCTGTATGGCCTGATTACATTACAAAATTTAGTGGTAACCTCAGAGTTAACTTTTATGATACTTGTGGTTAACCTAAAGCCTAGTTCAACTAGCTAAATTTGTAGCATGATTGGCTATCAATCATATGGTTTTCAGTTTGATACCCTTGCTTAGCAAAAATTTTATCACTGGTCTGACAATTGAGACAAATTATTGATTCCCGGGGTTTGTGAATAGAATATTTATCTACATTTTTAGCTCGGCTGTTTTCGGAGAAAGCCCGAGGTATTGCTATAGCCGTCGTTGCCGTGCGAAAACTTTGGCATTTTGTTATATCTCTGGTTCAACTGAAGGCATTCACTTGAAACTTGGCACACATGTTTACCATCAAAAGAGCAACCTATAATATCAAGGGGGATAACTCTTGATGCATTTTGGGCAAATAATGCCCCTTTTTCGTCTTAGATTTTTTCCCACCATCCAGCCCTCGACAGCCGAGCGTAGGCACCCGTAGGTGGTGCTCTTGTTCGCAAGAAATGATCTGGAATTCTTGTAAAAGTGTTCCTACCGTCTGAATTATAAAAAGAAATAAGTTTGTAATAAACCAGAACTCAATTTAACCACATCATGAAGTTAATGACCATTCTGCTCAGGGTCCAAAGAATTCAGAAAAAGGCACTCGTCCTGCAGGGCAAGTCACTTGAAAAAGCTACTCGTCCTGCTTTGAATGTCACTTGCCCTACAATTGGCCAATGATCTTTTAAAAAATTTACTTATATCTGAAAATGTTATTTTAGAGTGCAGACGAAACAAAAAGACAAAATTTATGACGTCAAATTAACTTTAACTTCGGAGTTTAAATACCGATAAAATGATTCTGACGAGGGAAGTAATTTATTTTTTAACATACGATATTGAGGATTTTTCATGTTTAATT
Source organism: Fragum whitleyi (assembly GCA_948146395.1). Taxonomy (NCBI): domain Eukaryota; kingdom Metazoa; phylum Mollusca; class Bivalvia; order Cardiida; family Cardiidae; genus Fragum; species Fragum whitleyi. The sequence goes on from OX411548.1 coordinate 44,099,738, forward strand.
CAATGATTGTGTCTATATACGATTAAAGAAGTAGTAAATACAAACAAAACACATGAAAAACCTTTGAATTCTCGATAATTTCCATGTTTTTCAGATCTATAAACATTTTTGATGTTCGGGTACAGGGTTATATCATGCCAATACCTGAAGTTCATTTTTAGAAATCAAAGTACATGACTGTCTACAGTTTGAGTTTGTTGCGAACTTCTATCATCATTAAATTTATTTGTAGCCCCTTTTCTGTCTTTTATCCATATTTACCCAGACACTAGGCATTGTTATTTAGTGCCATTAATTCTCCACTCGTCCGGGCGGACGACTGACTTAGAATTTCCACTCGTCCTCCATGAATTCTTACTCGTAAATAAGAGCGGACAAGTGGATTCTTTAGTCCTGCTGCTGTGCACAAAGCTTTGACAGACAGTTTAGGCTGAGATCAGCCTGCAAAAAAAGTGTAGTCTAATCGTAGCCTATAATGCCTGTTTCTACTAAAAAAATTGTTGGAAAAACTTGAATCAATGTTGTTGAAATGTCTGAACAATTTGCAATTTGTTTGAAACAAAATTTAGATTCAACAGGATACAGGAGTCTAGGTATGAGAGGGTAATGCCAGTCTGAAATCTTTATTTCTAAATGAAACCCTATGTTTTGGGTACTCATTTGAATCGTCTTGATGTGGCGTTTCAAATGAGTACCAACAACATAGTGTATGAGTCAGGAATTATTAAATATTTTTATTTTAAAACCAAAAATGAAAACCCCTCTATCTGTAGCTCTTAGGATAAGGAAAATGTCCTTTTCAGGTGTGGCGTCTGTTCAAGGGTTCTGGTCTCCGGAGCATATTGTTCAGTTTGAGGAGATGGTGTTAGATAATTCATTCATGGCAAAGTTCGTCTCCAGTCATCAAGAAATGGGTGAACAGGTGTATAAAGTGGAATTGACTGATAAGGAGGGAAAGAGCCTGAATCAGAAATTTGGAACAAAAACAAACACCTTGGCACTGGAAACAAATGTGACCTCACCTACCTCAAGGTCATTTTCGGCTCCTAGAATGGGTGGAGATATGAAAATAACAGTAAGTTTGATAGTTTAGAGAAATATTGTCCGAGGGAGACTAAAACCATGTAGATGCAGATTGAATGATTCTGTATTTATGAGGTTTTGGTAACCAAATGACAATAAGTAGTATGCTTTTAGTAATATGTCCATTGATAAATTGGTTATAACAATGTAGATTTTATTGCTTCTTTACATAGGGGACAAAAGTTATAACAATATTTGAATAAATCCTTGTTATATTAACTCATTATAATTCAACAGTTTCAACAATTAAGAATTTGAGAAAAAAAAACCCATTTTTCCAGATATTTTGTCCTTGGTAGAGGAACTTTCATTTGCCATCAATCAATTTGTAAAAAGGGTTACTTAATTATAGGTGTGGTGACTCATGAAAAATATATTGTACACAGATGTACAAATAAGGGGAGGGTGGAGGGGGAGTGGTCTCAAAACTTGATTTCACATTGAAACCTTTTATTTTGATTACTCACTGGAATTGTCTTGGCAAGAAAGTTCCAATGAGAGCCCAGTATGCAGGTTTTGTGCAAGTGTTATTTCAATCTATATGTATCATTCTTAAATAAAAAAATAAAATGCATACACTATTTTAATGGGTCAGTGCAAAACTATTGTTTCCATGATTTTTTTGGCACCTACATTAGTGTTGCAATACCTCCATATATTTTTTGATCATGACATGTTTTCAGGTGAACTCTGGTGGTGGAGACGGTTGGGATGAAGGTGGAGATAACAGAAGTGTTGGATTTGGGAATAAAGGATCTTTTGGTGGTAGACAGGAGAGGGGTGGTGGGGATGCTGGTGGTTTTGGAGGGAGGTCAGATAGAGGAGGATTTGGAGGTGGTTCAAGAGGAGGTGGTTTTGGTGGAGGGTCAGGTGGAGGAAGATCTGGGTTTGGGGGACAATCTAATGATGGTGGATTTGGATCAAGATCTGAAGGTGGATTTGGTGGAAGATCAGGTGGTGGCCGTAGTGGTGGATTTGGAAGTGGTGGAGATTCTGAAGGTGGAGGTGGATTTGGAGGACGATCTGGTAGTGGTTTTGGTGGTGGTGGCCGTAGTGGTGGATTTGGCAGTGGTGGAGATTCTGAGGGTGGAGGTGGATTTGGAGGACGATCTGGTGGTGGTTTTGGTGGTGGTGGCCACAGTGGTGGATTTGGAAGTGGTGGAGATTCTGAAGGTGGAGGTGGATTTGGAGGACGATCTGGTGGTGGTTTTGGTGGTGGTGGTGGCCGCAGTGGTGGATTTGGAAGTGGTGGAGATTCTGAAGGTGGAGGTGGATTTGGAGGACGATCTGGTGGTGGTTTTGGTGGTGGTGGTGGCCGCAGTGGTGGATTTGGAAGTGGTGGAGATTCTGAAGGTGGAGGTGGATTTGGAGGACGATCTGGTGGTGGTTTTGGTGGTGGTGGTGGCCGCAGTGGTGGATTTGGAAGTGGTGGAGATTCTGAAGGTGGAGGTGGATTTGGAGGAAGATCAGGTGGTGGTTTTGGTGGTGGTGGCCGCAGTGGTGGATTTGGAAGTGGTGGAGATTCTGAAGGTGGGGGTTTTGGTAGACAAGGTGGTAGTGGAGGGTTTGGAGGAAGATCAGAAGGATCTGGATTTGGAGAGAGGAGTGGTAGGTATCTTTTCTCATATCAGAATGGTAAAAAATGAGGCAGATAGAAGTGATTATTCTAGGTATGGTGATTGGGGAATTGACCCACTTTTTTCAAAAATCCCCTATATTTTCTAGTATTGTGGGGGATTTTTTTGCTATGGAAAAAGAGTATGGAATACCATTTATTTCTCAATTGAAACAATTTTTTGCTGAAATTCCCCACAGTAATAAAATCCTAGAATAAACACTGCAATAGAAGCTATTTGCTTTAGCTTGTCAAGGACTCTGTTCAACATGTGCTATTACAATTATAATTATGTACCAAAGGTATTTAAATTTTTAGATAAGAAACTTGATATCAAATTTAAGGAGATTTTGATAACCATAAATAATGTAAGATAACTTGTTACTTCTGACATTTATCATTAGCTTGATTGTTTGGGAACTTAATTGTAGTTCGCATCTATGTTATTATTGAAGATATTAACTTAAAACTATGTCTGAAGCACAAAAGCTATCCATCCCCAATCATAGCACAGTTGGTAGCACATCAGACTATCATTGAAAGGGCCCCAACTTTGATCCTCAACAGCAACACTCAACAATTATCTCCAACCAATCTGTGGATAATTGTAATCCTTACTGGGAATGCAGTTGAAGGCTAGGAAAGGTAAGATATGGTAGTACAGGTGCAAGAAACACCAGGAATTCAATTTTAGGTGTTCCAACTGCCACAAAATGACTGAAAAAGCAGTGAAAAACCCCATTCAAACAAACAAAAGTTATTTGAGATTTTTAACAAAAGAGGTTAATGTCATTATCGTCTCAAAAATGGGGGTATTTGTCAACATTGATTGACCCAACTAACAATTAAGCTATCAGAGTACTCTACAAAGGGATTAGTGATTCCATAGTTTCAAACTTGGAACAACAATGCATAAACACAGCACAAGCAAAGGTCTAGAATAAGGACCACTTAACCCTTGTCCATCATGCTGCTCATGGCATATTCTTGATGTACTTAAGGTAGTGGACCTATAATAGATCTGCAACATTTCGGCAGTAATGAACTTACACAGTGTTAACCAAGGTTTCCTAATGATTTTCATTAGGAAACCTCGGTTAACACTGTGAAAGATCACATGTTCTGAAATGTTGAGGAACTATTATGGTTCCACTACCTTGAGACATTAACAGACACTAAAGGCTAAGATCAGCCTCATATTGCAGTCCAATCTTATCCTTTACTACCTACTTATTTCACAATTAGTATGGTAGAAACTTAAGCAAGACTGGTTGATAAAAAAAAAGACTATTTTAAACAATACATACATTCAGCAGTCTAAGGGTTAATCCTCCTGCTATTCACAAAGCTTTGACATACAGTGTAGACAAAGATTAGCCTGCACAGATGTGCATATGCAGACTGATCTTAGCCTACACTGGCTGCTTTGTCTTCAATTGTTGGGGGAAAACCTTGAGCCAGATTGGTTAAATTTACAAAAAAAAATACGGCATTCATTTGAAATAGAATTTTAATTCAGCAGGATATAGTTTTAGCAGGCTATAGTTTTATCCTTCTCCTGCTGTTCTTGACATTTTCCTGCTGTACACAAAGCTTTGAGGAGTCACTAAGCTTAAGAAGACACTATAGAATAAGATCAACCTGCACAGCTGTTCAGTCTGATCTTGGCCTACACTACCTGCTTCCTCCACTTCAAGTGTGTGGAAAAGTCTTGAGACAAACTGGTTCAATTTAAAAAAAAAACAAATGACAATAAATTTGAAACACAATTTAAAGTCAGCAGGTTATGAAACACAATTTAAATTCAGCAGGTTATGGGTTAATGAAATGTATATTCCCTATACAGGTGGTGGTGGGGGATCAAAGGACTGTTTTAAATGTGGACAATCAGGTCATTTTGCTAGAGAGTGTCCCGATGCCTCAGCCAAAGGTAAGCCTTGTGATAACCTAGAGGTCTTGAAAAAGCGATAGAGATCAGTCTGAAATCATATTTCTCAACAAAACCATCCTTGCATTAAGGATGACAAAACAATGATGATTGTTTGCAAATTATTACCCGATTTTCACGCAAGTGCATGTGCAAAGCAGGTTATAATTTGCTAACAGTTTGCAATGTTTTTCATCCTGAATGTAGGGCAATTGTTATGGGTACTTGTTGAGAATTGTCTCAATAATCTGAGTACCCACAACACAGTGTTTATATTATTTATATTGAATATTTAGATATAGAAAATCATTTTACCCCACTCTATCTGTACCCACAACACAGTGTTTATGTTATGTATATTGAATATTTAGATATAGAAAATCATTTTACCCCACTCTATCTGTACCCACAACACAGTGTTTATATTATTTATATTGAATATTTAGATATAGAAAATCATTTTACCCCACTCTATCTGTAACTCAACTGTTATGATGTAGTATCTCTGTTTTTGCATGTATATTGACTACCAAAAAAGCTCTATATACTTTCAAAAGAGATAAAAGAAAACAGCCGTACATTCAGGGTAAGGAGGTGCAAACTTAGCGAATTATACCTGGCTTTGCATGTGGAATTGTGTAAAGTAGGGGTGTAATTGCAAACAGTTGGCACAGTTTTGTCAGCTTGAAAGCAGGGCTACTTTCTCTAAACTTTAATCACTGTGGAGAAGGAAATGCTGAGTGACAAGAAACCACATGAGATACTCTAACAAACTGTAAAACTTTATGCATTAGCTAGAAAAAATTATCTGTTAAAAATTAAGAACCAAAACTGTGTTCTTATGGTCTACAAAATAATGAAACCCTTTTACAAAATTCATACATCAAACTTGCAATCCTGAAACCACTGCTTTTGAACCAAGGAATACAGTTTCCCCATGGTCGTAAAAACAGGGATAATTCATGATTTTTGCCTGACAATGATGCAAATTATCTGCCCTGGCAGATCATATTATACTATAAATCACATTACAATAGACTTATGATTTATTTGTTATTTGTTATGCTTGCTAACACATTTGGAAGGAAGGAATAAGGAGTGTTACAAATGTGGTCAGGTGGGTCATATCGCCAGAGACTGTCAAAATTCAGGTAAAAAAAACCGTACATGTCCAGTTATTTACCTGTAAATAAATATTGATAGATAGCTGGTCATGTACCTTTATCTTCTACGAGAGAATGGATTGGATATTAGAAGATGAAAAATGAATGGATTTTGGAAACCCTAACATTCTAACTTCAGCTTGAATAATCTGTAGTTAAATGTAGTGAGAACTCAGGGGTGTGGAAATACGTATTTTCTCTACTTGTCCATGGACAAGTCAAAAATGATTTTCTGCTTGTCCAGGATCAACATGAACTTTTCCACAAAAAAGAAGAGAATAGATATATTTTTAGAAACAGCATTTTCTTCTTTATAAACAATGTTTTCTACCTTATGATATAAATATTAGGCTTATTAATCTCTGAGATTTATCTAGTTCCATTCATAGATTTGCCCTGTTAATTTCTTGTCCTGGGACAAGTAGCCTTCGAAAATGTACTTGTCCACAGGTTAAAAAGCCCATGTCGGGCAAGTCGGGCATGGGAATTCCACACCCCTGGGTCTAAGTTGGCCCTCAATGAAAATGTTTGAACTAAATGGCCGAAAAATCCAAAATGGCACTTTTTACATGAATGAATGATATGATTGAATAGCCATTATTTGACTGGAAACAGTGATCACTTAATTGAATTGATGCTTTTCAAGTACATTAGACTATTAGCTCAGTCTGTTATACTTGTTGCTCTTAATCTATTTTGAGCTGTTTAAGGGAAAACCCAAGGTATTGTAAGAGATTGCTATTACTCAAGCTTCTATAAACTCTGGATGCAATCATGTTTTTGGGTGATTTAAACATATATATGAATTTTAATTAAGATTTTGGGTTATTTACTTCAATAAACTATACAAATGGACAAATTGCACAACCTTTGTCTTTGAATTTAACACATGTGAATCAATCCCTTTAACCTTGGTTCTTATTGCAAGTACATTACTAGTTCTCTAAATGATTATCCTTTATGACATTTGTCCATGCCAAATGATTAATAATCTGTAACCTATGTGGGAAAGCACCTTGAACATAGGAAAGGATGTAAAGGTATTACTGATGCAAGAAATATCAGGAATCCATTGTTAGGTGCTACAGCTGTTGCGATATGACTGAAAAATCGTTTAAGTAGCTTTAAACCCCATTTAAACAAATCTATTTCATTCACTAATAACTTGCTGAACCCTTAATATTCCTGCTTTGGCATGAGGTATAGACAAAGATCAGCCTGCACATATGTGCAGTCTGATCTATGTCTATACCACATGGTTTTCCTATTAAACAAGGAGTCAAAATGATCTTTTCCAAAATAGGTAATGACTCAAATTAGTGCATCTGATGCTTTTGGAACTTTGATTTTAATTCAATTTTACCAAAGGTTTTATTTAGTGTGATGAGGGTAAACATGTTTTTCAGGTGGTGGTGGTGGTGGTAGGGACTGTTTCAAGTGTGGTGAGACTGGTCACATGGCCAGGGATTGTCCAAATCCTGCTAAAAGTAAGTATCTGAACTCCAAAATTAAAATTGTTTATTACGGTTAATTTTCAGGTCGGCTGTTTTCAGAGAAAACATGAGGTAATGCCAGGGGTATGGAATTCCCAGGCTCATATTGTCCGACATGGGTTTTTCAACTGCAGACAAGTACATTTTTTAGGCTTCTTGTCCATGGACTTGTAAGTAACAGAGTAAATCTTGGAATGGTACCAACTAGAAAGAAGCAATTAATTATCATATGTTTGAAATGGTAGAAAACCTTGATTTTAAGGAAGAAGACTGGATTGCAGCATTTTCTTCCTTAAAAACATTGTTTTCTCAAAATATTTGTATTCTAATTTTTGTGGACAAGTTCATTTCGATCCAGGACAAGAAGAAAATTTAATTTTACTCATCCAGGGACAAGTTGTGAAAATCTGTATTTCTGCACCTCTGACTGCTAAAGCCTTTGCTGCAACTTGGTCATGCAAATACTTTGACATTTTGTGGCATCTTTGGTTCTTTTAAAGGCATTCGTAAGACTGTCAATCTAGAGGTCCCGAGTTTGATTCCTGTTGGCAAAGCTCATCCTTTCCGACTTTTTGACTCCAACTAATGGGTTGATAATTGTAGACCTATGTTGGATAGCAGTTTGAGGCTAGGAAAGGATATAATCATAGTACTGGTGTGAGAAATGTGAGAAATACAGGAGTGTATTTTTAGGTGCTCCAGCTGCTGCGATATTACTGAAAACATGTTTAAAACAGCCTGAACCCCATTCAAATAAAGAAATCTTTAGACATTCACTTGAACTGAAGTGTACATGTTCACCTTTGAAAGAGCAACCTATTCTATCAAGGGGAATAAGTCATAATGCATTTTGTATGAATTGGGCCACTTTTTAGCTTGGTATTGTCATCACCTTGGTGTTGGCGTGCAAACTTGGTCATATCTCAGTGTTAAATGAAGATATCTTCATGAACTTTGACATGTGTGTTCATGATCACAAGAGCTTTCTAGACTATCACAGATTGCAGCTCTGGAAGCATTTTTGTAAGATTTATGCCCCTTTTTCGCCTTATGTATTTTAATTTCTGATAATTATCTCTCATCAATTTGTAGTTAATCATAATCCTAAGTGAGAGAATCAGCTAGGAGCTAAGAATAGATGTAGTGATAGGCTGTCTTTGTGAGAACTACCAGGAAGCCATGAAGGATATGCAACTACTGCAAAATGTTTGAAATTTTAGCTGTGGAATTTAGCCCACCCATTTTAACAAAATAATTTTCACACTATCTTCTAAGTATTTATTTCAGCTTTAATCAAAAAGCCAAACAAAACTGTAAATAAGCTTTTATTAGCATGAGTTTTATTTTTCCCCAATATTTCACTACTGGTTTTTAAGTCCTTATTTATGGTATTAAAATGACAAGTTGAGGGGGTATGTGCAAAACTATTGTAAGTACCTAAACATTCAAAGGCACTTACAATAATTTTGTGCTGACCCTTCAAAGTACTGTCTCCTATTACCCAATTCTTTAGTGTGGGAAATATTGTATTGGCTTCTATCCTTCCCTTTTGAATATGTTGTATATGTTAACCAGGTAGAGGTGGGAGAGAATGATTAAGAGTTCAGCTTTAAAAAGTTGTAACTGCATATATATTTTAAGCTCAGCCATGGGATTGTCCTAACCCTTTGAAAGGTATTGAGGGATCAGAGCAAAACTAATTTAAGGGGCCTGTTTTAAAATATGTAGATACTTGCAATAGATTTGCAATGATCCCTCAGAATGTGTTATAATTTGTCATGTCCTTATCCATTTATGGATATTTCAAAGCTGCTGGGATGTTACAGGCCCTCTTGTGCCTCTTGTTTCCTATTTAACTGTGTTCTAAATATTAACCAGGTGGAGGTGGTGGGAGAGAATGTTTTAAGTGTGGTGAGACTGGACACATGGCCAGAGATTGTCCTAACCCTGCTAAAGGTATTGAGTGGTCAGAGAAAAACTATTGTAGGGGCCCATGGATATACAGGCTCTTATGGTAGTTTTGCTCTGATCCCTCAGTATGTTATAAAAATCACCATTCTATTTGGGAAAAAAGATGGAATATGTTACTCATTAGGCATAAAGGGACCGACCATCAGTGTTGTGTGAAAAAAGTAGACAATGGGCCACAAATTTAGCTCAGTGAACCTTAGAATTGGTTAGAACGTTTGGATTTATAAAATCTCTGACAAATTAAAATTTGTCTCTTAAGGTAGTGGACCCCTAATAGTTTTGAAACATTTCGAAACTAATGATCTCTAACAATATTGACCAAGGTTTGTAATGACAGTTCTTAAAATTGAAGTGCTTTCTGTTAAAAGTTCTTTACTTCCAAGACATTGCAGAACTACTACATGTCCACTACCTTAAGATTAATTTTAGACATATTCTTATGCGAGATAGAGAGCTGCTACATCCCTCTGGTTCTTGCATTGACATGCAGCACTGACAAAAACTATTGTGCACGTATGTATAGCTATGCACTTTGTATTTTTATAACAGGATGAGGATTTAATCTCATGACAAATGCACAGTTTTGGCATACATTGTAGATTAAGATCAGACTGCTTTACATGTAGTCTGATCTAAGCCTTATTTGTGTCTGAATGGTTGATAAATCTAAAAAAATTCAATGTGAAACAAAAATAAAATTCAGCTGGCCGAGCCCAGGCTATCTCAGCGTCGGTGGTAATGGTAAGGGCTGTTGATCCTGAGATTGTGAGTACAAAGATGAAATGTGGTTTGTGCTGGTGTGAGAAAATACGGGAAACTATGGGTAGGTATACCAGCATCCATGATATAACTGCAATATTGTTGAAAGTTGGGTTAAATTCAATACAAACAAACAGATTCAGCACAAGGATTAAGTTTTGACATTTCAACAATTTCATGTGTAGGATGAAAATACGCTAAGTAGCCTGGACAATCAAGTAGTGCATCAAAATTAATTTTTGGGTAATGAATAACAATTTTAGGTCTGTATTCATCTATTGAGCACATTGTTAAGACTTCGATCAGACTGTGCAGCTGCACAGACTGATCTGAGTCTCAACGTTGTGTGCATTTGTAATTTTTGGAAATGTCACGGTCAGACATAATTGAATAGAAATTGTTGTCTATTTCAGGAGGTGATAGAAGAGGTGGTGGTTTTAACACAGATAGTCGTGGAGAATCTGGTGGCTGGGGATCAAATTCTGGATCCGGTGGTGGTTTTGGAGAAAGGAAATCTGGTGGATTCGGAGCACGGTCTGGCGGTTTTGGTGGTAGATCTGATAGTGGAGGTGGTGGAGGAGGGTTTGGTGGTGGAGGCGGTGGTTTTGGATCCAAGCTTTCTGGTAACGATTGGGGTGATTCAGGTGGGAGTAGTGCACCAAGTGGATTTGGTGGTAAATCTGGAGGATTTGGTAATAGAGGTGGTGGTTTTGGTGGTAAATCAGATAGTGGAGGAGGTTTTGGTGGTGGTGATACAAATACTGGTGGATTTGGTAGTAAACCCAGTGGATTCGGAGGAAAATCAAGCGGTTTTGGAGCTTCAGCAAAGGAAGATGATGACTGGGGAGCTGAAGCTGAGTCGGCACCAGCACCACAACTACCAAAATCTACAGCAAATACAGTGACTAGTACAAAACCCACAGAAAGTTTGGGGAGTGATGCAACAGCAGGGCCATTACAAGTGTATGAACTCCAGATACCAGATTCTGTGGACGTACATGTAGTGTACACTGTGAGCCCTGATCAGTTCTGGTGTCAAGTTATCAAGAGTAGTAAACTATTAGAAGACATGATGGAGGAGATGAACAATGTGTATGAATCTCTTCCTCAAGGTGAATTGAACATCTCTAACCCTGATGGTGGAATGCCATGTGCTGCTAAATTTTCTGAGGACAACATGTGGTATAGGGCTGAGATTATCATGCCTAATGATAAAGAGATTGAAGTTTTGTTTCTTGACTATGGTAATACTGAAATCATACCAGTTGCCAATGTAAAAGTGTTAAAGCCAGAATTCATGAAGCTGAAGGCTCAAGGATTACGATGCAGTCTAGATGCTGTATTGCCGACTAATAAAGGATGGAGTGATGCTAGTATACAATGCTTTGAAGAACTGACAACTGAAAAACATTTAGTAGCAAAAGTTGTCAACACAACATCAAGTGGAACCTATCTTGTAGACTTAGAAAATATTGATGACAAAGTCAATATCGCTGAGAAGTTGGCAGAAAAGGGTTTCTGCACTTTTTCAGCGAGCAAGCCAGCAAGTCCTAAGAAACAAGCCATTGTGAAGAACCCTTACCCTATACAAGATATTTCTGCAGGGAGTGAGCTGGAGGTATATCTATCCTGGATAGAGAACCCTGAACGGTTTTGGATACAACTAGCTAGTAGAGAGAATGATTTACTGGAATTTGTGGATAAGATACAGAATGAATACACTACTGGTGAGGGATCCAACATGAAACTGAGCACTGTAACGGTGGGAGAAGCTGTTGTGTCTCCCTTCACAGAGGATGGGGCCTGGTATAGAGGGTTTATTGAGAAGGTGGAAGGAGATCAATGTCATGTTAGATTCACTGACTATGGTAATGCTGATAAAGCCCCCAAAGAGTCCCTTAGACAGCCCACCAAGGAGTTCCTTCAAGCACCATCTGAAGCCTTGTTTTGTAAGTTGACAGGATTACGCCCATTACAGGGTGGAGATTGGACAACTGATTCAAAAGATATATTTGAAAGTCTTGTCAAGGATATTGCTGTAAAGTGTAAGGTTGTGGAGATAAAGGATGATATTTTCTCTGTAGAATTAGAAGCCAATGGTGTTAATGTTTCTAAAGAACTAATAAAAGCTGCTGTAGCTCGTCAAGAGAAAGAGCCCTCTCCCCCTCAAGTTAATGACTCTAATGAAAAACCATCAAGTGGTAAAACTTTATATTTCTCAGACAGTGGTCTACTGAATGTTGGGTCATCAGAAAGCGTGTACATATCCCATACAGACTCAGTGGCAAGTTTCTGGTGTCAGCTGGTACAGAGTTCAGGACAGCTGGAAGACATGATGAGTGCACTGGACACCTACTGTCAGGAAGCACCAAAAGTGAAGAATCTGCCTGTAGGAGCTGCTTGTGCTGCCAAGTTTAGTGAGGATGGACAATGGTACCGGGCTAAAGTTATAGCTTCATACCCAGACAGTACAGAGGTGTTGTTTGTCGATTATGGGAACTGTGAAAAGGTTTTAAACTCCGATTTATGTGAATTATCATCAGATCTGGTGTCTCAGCTACTATCTCAGGCAATTCAGTGTGAGCTAGAAAATGCGAATAAAGCAAGTAATCAGTTAACAGCAAAGTTTACAGAATTGATTGGAGAACAAGAAGTCACTCTTGAAGTGATTGATATTCAAGAAGGAACAGCGACTGTAAAGATCAAACTTCCAGATGGTCGTAGGGTGGAACAAGAACTTGGCCTTTCAGCAGTTACAGAAGAGCCAGTACCTACTAAACAGGAGGAAAGTGGTACAGTGAATGAAGTTATCGAGGTGGAGAAAACGGCAGTTGTAAATCAAGAAAAACCTGGGCAGGCCTCAGATGTAACTGAAGTCCTGTCTTTTCCCCCACAGTCGGTACCCTCTGCACCTTCATCCTGTTATGTTTCACAAATCAGTCCTTCTGGAGTGTTATATATACAACTGGCCAGTGAAGAAGACAAGTTAAATGAGGTGGTAGAAAACATTCAAAATGTGGAGACAGGTCCACCATTAGATATAGAAACAGTCAGAATTAAACAGTGTCTATGTGCTAGGTTCTCTGAAGATCAAAGTTGGTATAGAGGTGAAGTGGTGGCAGTCAAAGAGAGTTCGCTTGAGGTCTTATTTGTAGATTATGGAAATAGACAATTAATAACTGATTCTCAAGACCTGAGGCAGTTATCAAAAGTTGATAGCCAGACTGCACCCCTTGCCTATGCTTGCTATTTGAAAGGTCATAGAAACATGAATGAAGATAATGTAGAGATTCTAACAGCAGCAACAGCTGATAAAGAACTAAGTGTTACATTTGTATCAAATGAACCTGTATATGAAGTTGAGATAGTAGATGAAAATGGTGAGAATATATCCAACATATTCACTGTACAATCATCTGAAGAACAATCAAAGGAAACTGCGGAAAATGAAAATAAAGGCATTGATGAAATAACAGAGGGTATTTCTAAAACATCAGTTGCCGCTCAAGACATTCAAACAGATGTAGGCGGAACTAGTGAAGTCAAGGAAATCCATAACTTAGAAGAGGGATCTGAAAGTGCTGATATCAATGGAAGTCCAGAAACAAAAGATGCCCAGAGTTTGGTTGTGGGAGATGAAAAAACCAACAAAGATTCAGAAGAGATTACTGAAGCCATATCCACATTAGATATTGAATCAGCACCAGGTAAATTGACATTTTTATCATGCCACCTTACCTATAAGGTTGAGGGCATATTAATTTACTGTTATTCCTATCTCTCGGTTTTCAAACCTTAACCGAAAAGTTAACATTGCCAATTACTTTAAGCGTATTTAAGATACATTGTTCATATTTGACATAATGATAGATCAAAGTTTTGCATATCTGTTTGTAAAAAAGTGAAAGTCCTCTGTCAAGGTCAAATTATTGAAAAATGCTTTTTCAGGGGGTATTTCTTGTTCACAAACTCATCTTGTTTCAAGTAAACTTTGTCCAAAGCATTGGACCAAAAGTTTTGACAAGTTTCAGGTAATGGATCTATAATAGTTCCCCAATATTTCAGATTTCCTTGTAAAGGAAACTTTATAAAAGGTTCCCACTGCTCTTTTTATGCCCCCCTTCCATAAAGAGGGGTATATTGCTTTGCACTTGTTGGTCTGTCCATCCGTCCTGAGACGTTTTTTTGTCCTGAGCATACATAAAAAGTTTGCAAGCGAGAAATCATGAAGCTTCACAGGTGGATAGATCTCATTGAGGAAAAGTGCAGTGCACAAGAACCATAACTCTACTCATCATATTTTGTAAGTAATTGCCCTTTGTTGATTGACAGAGAATAGGCTATTGACCTATTTTTATGGGGAGGGGGGCATAAATGTTTTACAAACTTCTATTGTATTCCTTTAGATGTGTATCTACTTTAGGCTTATATATTTTCTAAGAGGCTTTTAAGAATTTACTGGCATATTATCTAAATTTGCAACTTATTGTATGAAAATGGGATATATCAGGCAATCCACATATCACACATATTTAGAAAAGGGATGCTTTGTGCAGAGGTTCCAAAAATAATGATAAGGTAATGTGAAATGACCACTACAGATCTTGCAATTCTACAAATTGAGTTCCATGTTGGTTGAGCTTGCACAATCTTTGCAGACTGACTGGGTTTAATACTTTTTACGACTTCCCAGATGGCCTGTATTCATATGCAGGGTAAAATAATTACAACATGAGAGTGTCATAGTCCTTTCTTCATTTTAGTTTTTAGTTGTTCAGCAGTATTAAACAAAGGTAGCAGAGTAAGGCTTAATTACAGAAATGCCTTTCATCAAATTTCAGAAACAAGCACAGCTGTGGAAGTAAATTTAGATAAGATGGTAACAGAAAGTAATCAGCTGATGAGCCAAGAATTGTCAAAGGATGAACGGTATCAAGTACATATCAGTCATTCTGAATCCCCAGACGAGATGTGGGTACAGCTAGTAGAAAACCAAACAGAATTGGACGATCTGTTAAACAAGATGTTTGAGTTTTACTCGTCAGGGTTGTGCTCTGATGAGAGACTGACTGTGAGTGACGTTAAAAAGGACGATATTGTTGCTGCGCTGTACTCGGAAGATGAGTCATGGTATCGTGCGAAAGTTTTGTCCAGTGGTGATGATGGTGTTACTGTGATGTTTCTGGATTATGGTAATACAGAAACGGTGGCCTTGGAAAATCTGAAGAAACTCCCAATGGACTTTCAGAGTTTAAAGCTTCAGGTGGGTTGTTAAGAATATTTTCATGCCTTCGCATCAAGAGATCTGGGGTTTATTATTTTGCCTATTACGTCAAGGCTATTCAAGTTACAAAGCTCATATTTGGTATGATAATAAATTTCTATAGTGTGCATTTACAGAGACCAAGGTCAAGGTCATATGACAAGGTCAAAGCTATCTGTTTAAGTTTTAAAAAAATACCGTTTCAGGGGCATTTGCGTTTCACAAACACATCTTGTTAGTTTTTGTTTCTAAAATTAAGGAACACTCTTAACCCTTTGCTGTTTAATCCCTGCTTTTTACGTGCCTGTGATTTTATGATTGAGAAAACATTGTGAAAAAAGAAGAAATTGCTTCTTACAAGCAATTTCTTCTTTTTCCACACTTTTTTCTACCCTACTGAATGGTTATTTTTCAAATTAAATCCACTTTTAATTTTCGTCTGCAAAACCTTTGAATTTGGACAGGTCTAAAATTTTGTAAAACAGGAAAGGGTTAAGGAACACTCTTAAAAGATAATATTGTTGAAGCACTGTATTTTAGCTTTGGTCATGTTATTGTGATAAATTTGGCATGAAAGTAGCATTGAATGTTGAAACATTGATTGTAGTATTAAATATTTCTGGACTTGTTCCAGTGCGTTTCAGAACTTTAGAATTTAATTATGCATCAAAGGATACACACATTTAAAGCAAATGAAGACCTTAAGCAAAAGTTTGCATAAGTTTAAAGTGAAATCTAAAGGAAAACCTTCAAAACATAAGTGTAATCACTATGTTCATATTTGAGTTAGACTCAAAACAAGTTACAATTAGCATAGTAATTCAATTGATTTGAAATAAAGTGCCTTTGTCTATCATTTTCTCCTCAGGCTATTCCATGTTCCCTGCTTGGAGTGAAACCATGTGATAAAACATGGTCCGATGAAGCAATAGAACAATTCCAGGCCCTCACTTCAGATAAGTAAGTTGATTAAAATTTATCCTAGACACAGTAATAACTCTTTAACATCCTTGGGGTTTTAGTCTGACATCAAAAAACTAGGGTCTAAAGGACACGTTCATTGGGATCTTTGGGGTCTTTCTTAAATTTGGGAGTCCCTTCTTTATGTATATACCATTTCCTTTAGGCTATAATCTCGTATTTTGTAGATTTAGACCTATCCCTAATAAAAGGTAAAGAAATGATAGAAGTATATTAATATTTAGGGCTCATCTCAAAGTCTTCAATTCTTTCCTTAAGGTGAGCCACAGAGAGTCTAAGGGACTTGCATCACATTGAGGGTCCTTGCTACTTATTTTTGCATCTCGGATGCACAAAACCTATATCCCTTAAAACCCTGCATTCTTTGTGAAATAGAGGTGGAAAAATCTTGTAGAAATTAAAATTGTTGCGAGAAACAAGTTTCTTCATTTCCAAACTGTTTTGAAGTTTGATCAGAGCTACAGATAGAGAGGATATTTGGGATTTCAAATTAAAATATTTCAACAATACTTTCACAAGTCCTGTATTGTGGGTACTCATTGGAATCTCCCTGTCAAGACAATTTCAATGAGTACCCACAATATAGGGTTTCATTAAGAAACAAAGACTTTAGTGTAGCATAACCTCCTCTTATCTGTTCCTCTGTTAGATTATAGAAAGTCAAGACAAAAAGAAAATGAAATCCCTCTCCTTTAAATAGTTATCTGCAATTACTTTATTATGTACAAATAATACACCTTGTCATCTTTAAATGGGTTATACTTTCTGCTGATTATCTTGATCTACAGTTGACAAGTTGCCATTTTATTAATTCAGAAAATTTATCATATAAGAACATCTGGGAATACATTTACACTTGTATAAAGTACACTCAAAAGGAATCTATAAATAATGTGATCTCAAGTTCTAGGATGAGGGAAGAAAACATTCTGAGTACCAACAAGACACGGTTTTTGCACTAATTACTAGAATATTCATCTTCGATTTAAGGTAGTTAATCAATAATAATTCTGCAATCTTTCATGAACTTTAACAATGTTAAATGAGGTTTCCTAATGAAGTCATTAGGAAACCTCGGTTAACATTGTGAAAGGTCATGAGTTCCAAAATGTTGCGCAACTATTAAGAGTCCACTACCTTGAAGTTACCCTTTTTTACCTTTAAGGCTGAGAAAGAAAAGTCAATTATTTTCAGGAAACTAACAATGGAAGTCATTTCTGTGGATGATGGTGTACACAAAGTGAATCTCCTAGATATGGGAATGTCTCTGGCCTCAATGCTGATAGAGAAAGGTGTTGGCGTGGAGCCGACTGATCAGGCACCAACAGTAACCAAGGTCAGACAGACTCTTACCTCGGACTCGGATATTATAGCCAAGTTGCACGAGGCCAAGGCAAAGGATATAACTGGAAGACACGGGTAAATATGAGAATAAAAGAAGTGCAGCAATGACTTTTACTTTGCTCACAGTGGAGTTTGCTTCATAATTATGCCCCCCTTCGATGAAGAGGGGATATATTGCTTTGCACTTGTAGGTTGGTCCTTCTGTCTACAGACCTTTTTAGTCCCCCACCGGTTACCGGTTGGGGGACTATAGGTTTGCTCGAGTCCGTCTGTCCGTCCGTCCGTCTGTCCGTCACGCTTTTGCCCGGGCTATATCTTCTAAACCATGTGTGCTAGCAACTTCAAACTTGGTACACTTATAGATCTCATTGAGGAGAAGTGTCATGTTCAAGAACCGTTACTCTGCCACGCCAACTTTTTGAGTTATTGCCCTTTGTTGGTTTTACACTTTCATTCTTGTCCGGAACATATCTCCTAAACTATGTGTGCAAGCAAGTTTAAACTTGGTACACTTATAGATCTCATTGAGGAGAAGTGTTATGTTCAAGAACCGTTACTCTGCCACGCCCACTTTTTGAGTTATTGCCCTTTGTTGTTTTTACCTTTGCATTCTTGTCCGGAACATATCTCCTAAACTATGTGTGCTAGCAACTTCAAACTTGGTACACTTATAGATCTCATTGAGGAGAAGTGTCATGTTCAAGATCCATAACTCTGCCACACCCACTTTTTGAGTTATTGCCCTTTGTTGTTTTAAGCCTTACTTTTATGTCCGAATCATATCACCTAAACCATAAGTGCTAGCAACTTCAAACTTTGTACACTGATAGATCTTATTAAGGACAAGTGTCATGTACAAGAACTGTTACTCTGCCATGTCCACTTTTTGAGTTATTGCCCTTTATTGTTTTTAGTTTTACATTCTTGTCCGGATCATATATCCTAAACTATAAGTGCTAGCAACTTTAAACTTTGTACATGTATAGATCTTATTGAGGACAAGTGTCATGTTCAAGATCCATAACTCTGCCACACCCACTTTTTGAGTTATTGCCCTTTGTTGTTTTTTTACCTTTACATGTCAGGAACATATCTTCTAAACCATAAGTGCAAGAAACTTCAAACTTGCTACACTTATAGATATCATTGAGGATAAGTGTCATGTACAAGAACTGTCACTCTGCCATGTCCACTTTT
This sequence comes from Fragum whitleyi, assembly GCA_948146395.1. Classification (NCBI taxonomy): domain Eukaryota; kingdom Metazoa; phylum Mollusca; class Bivalvia; order Cardiida; family Cardiidae; genus Fragum; species Fragum whitleyi. The sequence continues at coordinate 44,118,534 of OX411548.1, forward strand.
TGAGTTATTGCCCTTTGTTGTTTCTATCCTTCCATTTTTGTCCCGTACTTACCTCCTAAACCATAAGCCCTAGCAACTTAAAACTTTGTACACTGGTAGATCTCATTGAGAAGAAGTGTAATGCACAAGAACTGTTACTCTGCTACATCCACTTTTTTAGTTATTGTCCATTGTTGTTTTTTATCCTGACATTTTTGTCCGGACCATATCTCCTGAGCCATCAGTGCTAGCAACTTCAAACTTTGTACACTGGTAGATCTCATTGAGGACAAGTGGTATGTACAAGATTCATTCTTCTCCGCCCACTTTTGGAGTTTTTGCCATTGGTTGTTTTTACTCTTATATTTTTATTTGGGACATTTTGTTCAAAACCTTATGTGCTAGAAACTTCAAATTTTGTATACAGTTATAGATCTAGTAAGTAGGAGATATATTATAAGAAAGGACTTTTTGTTATCCGGTGGGGGACTCCTGTATTGCATCGCAATACGACATGCACTTGTTTTTTCTGGAGCATACCTTATAAAGTATGGACACTAGAATCATGAATCTTCACAGGTGGATAGATCTTATTGAGGAGAAGTACAATGCACAAGAACCATAACTCTACTCATCATATTTTGTAAGTTATTGCCCTTTGTTGATAGACAGAGAATAGGCCCTTGACCTGCTTTTATGGGGGGCATGTATGTTCACAAACATCTTTTGTTAACCCTAGTCATACTGGGATGAAACATGGTTTAATAGGATTAAGAAACAACAAGAATCCAAAGTGAAATTCACATGAGTATTTACTGTTCCAGCAGATTTTATCCACATATGAGCAGAAAATTAGGAAGATTTTTTTCCAATTTTGAAGGTAAAGGTCATATTTAGGTCACAAGTCAGAATAAATTTGCACACATATCCTTGTTAAGGAGTTAGTAAATTGAGATTAGATAATCATAAGTGCAGGTAGTCAAAGGTCAAGATTACATTGTTCCTGTTTGACAAGAATTGAATGTTGATAATCATTCTGGTATTCAAAAAAATGTGAATAGCATACAAATGTGAGCCGTCTCACAAAAAGATACCAGCTTGGAACTTTAGGTGGTGGACCCGTAATAGTTTTGCAACTTTTTTGAAGTAATGAACTTTAACTTTGTTAACTGAGGTTTCCTCTGACGTTTTACATTTATTTCAAATTGTTTATAGTAAAGGGCATCTGATTTGCTACTCAAATATGAAATTTCACTAAATTCTGACTGTTAGACTAGGCGAAATTTGAGGAAAACTGTTTTTTTACCCAACGTCCCCTTTTCCCGTGACGAGGCCTCAAATTCAAAAATTGTCACAGATGCATCAACGCTATATCATAGAAAGTTCACATGGTAAGTTTCATTTGATTTGGCCCAAGGATTATGGAGAAATAGGTGGGGATGGACGGATGGACAGACAGACGAAGCGGCGGCTATATGCTCTCCCTTCGGGGAGCATAATGACAAAGTGGGACAAGTTCCAAACTTAGTCCTTCAGAGCAGTCTGACTAGGGTTGACGTTTTACACACATTCAAGATGGTCCCTTTGAGGAGTCCGAATTTTGATATTGGGAGTACATTATGGAAAAGAAGAAATTGTTTGTTAAACTTTAACACTTATTGTTGTGAAAAGATCTACAGTTTTACCAATGATTGAAAAGGGAACTGCCCTTCGCATTTTTTTTTTCAAATTGTTCTTATATGATCCTTTGAGTCCATCAGACTCCATACTTACAAAGAGAATGAGTCCCAACTGATAAGCAATAATTCTCAGACTCCTAGACACTCCTGAGTGTTCAACTCCTGAAATGTATTTCAGGTATAAAGTCAGAGATATAAGTCATGTGAGAGACCAGCATGGAGTTGTGATTACCTGGGTTGTCTCCCCTGATCATGTGATCTGTCGACTAGAAGATCACGCATACGAATATTACCAAGATAAGCTGTCGGAACACTATAAGGATCACAGGGAGCAGTTAACAGATCCCAAATCTGGTACTGTAGAATCTCATCAGTTGTATTGGGACCTGGATAAGAGTTGTTATATATATAATATGTACTTAGTGCTTTATATGAAAAAAAAAATATCTTACGAGGTTGGGAGAATTGATCATTGTCGAAGCTCTGCCGAGACAATTATCAATTCTCACTACTGAGTTAGATATTTTTTTCATACTATACACAAAGTACGTATTATATTCATCTTATAACCCCTATTTGTCTTGTTTTCGTAGATGTTTCTAAATGAAATGCAAGTTTCTAAAAATAACCGCATTATATCATTGTTATCACACAGATATATGTATACACGGGGGGTGATGTCCATAATCGGAGCCACCGGCTCCGCTTTCAAAATCATGTGTGGAACTTTCGCTCCACGTGCGGCTCTGATTATGTAGATGTAAACATTTCATATTTTGAATGAAAAATGGGGTAGGGAGTCGGGATTTACTCATTTATGTCATATTTCATTCATTAATCATAAAAAAGTCGAATGCTATTCGACCAGTAATACATTTTGCAACGTAAACGTACTCAAAAAATGTAAGAACGCTCGTTGGGTTTTGTTAAAAATGATTTCTTCTGGGAGCAGTCTTGATTCAGGAATGTGAAACCACGTGGTTTTTACCTCCAAAATGCAAATTCTGAACAGAATTAATAACGCAGACCAGTGTTTTCAGTGTACACGAGTTAAACAAAACAACCACAATACTCTAACCAAATGTACTTTTCTGCAATATGATATATATCAAAGAAAATTGTTTGGTTCCGATTATGTGGATTGGCTCCGATTATGTTCCCTGGCTCTGAAGTTGTGGAGTGTCTTCTTCTTCTTCTTGCATATGCCCCCACAGCCTTAAATATGAAGTTTCTGTTAGTTCCATGGGGCGATTTTTTCTTGTCATTCCATGGCGCACCTTGTCTATTTTACGCCTCACCTTTCTCGTTTATTCATAGTTCTATTACCTCCAAAATGCAATATTCTGAACAGAATGTCTGATGTAGACCCTTGCTTTCAGTGTGTATGAATTCAAGAAAATAACCACAGTATTCTAGAAAATTGTTCTCTACTAAAATTTTAGATAGTTGAAAGAAAATTATTTGTCTCTTATTATGTACCAATGCTCTAAAGTCTTGGAGTGCCTTTAGGGACCGAAACTGATAATTACCTGCTTAAAAACGTATTTATTTATTTAGTTAGTTAGTTAGTGAGAAAAGGAATGACACCGTAGACATACTTATTGAATATTTGTACAGTTAACAACATTATGAAATTGACAAGGTGAATGATTAAGGAATGATTTGGGAGAGAAAGTGAATGAGTGTGTGGAGTGAGTTTTGAGTGAAATTAAAGGGATGTAATTCAATATTGTTAATTTTGTTCAAGATGATAAAAATTAGCAATATAAATTACCTCCCTTTCATAAAACATACATACTTTTCTGTTTATACGTCTTCGTAGACTTATCAGACAATTGAAAGTCCACACCAGCTATTAAAATTGTAAAATAATTAGATCGATTTGAATTTATTGTTGAAAGTCTTGAACGATTTTTAAATTTTTTCTAATGATTCCGGAGTGTTTTTGATCGATTTGAGTGAGTGTTTGGAATGAATGAATGGAGCGCTGAGTGAATGATTAAGAATGATTTTGATCGGAACGAATGTCAATATCACGATGTTTTTAACTGAAAGCGCGTGAAGGCGACTTTCCCTAGGAGCAAATCCCTACATGGTTATGCATTCAATGTTCATGTTGCCACGATCTCACTCAAAATCTTGGGTTTTCGCAACTTTTTTTTGACTCTCTTTGTAAACTCGGTTTCGATAAGCTCGAGTTTGAAATGAGTCCTCACTTTAAGGAGGTGTTCATGAATTAGATCCACAATGGCATGAGATGAATAGACCATAATATTGACTTATTTACAGGGATTCACCCTTTGGCTATCGCTTTTGAAGCAGTCGACAAACGGCCCAGATACCTTATCTTTGTGGTTCACTGTCACCATGAGTCCACGATAACCTTTTAAAAAAACTATGACCTGGAAAGTAAAAAGTTTCCGGTCATAACACAAATTGTAGTACAATCCGTCCTCCCCATTCAGTCAGCACCGAAGTTCGGCATCAGTAGTTGTTATTATCCGCGTTTTAACCTTTATGACCCCCCCCCCCCCCCCCTCAGTGTCCTTGATTTTAATCGCGTAAATGAATCAGTTTATTATGTCTATGCGCAAAGACGTCCCGAAATCCATTTTTTCGCTATCACCAAACTCAAAAACTTGGCTTTATCTGATAAATGTTTTCACGGTTTGTCGTTTCCACCTTTATAAGCTGTATTACTCGACAAACTTGACTTTTGTACGATGCATTCGATCTCCTGCATAAGAAAACATTGTTTATAACGAAAACCTTCTTTAAGTTATACCGATGCCTTCTCTTTCACCGACCAGACTTATCTCAAACTCAAGCATATCAGAAACGAGCTTGCAATGATGCAGACAAACATTCTGGCAAAGTTTCATGACATAAGGGCAAGTTATGTGGCCTCCAAAGTGAACAGAATGTTTTTCTTAGATATGACCCCTTAACATCATTTTTGACCTTACTTGACCCAGTTTACAACATGACCAAGATTTGATGAAGACCAACATTCTGACCAAGTTTCGTGATATTGGGGCCGAACAGAGGGTTTTGAAGATATGATCCCTTGACCTCAATTTTGACCCCACTTGAACCAATTTCGAACTTGTCCGAGATTTGATGGAGACAAACATTCCGATGATGTTTAAAGACATTTTGGCCAAAATTGTGGCCTCTGAAGTGCACACAAGACATTTGCTAAAATTTGACCCTTTTCATTTACAAGACCCCATTTCTGACCCCACTTGACCAAATCTCGAACTGGACCAAGATTTGATGGAGACAAACACCCTGACCAAGTTTAAGACATTTGGACCAAAAAGGTGGCCGCTAGAGTGCACACAAATTGGTGACGGACGAAGGACGCCGGAAACAGCTTGATCACAATAGCTCACCATGAGCACTTCCTGCTCAGATGTGCTAAAAATGCTAAGAATCGAACAAAAAGGGAGTTTTAAGAATCATTGAGTCCTTTTTTTGTAAGATATATTAATCGTATTTCTTGAAATATGTATCAAATGAACGCGAATTTCGCAACATCTTTTTCTGATACCGCTCACAAAATATATCTGATAAAATTTCATGGAATTATCGACGTTGAAAGAGTGTTAGTAGTGACGTTGTTAAAATTGGAACGCTTAGCGTGCGAAGTATAAGCAAGAAAAAACATTGACAGGCTCCGAAGAAATCTTTATATCTCTTCACATTTAATCCTGGATTATAGTCCGACAATTCTCTTGCACGTACATGTACATGTATTAATGAAGCTGACTGTCTAGTAACCGGAATATTGTAATAAAAGTAAAAATGTAGAAGTGAAACGTAACAAACGTAACTTTCAACGTGGAATGATGATAAAAAAGGGCCCCGTGGAACTAGTAGAAATTTCATATTGAAGATGTTATATGGAAGAAGAAGCAGACACTCCACAACTTCAGAGCCAGGGAACATAATCGGAGCCAATCCACATAATCGGAACAAAACAATTTTCTTTAATATATATTATATTGCAGAAAAGTACATTTGGTTAGAGTATTGTGGTTGTTTTGTTAAACTCGTGTACACTGAAAACAATGGTCTGCGTTATCAATTCTGTTCAGAATTTGCATTTTGGAGGTAAAAACCACTTGTTTTCACATTCCTGAATCAAGACTGCTCCCAGAAGAAATCATTTTTAACAAAATCCAACGAGCGTTCTTACATTTTTTGAGTACGTTTACGTTGCAAAATGTATAACTGGTCGAATAGCATTCGACTTTTTTATGATTAATGAATGAAATATGACATAAATGAGGAAATCCCAACTCCCTACCCCATTTTTCATTCAAAATATGAAATGTTTACATCTACATAATCGGAGCCACACGTGGAGCGGAAGTTCCACACATGATTTTGAAAGCGGAGCCGGTGGCTCCGATTATGGACATCACCCCCCGTGGTATAGTTATAAGATAAAATATGACCCATGTCACGAGAGTGAAATGACTCGGTTGAATATTTTTGATATTATACAGGTGTTATTACACTAGTGGGATAACTATGTAAATGAACTAAGAAGGGATATGAACGTTATAATTTTGTTGTAAAAATGACGTCCTGATGTATTTGCTGATGCCATTTTGCAACAGCGTTATATGTTTTGGGGAATAATTTCAATTGATAAGTATCATAATTTCCTTGTTTTATTACAAAAGACTAGGTCATATTATAAATAGAATATCAAATTAGTGCTTATCAAATACTGAATTTATTAAATTTGTCAACTAAAACTTAGTTTTTGTCACATGATAATCTTAAAAAAAAATCAGAGATACAGATAAAAGAGGGTAGTGCCAGTCTAAAATCTTTATTTCTCATCGAAACCCTATGTTGTGGGTACTTCTTTGAATTGTCTTGACAAGATGATTCCAATAAGTACCAACAATATAGGAAAAGCCGAAGTTTTATTGAAATAATTTCATTCCAAATCTAAAATACCCCCCTCCATCTATAGCTCTGAAATTAAAAACATAGATCTGCAGAGGTACAGATAAGAAGGGGTAATAGTAGTCTTAAATCTTTATTTCTCATTGAAACCCCATGTTGTGGGTACTCATTGGAATTGTCTTGGCACCCACAACATAGGATTTGCTCAAGCATAGTTGAAATAACCAAATTTCAAATCCAAAATACCCCCTATAGCTCTAGATGTCTTTTTTCAGAGAAAAGGTGCATTGTTCAGCTGGAAAGTCGTTTTCATCGTGCATATATCAAGTCCACAACAGAGGAAACTGTCGAAGTCTATCTAGTCGACACAGGCTCTTTCACTATTATAGACAAAGCTGATGTATTTGTGCTAGATTCCAGTTTCGAAAATGACCCGGCCTTAGCTTTACACTGTAAACCTTGTGGTATATTACCTTTAGTAGAAAGCTGGTCCGATGAAGACACTAAAACATTTAAGGAAACATTTCTAACCCTCAGTGGTAATGAAGACTTTCCCATCTCTGGTGCAATTAATATAGTATATGAGGAGGGTGATGTTGTTAATGTTGAATTATTTGTTGGTAGAACTCTTATTGATGAAGTCCTGTTTGAAAAAGGGCTTGTCAGATTAAATGATACCTTAGAACTAAGTGTTGTGTCAGACTCTTTAAGTAAACTTAATTGTGCCGATAATCTTGGTTCATTCAAGTGTGTGAAGCTAGACTGTGATGATGACCATATAGTTAGTCTTGCAAATTGTGATAATTTGGACAAGTTTGTGGTATATACATACCCAGGACTGGAAACAATTAAGGAGATAAGTGAAACAATTAAGAAGTTGTTGGAAGCTAAGGTAGATGATGCAAGTCTTCCTGAAGATTTTACCAGTGGTCCCTGTTTGGCTCTCTCTCCCGATGGATCCTGGTGCAGAGGGGATGTCCTTAGTGTGAAAGAAGAAGGTGGTCAAAGAAAATACCAGGTAGTGTTCATTACATTTGAAAGTTGTAAGAAATTTTTATTTTAAATGAAGAGAATAATATTTTTATTCATGGAGGTTCCAAACAAAAGTCTTACATGAGTGTTGAATTCCTGTGCCCGGCTTGTCCAACATGGGCTTTTCTACATTTTTTAGGCCACTTGTCCTTATACAAGTAAATAACAATGTGAATCTCGGAATGGTACTAAATAGATAGAAGCAATTAATCATCTTACTGTTAGTATCTAAGGGTAGAAAACATTGTTTTTTTTAGGAAGAAAATGCTGGATTACAGCATTTTCTTCCTTAAAAATAATACTTTCTCAAAATCTGTGTATTGTATATTTTGCAGACAAGTTCAGTTTGATCCAGGACAAGTAGAAAATTGCATTTTACTTGTCCAGGGACAAGTGGTGAAAGTCTATTTCTACATCCCTGTCATACAAGATTGAAATGGGTTCAAAAACTAAAAATCTCCTTATATAATGCCAATGCATGTGAATTTTTTTAAGCCAAATTGAGGAAGGCTAATTGATGTCCATATTAGAAAAGGTATAAATTAATCTCATTTAAAAATGATTAAAAAAACAAACCCACAACTTTATTTGATGTAGACTTTCCTCAAACTTAAAATATGAATCATTGTCAATTAAACGTTTTCTTTCTTTATTCGATGGCTCAGCGCGAAACAGTTGTAACTCCCTATAAACATATAGGGAGTTACAACTGTTTTGCGCTGAGCCATCGTATTGATTGTTTGATCCAATTGATGAAATAATTTAAGACAAAATAATCAGTTGAATAGAACAACCCATGATTTTCCAATTTTGCAATTGTTTATTTTTGTATCCCTAAAATTTCTGGTGTACCCCAAATATTTGAACCCAGGGGGCACATGTACCCCACTTTAAAAAAGTGAGTGGGCATGCTTTACTGTTTCTTCAAGGTATATACTTTGGATTATGGAGGAGAACTCAATGTTGGTAAAGAAGATTTGATGACCTTACCTGACAACTTACACGAGCCACCTGGACAGGCCATTCTATGTAGACTGGCTGACATTGAACCCTTTGATTCTGAGTGGAGTGAGGAAGCCAAGGATTTCTTGAGAGAAAATTGTAAGTAGTGATGGGCAGTTTAATCGATATAATCTATAATCAGTTGGTTTGGGCTTATGATGCCAACTATCGATTAAGAAATCTCATATCGATTTATTGGTTTATAATGTGGAGACCATTTAATTTAATGAACGATAAATGTCACTAATTTAGGCTGGGTTTCTTCTTTTTCTGGTAACATCCATTTAATTGTGAAAAACATTTTTCAACCAACCTTAAGAATGGACCATCAGTGTCACTCAACAAATGTACACTATGGCAATAAAAGGCTACTGGTATGTCACTGACAACTGTGGTCAGTGACATACCAGTAGCCTTTTATTGCCATAGTGTACATTTGTTGAGTATTCTTTTGATTTCTAAGAAACCAATTGTAGTATTGATCATCAGTTAACTTTGCTCTTCCAACTAAAAACCAATAATTGATTATGATTTAAAACCGATCGCCCCACACTAATTGTATGTCATGACCAGTAAAACAAGATTAATAAATAGTAATACAGTGATGAATTATCTACTCTCATGTCGTTTACAGCATAGACCGAGGGCCTGTTTTACTGAACATCGATCATTTTGTGTGCAAGTCAAAAATTTAAGTTGATTCTACAGTAGTAACTAAATATTGAATTCTGCCTTGATACATCTGATGGGAATCATCTTTAGAACATGATTCTGCAGCATGTTTTCCACGTGAAATTATTAATTGTGGTTATTATTGGATAGTTTGCATTGAAGTAGTTAACTTTGTCTGGTTTCCTGGAAAAAATGACCAGTGAAGCAGTAAAGTATTACCCTTTGTGCATGTTATTTATTTTGGTGTGTGAAATTTCAAATGTAAACAAGGTAATCAATATTCGATGTTGTAATTACAAATACTGATTCGAAGTCAAATTGGAGCTTCGGGGCTACAAGTAATTTTGAAAAATTATGTTCAGAGAAATGTAACATGACTGTTCTGATGTACCTCTGTTTCTATATTATTAAGAAAGAAAAACAAACCAGTGTACTGTCATTAAATTTGCGATTTGATTTTGCGAGTTGAAAATTTTTTGCCACTCAACCAGAATTGATTGGAATCGAAGCTAAAGGTGAAGGGGATATTTTGGATTTCAAGTATGAATATTTTACTAGCCCTTGCCCAAACTCTATGATTTAGGTACTCATTTGAATTGTCTTGACAAGCCAATTCAAATAAGAACCCACATCATAAGGTTTTATTGAGAAAAAAAGATTTTTGACTGGAGTTATCTCCTCTCATCTGCACCTCTTATTGGAATCTTCTCATCTAGGCAATGAGTGCCAACAACATTGGGTAGGGTTTAGAAAAAACAGTTTTTAATTGTCATCATTCTCTCTTTACTGAAGCCCTGATTGATAAAAGTGCAAATTCATAAACTAATCAGTCAGAGCTACAGATAGATGGGGTATTTTGGATTTCAAATCAAATCATTTCAATTATACTCGAACAAATCCTATATTATGGGTACTCATTTTCATAAGCACCCACAACATAGGGTTTCATTGAGAAATAAAGATTTTTGACTGGCTTTACCCCCTCTTATCTGTATCTCTGTCATCATGTTTGTTTCAGATATCAATGAAAAAAAGAAGGTTATCCATGTCGACTCCTATTCTAATGGTGTACATGAAGTCCTGTTGATGAAACAAAATGAACCAGAGGATGCTAAAAGTGCAAATACCTTACTAGTCAACATGGGCCTGGCTTTTGCTGTGGCAGGATCTGTACTGGAGCAATCCATGATGAATGACAATGCAGGTAATTATTTAACCGTTTCCTGTTTTACAAAATTTTGGACCTGTCCAAATTCAAAGGTTTTACAGACGAAAATTTTAAGTGGATTTAATTTGAAAAATAACCTTTCAGTAGGGTAGAAAGTAGTGTGGAAAAAGAAGAAATTGCTTGTCAGAAGCAATTTCTTCTGTTTTCGCAACGTTTTCTCAATCATAAAATCACAGGCACATAAAAAGCAGGGATTAAACAGCAAAGGGTTAAAAAAACGATGAAATCTGGAAGGCTTAGATATTGGGGGAAATACCATTCTTGAAATATTCCAATGGACAAAAGTCTTGTCTGGGTTTGCGAAATATGAAAATAAGGTTAAAAAAAACTTTCATGAAAAACACTTAAGAATGTAGCATTATTGTAAAGAAGACAGTTAAACCTTTCAATCTATGGTGATTTTGTAAAACTTTGAACTACAGTCTAAGAAAAAAATGACGCAATAACAAGCATGAAAGATTGTTTATTTGTGACTCAGTCTTATCCAAGCAAGGCAAAATTTAATGAACAAAAAGCATGCATACATGTACACAGTATGCATCTTAATAACATCTTCAATAGATTTTTTTTAAAAAAATGAGAGGGGTGAACATCATGTTGATGGCAGGATTGTTGAATTTATTGATGAAAAAAAGGACCACTGAAGGTTAAATGTGACGTTACCTAACAAGTCAACATGTGCCTGGCCTTTGCTTAGGATCTGTATAGGAAATTATCACAAGATTTTTTTTGGAGCATTTGGGTGGGATTAGTTTACTTATCTGAATTTGTTGCGTTTATTTGGAGATATAAATGTGTGATCTTATATATGTGACCTGTCACACCGAAAGGGACCATCTGGGTTATTGATTCATGAACAGGTCAACCAGGAGAAAGATAGATTGATTATTTTAAATTCAGAAAATAGGCAATGTTTGAAAAGATTTAACCCTTGTCATGACCCTTGTCAGTCTGGGGAGTCTGAGCAATCTGAATAGGGTCAACCCTTTTCGCACAACCCAGATGACTCCTTTTTGCATGATGGGTGATATTTATACCCCCCACCTACGAAGTAGAGGGGGGTTTATTGGTTTCACCATGTATGTCTGTCCGTCCGTCTGTCTGTAGACCTTTTCGTTTCCGGACTCTCACTCAAGAACCAAGTGACCTACAATCATGAAACTATACAAATGTTCCTTATGACCCAAGGAAGTGCCCTGTTGTTTTGGGGTCACATAGGTCAGAGGTTAAGGTCAATGTCAGCCTTTGTTCGTTTCCGGACTCTAACTCGAGAACCAAGTGACCTACAATCATGAAACTTTATACAAATCTTCCTTATGACCCAAGGAAGTGCCCTGTTGGTTTTGGGTCATATAGGTCAAAGGTTAAGGTCAATGTCAGCCTTTGTTCAATTTTCATTTCTGGACTCTTGCTCAAGAACCAAGTGACCTAGAATCATGGAACTTCATGCAAATGCTGCATATGACCTCAATATTTGTTACAAACACATCCTGCACTAATAGCACTTACATTCTGACAAAGTGCTTGTGGGGGGGGGGGGGTATAAGTCCGCTCTGTGACAGTTCTAGTTGAGCCTGTGCAGTTCCAACAATTTCAAATGTGCGAAAAGCAAAGACTCTGCATCAACACTGTCTGACCAAGTGTGTGATTTGTAGATAAATAAGGTCTCAAAGTATCTTTAGACAGTTTGGCAATCCTCAAATTACACTTTGTAATTTTCTGTGCTGCTAAATGTTTGCACCTCACACAGGTGTCTAATTGTTGGAAATGTCACACACAGGCTCATATACTTTGAATTGTTTCAGAAATGTCTTTCCATGAGGTGTCCATGATGCGAGATGATTCATTTGGCTCCACAGAGAATGACTTGGGTAAGAAACACACAGATAAATATTACATGTTAACCCATGATAGCTGGACTATCATTTTAAACTAAGTTTGACACACTTTTGAATTCAACAAAAAAGATTCTTTCAAGATGATTTCTGACAGAAAAGTGCCAGGTTACAGAATTACAACCTTTCTTTTGACATTCAAGTTCATAAATAACTCTGTCTTGGTAGGGGACAAACAGGTGATGTAGACTAAGATTAGACTGCACAATTGTGCAGACTGATCTTTATCTTTACCATATTTTAGACAGGAATATTCCGAGTTCAACATTAGGAAGGGTTAATCATTTTGAAATATTGGTCTGAACTGTAAGGGTCTTAATTTTTACTTGATTGGTTGTGTAATTAACATTTTTATTTCGAAAGTGAAGTGGTTTCAATTTAACTATTTACATTTTCTTTATGCGTCTACTGGACCAAATGTTTAAAATCCTTTGTGTTGTCATTTCAATCAATTCTATCTATAGCTCCACAACATAATGATTTGAAAAGGAAAAGACCCACAGATTTTGGACTGTCCTCACTTTGTACTGTAGCTAGAATTATGGGCCTGAGATTATAGAACTTTTCACATTCTCAATTCTGAATTTAAGCTGCAGTCGCAGCGCAGTTGGTAGTGTGTTGGGCTATCAGTCAAAATGTCATAGGTTTGATCCCGACAGCCACACTCATATCCAACTATTTGTGTTCCAACAATGGGTCAATAAACCTATGTAGCAGTCGGAGGCTAGGAAAGGGTGTAATGGTAGTACAGGTGAAAAAAATGCCAGGAATCCATTGTTAGGTGCTCCGGCCATTGCGATATAACTTCGAGATTTTTGAAAGCGGCGTTATACCCATTCAAACAAACAAACAATAGACCTATGTGGGATAGCAACAAGAGGCTAGGAAAGTATGAAATGGTAATACTGATGTGAGAAAAAACCTGGGATCCATTGTTGGGTGCTCTAGTTACCGCTATATAACTGAAAGATTGTTGAAAGCAATGTAAAACCCATTTCAATCAATCAATAAATTCAAAATTTCCCAAAATTTCAACTGGGGATTTAAGCTGTAATTCTGTTGAAATACTCATGTAAATGTGTTTACATCAAAGATAATATAAGTAGGTTGTTTTATATTTAACAACATATATCATCTTCTATGATCATACATTTGTTTGAAATCTAAATTTGAGAAATTTCTCAGTTGAGCATGATTTTTCTAAACCTTTCGCCCTGATGTTCATTTACAGGGGAATCGTCTGGTTTAACAGAGACTTCTACAGAAACTGCTGTAACAGATAACACAATTGAGAAGGAGGGTATGTACTAACATGTTAATTGGAATGCAACCTGTGTCTAGAAAATTACCCAATTATGAATTCCAAGAAAAATAATTGAAGTAATTAAAAATGAAATTGGATGACATTTTTCTTAACTCTTGTATGAGCTCTTTACTTTAGGAGTTCATATTGTTTAGTAGGCTATTGAAATAGTTTGCATTAGTATATGAAAAATGTAACTTGTTTGAAGGGGAAATTTTCATAAAACTAAAAAATATATTGATTTTGTCTGGCAATGCAAGCATGATATTCAATATTTTAGTGTGTGGATGAAGGAGAATGTTGCCATGCCAGTGGTGATTCAGAATTAACCCTTTCTTGTTTATGTAGACTTTGGAAAGGTCATGAGTTTGCATATGACAATGAAAAGCAGTTTCAATTCGAATTAAAACTGTGCTTCTTGATAGAAAATATTTTGGGAAAAGGAGTTATTGCTTGTTACAATATTTGCTTAAGTACAAAGTCACAAGGATGTAGAATCCAGTCCTGCGTTCAGGATGACAATATGGTACCAAATTTTTACAACAACTACCCACTTTGCACACAAGTTCACATGCAAAGGGGAATAATTTGCAAACAGTTTGCACCATTTTGTCAACCAGCTGGACTGTACTCGAAAGGGTTAAGCATTATTATTTTGTGGTTTCCCTAAAATTGCCTGAATATATATATATATAGCCGAAGATGCTTGAGTTAGATAGCCTTGCTTTTGATGTAGCTTTTGATTGGTTGTTGTGTTTCTTTAGTTTCAATTCTGACCATTTTACTTGAGTGTAAATCATTAGAGGTAAAAAGGTAAAAAGAGTGACTTGGGGCAGGGGCATATTGCTAACTGTTACAAAAGTGGTAGACCATGGGATGTGAACATGTCAACGTATGATATAATGAATTTATAATGAAGTTACAAGAAGCTGTGACAAACATGACTGAGTTTTCATTTACTAATATAGGGGTGGCTGTTACTTTCACCCTTTCCTGTTTTTTTTATCCCCCGCCGTTTTCGGCGAGGGGATATAGTAATGCTCTCCGTCCGTCCTTCCGTTATTCCGTCATTCCGTCATTAAACTTGTCCGGAGCATATCTCCTAAAGTATAATAGCTATCAACTTGAAACTTTATGGGTGGATAGATCTCATGGAGGAGAAGTGCAGTGCACAAGAACTACAACTCTTGCTTGCATAATTTTGGAGTTATTGCCCTTTGTTATTAGCTCACCTGAGTACGAAGTGCTCAAGGTGAGCTATTGGGATCGTAGAATGTCCGTCGTCCGTCATGCGTCGTGCGTCGTCCGTCGTCCACAATTTCTTTAAACATCTTCTCCTCCTAAACCAGTGGGCCAATCTTGATGAAACTTTGCAGGGATGTTCCTTGGGTCAAGCTCTACCAAAGTTGTTCAAATAAATGAAATCCACCCTTAACTTTCCCTTTACCCTTAACAAAAAGGGTGAAAATATGAAAATCTTTACAAATCTTCTTCTCTGAAACCAGAAGGCAGACAGCTTTCATATTTGGTATGTAGCATCATCTAGTGGACCTCTACCAAGTTTGTTCATATCAAGGCCCTTTGGTCATATTTGGGCTTTGCCCGGGCCCCACCCTTTTAACATAGAATCAAAGAGCGAAAATCTTTAAAAATCTTCTTCTTTGTAACCAGATGGCAGACAGCTTAAATATTTGGTGTGTAGCATCACCTAGTGGGCCTCTACCAAGTTTGTTCATAACAAGTCCCTTGGGTTATATTTGGGCTTTGCACGGGCGCATCCCTTTATCTCTTATGAGCACGAAGGGTAAAAAAATGAAAGTCTTCAAAAATCTTCTTCTCTGAAACCAGAAGGCAGACAGCTTTCATATTTGGTATGTAGCATCATCTAGTGGACCTCTACCAAGTTTGTTCATATCAAGGCCCTTGGGTCATGTTTTGGCTTTGCCCGGGCCCAACCCTTTTTACATAGAATCAAAGAGCGAAAATCTTTAAAAATCTCCTTCTGTAACCAGATGGCAGACAGCTTTAATATTTGGTGTGTAGTATCACCTAGTGGGCCTCTACCAAGTTTGTTCATATCAAGACCCTTGGGTCATATTTGGGCTTTGCACGGGTGCATCCCTTTATCTCTTATGAGCACGAAGGGTAAAAAAATGAAAATCTTCAAAAATCATCTTCTATGAAACCAGAAGGCAGACAGCTTTCATATCTGGTATGTTGCATCATCTAGTGGACCTCTACCAAGTTTGTTCATATCAAGACCATAGGATCATATTTGGGCTCCACCCGGGCGCAACCCTTTTTACATAAAATCAAAGAGCGAAAATCTTTTAAAATCTTCTTTAATCGAAACCAGAGGGCACACTGCTTTCATTTTTGGTATGTAGCATCATCTTGTGGGCCCTTACCAAGTTTGTTCATATCAAGACCCTTGGGTCATATTTGGGCTCCACCCGGGCGCATCCCTTTCAGCTCATCTGAGCAAGATGGGTGAAAATGGGAAAACCTTCAAAAATCTTCTTCTCTGAAACCAGAAGGCAGACAGCTTTCATATTTAGAATGTAGCATCATTTTATGGACCTCTTCCAAGTTTGTTCATATCAAGACCCTGGGGTCACTTTTGGGGTCCACCTGGGTGCATCCCTTTTTACATAGAATCAAAGAGCAAAAAGGCATATCTGTCTTGCTCTTCGCTGAAAACGTTCCATGGTATTGATCTTAGGCAATTATCTTCTTTTTGACATCTGCTTTTCTAATTAATGTGATGTCCCAGGGGCCATAGAGACTCAAGTGAGCGATCTAGGACCATCTTGGTCCTCTTGTTTTTAAGACTTAGATTTTGTCCGGAGCATATCTCCTAAAGTATAATAGCTATCAACTTGAAACTTTATGGGTGGATAGATCTCATGGAGGAGAAGTGCAGTGCACAAGAACTACAACTCTTGCTTGCATAATTTTGGAGTTATTGCCCTTTGTTAATTTTAAGACTTAGATTTTGTCTGGAGCATATCTCCTAAAGTATAATAGCTATCAACTTGAAATTTTATGGGTGGATAGATCTCATGGAGGAGAAGTGCAGTGCACAAGAACTACAACTCTTACTTGCATAATTTTGGAGTTATTGCCCTTTGTTATTTTTAAGACTTAGATTTTGTCCGGAGCATATCTCCTAAAGTATAATAGCTATCAACTTGAAACTTTATGGGTGGATAGATCTCATGGAAGCAGAGTGCAGTGCACAAGAACTATAACTCTGGCTTGCATAATTTTGGAGTTATTGCCCTTTGTTATTTTAAAGACTTAGATTTTGTAGGGGCTTAATTTCTTAAAGTAGAACCCTTAATCTATTAGGCTTCTGTTTACTATCAAGCTTTCTCGGTGGGGGATGGCCATGTCCGACATGGCTCTTGTACAAAATTTTGATCTGTCCAAATTCAAAGGTTTTGCAGATGAAAATTTAAAGTTGATTTAATTTGAAAAATAACCATTCTGTAGGGTAGAAAATAGTGTGGAAAAAGAAGAAATTGCTTGTCAGAAGCAATTTCTTCTTTTTTATGCCCCCGATAGGGAGGCATCATAAATTTGACTTGTCCGTCCGTCCGTCTGTCCGTCCGTCCGTCTGTCCGTCATTCCGTCCAAAAACTTTAACATTGGCCATAACTTCTAAATCAAAGCGGTGTCGGGGGCATTGTCATCTTACAGTGACAGCTCTTCTTTCACAATGTTTCCTCAATTATAAAATCACAGGCACGTAAAAAGCAGGAATTAAACAGCAAAGGGTTAAGGGATGATGCTCTAATTAAAAGAAAAAGGGTAACTGAAAATGATAATAGCTCCAATAAGATAGAGTGATTTCAAGTGGTTTAAATTTTTGACAAAGTCATTGTGATGAGCATCCATCATCTCTCATCCATGGGTCAATGATAAGTAGTAGGCATTATTAGGAAGGGCAGCTGGTGGCTTTGATGCAATTTTGTGGTTGTACTGGTGTGAGAAACCATAGTAAACCATTGGTAGGTTCACCAGCTGCCACAATGAATTTAACTGCATTATTGTTGAAAGCAGCAAAAGACTCCAATCAATCAAATTGATAAAATTAATAATTTGTACAGTGCTAGATCCTTTTAGTTTTGGTACCATTAGAACCCTCCCCACAATGTTTATTCTAGGATTTCAAAAATGTGAGGGATTTCAGCACGAAAATTGACACAATTGAGAAATGTGGTAATTCATGCTCTTTGTTCACAGTAAAAATCTCCCAACAATCCAGAAAATATGGGTGATCTTTGAAAAAAGTGGGGGAATCCCCCTGCCTAGAATAAACACTGTCCCCAATGTTATTCTGGTATGTTGACACAAATAGGGTTTTGATGAGAAATAAGATACTTTGGTTGACAAAACTTCTTGTATGATTAATATTTTAATTTCCTGCATGGGATGCTGAACTTGCTATGCAGGTTAATATATATGTTTTCATGAACTAAGCCAGAAAAAGCAGCAGAACTACCACTGATCACTTGGTTTATCCTTGGGCAATGTGTTTTGAAGACCAAACCTACTACTTATAAAATCTGGAAGCATATAAGTGAACATTGCATCATAAGAGCTTAAATATTGTTTTAAAGATGGTATTTAACTCCTTTAAATTTAATGGAGGAGGCCAAATAGTTTCTTTTTCAGTGGAGTTTAACATATTTCTTGTTCTTCAATTTGATAATAGAGCCTTTACTGGAAGAAGATAAAGTAGAAGATTCTGATTCTAAGTTAGAACTAAACAATAGAGATATATGTGATGAAAATGGCAATATAATGACTGATAGTGAAAGTGCTCACAGTAGCCAGGGTGAAAACTCAATTGCAGAAAATAAAGAATCTCAAAATGATAAAGATGAACCAAGGGAGAAGAAAGAGGATAAAAAAGAATGTGATCAGGATAATGCCCCAGAACTTGATTCTTCTGATAATAAACAAGATTTGGACCGTAGTATGTACTCTACAACAGATGTTGATCCAAAAAGTACAGAGGAAAGTGATTTAGATGAGAGTTACTTGAGATTAGGGACTTACAGTCCTACTGGCTACACAACTAGCGAGTTAGATACCACTGACCTCCAAACAGTAGACGAGACTGGATACTCAGTGGGTAATACAACAAATGTAACAGATATTGACACCACTGGTGTCCTTGATGTATCAGGCCTGTATGATACTTCTACTGCAGAGGTCACAGACTTCAATACTACAGACATGACTGAGGAATATTACAAAGGTGATATTGAAACAGATTCAGAATTCAATACCACTAATTATACAGATACTTTCCATAGTGATTTGGATGCCTCTGGCTTGACAGAGAATGAAACAACTGATACTATTGACATTGATACAACAGATTATAAATTTGATGATACTGGTAATGGTGAAACAACTGATACAGGGACAGAAATAGTTGATACCAGTCATGATGAAGAAGTTCAAGAAATCTTTCATGAGGCTATTAATAGAGAAACTGCAATTGAAACAAAGCAAGAATCAAGTGAAGCCATCCTACTTGAAACTATAGAAAAATCTTGTAAGGTCAGCCAGACTGGAGAGGAGAATGAAAATGATATTGATTCAAGAAAGTTGGATGCTTCAGAAATTGAGATTGAAAGACATTTTGCAAGTGTGTCTGACACAACATATCCTAGTACCATTTCCAGCTGTAATGATACTTTATTGACAGCGAGTACCATTTCCAGCATAAATGATACTTTATTGACCTCTAGCATTGGAGAAAGCAGTGAGACTGACAGCTTACTGGTGTGTATTGATTGTAAGTTGGAGTCTTCTCATCTTGAAACTACAGGATGTGAATCTGAATTCTCCTTTTATGTTTGTCCCATTTGTAAAGGTGGTAAAGAAGATACTGACTCTATCTTGACAATTCCAGAAGAGGATAATATTTGCCATGTTGATCATGAAGAAATTATTCAAGCAACTGAAGGAGCTACCACTGACACAGATATGAATGATAAAGATAAGATCGATGAAAATCATACTGTTGTTGCTTCAGAATCATGTTTCAAGGGAAAAGAACTGACACATGAAAATGACAATGTAGATAATGTGAATAACCAAGAATTTGATGTTCATATAATAAGTAATGAGAATAAAGATGACTTTGAAAAATCTCAGAGTATTCAGAGTATGGAAGATGTTGAAGTACTTCTTGACAGAGACCAAAAGGAAGTTAATGGAGACCATATTTACTCATGTAGGATGTCACAAGAAAGTGATAATGGTTCAGATAAACAAGATTTATTGCATGACTTGGTAGATCATGGAAATGCTGTAACTAAAGAAGATCTAATTGAAGAAGGGTTCTCAGTCCAGTCGTCAAGTAGTGGAACTGATGTTGATGCAGGTATTCTAGATACAGCACCTTTTTCTGAAGTACAAGAAATGAATATTAAAAAGGAGGTTAAGGGAGAAAAAAAGCAATCTTTTGTAAAGAAATTCTTCTCTCTAATTATGCCAAAGAAAGATACATCGAGAATAGAACAAGTAAATACAAACAACAACAATTCATCAGCCGATGATTTTGAAGAAATTGGAGTTGAGGATATATTAGATCAGAAAGATTGTAATAATGCAATAGCTAAGCAAGACACCCTTGTATCTAGGTGTTCTGAAGAAACTCAAGCAAGTGAAGATCTTGACACTGTTCAAGAAGTTTGTGATGATGCAATGGCTATGCAGAATGTCCATGTATCTGAAAGCTCTGAAGAAGTTTGCACTGTATATGAAACTCAAGCAAGTGAAGATCTTGACATAGTTCAGGAAGTTGGTGATGATGCAATGGCTAAGCAGAGTGACCATGTACCTGAAAGCTCTGAAGAAGTTTGTACTGCATATGAAACTCAAGCAAGTGAAGATCTTGACATAGTTCAAAGTGTAGTGTATTCTTTAGTAGCAGAGATTGCTGACCATGAAGATGATATATTGTGTGAGCATACTGTACAGGATGGGGCTTCAAATTTTGAACATGAAGTTGGTTTTACTGCAGAAGATGGTATAGACAAACTGTTCAGTGAAAGCCCTACGTCTATAGTAAAAATGGTTGTTGGCAATGACCATCCAAGTGTAAGCTTTAAGATTCACCAAGATGAGACAAATACAAATAATATTGAATCTATCAGTGTTGGTCATGAAGTTGATTTTACTGTACAAGATCTTACAGACAAACTATCCATTGAACACTCAGTGCCTAAAATAACAATCACTGACTATGACCATCCAAATGATAGTGTTAAGATTTACCAAGATGAGACATATACTAACATAAGCTCTGGCCAAGATGAAGCTGATACAAACGAAATTGAATGTGCTATTGCAAAAGATGACAGCTCAGAAATTGACTTTATACCGGCTGATTTTGAAAATGACAATGTAAGCGAAGAAAACTCTATAGATATTGTAGAATGCATTATGTGCTCGCTAGTTGAAGAAGTTACATACAAGTCTGTTGACAATGATGAGAATGAGACCAATGAAGGTTTCATCATGGATTTTGAAGTAGGGAGTGATACAGAGTGTGAATATCAAGAAGAGATAGTTGAAGAGGGGAACAAGGATGATGAAAGTGGTGGAAAAGATGAACTAGAAGAAAATGAAAATGATGAGAATAAAGAGGAAAAGTCTGATAATGAGCTTGATTACGCAAATGAAAATACTAAATTTGAAGAAATGTTGAATGTGGTTGTGAAAGAAGATAATTTTGAAGAAGAAAATGATATCACAGAGGTCATCAAAGAATCCTTTGAAGAAAAAAATATGAAGGCTAAATTTGCTGTAGCTGGTAAAAATCAGAGTAAAGACAATGAAGATGAGACAAGTCAGACTCAATATATTGATGGAAAAGAGGTGAACTGTATCAAACAAGAATCTAATAACATAATAGCAGGGTCTGAAGAGAATGATGGAACTGGAAACAGTACAGAGGAAGATACTGGAAGTATTACATATAAAGATGAAATGGTTGAAAATTCTGAAAACCAAAGGGTTGTAGAGGATGGAACTCAGGCTGTAAATGATACTGAACAATCAAACCATGATGATGAAATGTTGTCTTGTAAGGATGAAATTATTAAAAGTGCTGATGAATTAATATCCAGTTCAGAGGTCATTGTTGGTGACCTTTTCAGCTCTGCTGATGACCTTGATAGCGATGCTGATGACCTTGATAATACTCGTGAAGACCCTGATTACAATGCTGATGACTTTAATAATACTGCTGATGACCTTGATGACAATGCTGAATCCAATGACCAAAATATTGAAGAAAAATGTGAACCCGATGAAGATTACTGCTCTCAAGAACAGGCTTCTTCTGAGGAAATCCAAGACAATCAAAAAGACCTAGATGGTGTTCATGATAAAATCCAAGCGAGTACAGAAACACTTGATACAGACAGTATAACCACAGAAGAAATATTGGACAATACTGGACTGAAGACACAAGAAACATCTATCTCTACCCTAAATGTTTTTGGTGAGCTCTGCTAAATGCATGATTTGCAAACTTGTTCAAAATCTAGTTCAGGGTGCATGCTTTAAATTTGTTGTTTAATTTTGCAATTAGATCCTATGTCTGCAGTGAAGAATTTTGAATCAAACATCTACATGTCTTGATTCAGAATATTCAGAAGGTAGATTTAACAAATTTAAGATGGATTGATTCAGAGAAATTCTAATGATTGTATACATAGGATCTTCAGTTATTGTTTTGAATGGCAGTTATAATGCTTCTGATGCTTTGATGTCGCTAATTAACCAAAATACTTGTGCTTTTGTGATGTTTGTCTGCTTCTTGCTTGCTTATATGTCTGTTATTGCATTTGAATGCAATAATGATTAAATTGTTAATTAAGACTCATGTTGTTATTATTCATATTAATCTCTTTTGTATCTACAGTGCTAATTGTTTAGAAACTTTGCTTACCTTTTTGAATGTTTCAGGTTGTTTGCATTTTAATGTACACAAAGCTTTGCTCAAAGTTTTTCCTTTACCTGCTGAATTTAAATTTTGTTATTGAATTAAAAATTCTTTGTGATACTTTAAATATGTCAGGGCCAATTTTTATGCCCCTGCATTGAAAGATTGGTGGCATAATGTTTTACCTTTGTCCATCAGTTTGTCTATCGGTCTGTCAACAAAACTTTAGAACTAGAAAAAATTAACATTGCCAATTACTTAAACCATATTCAAGATACAATGGTCATATATGGCTTTATGATAGATCTAAATGATACGCAATTGCCAATAGCAAAGACAAGGTCGTGTGACGAGGGCATCTGCCAAAGTCAAATCACTAAAAAATTTAACCAAAAACTGAACATTGCCAATGTCTTCAAACCTCACCTGTTAACAATACAAGCCTCATATTTTGCATGGTGATAGCTCTCAATGATGTGCAGCTGCTTATACTAAAGTCAATTGCAAGGTCATCTGTCAATGTCAAACTTTTCAAACATGTACTGTAAACAGCGTAATTTTTGCGGTGGTTTTATATTGGCGGTCAAGCTAAAACGCGCCAAAAATAATCCACCGCCAATATTTGTCATGATGGATATGAAATCTATACATTTTAGTCAATTTTAATTAAATTTTTATCAAAGATATACAGACAATACTTACTCAAATTGGAATAAGAAATCTGCTGACAATGTTGACATTTCCACGGGTCAGCGCAATACGATTGTAAGTGCCTTTAAATTATAGGCACTTACAAAAGTATTGCACTGATCCCTCAATTTCAAGATTCCAGAACCAAGTTGGTTGATACATTGTAATGAAATCATAGAGAAAAAGTGTGACAAACTTATACACACATTATAACTAAAACAAAAGGTGTGAAAACACTATTGTTAAGTATGTAGAAAGTTGACATTACTCTAGATATTGCCTGTCTTTTACTTGCGTTGTTTTGAATGACGAAAAAATGAAATATAGATAGCGTCTAATTTTGGTGTTAAAGTAAGATACACCAAAATAAATCAACACCTACAAATCGTAATAAAAAAAACTGCCAAATGTGGACACTGCCAATATAAAGCCATTTACAGTAACCAAAATAATTAAAATTACAAATATCTTCATGCCTACATTTTGGCATGATGATATTTCTACAAAATTAAGGTCACTGATAAGTTCAAGGTCATATGTTAAGGTCAAACTTCTTAAAATTTGTTGGGTTTTTTTTCACATGTTCAGTTTATTCAAAGCTATTCAAGATGCATGCCACATAATTGGCAGTTGAAAGATATCTGATGTCCATCTGTAGGTGTCAAGGTTAACATTTTGCAAAAATTCTGTAAGGGGGGCACTTGTGTTTCACAAAAATAACTTGTTTTTTCCCCACAATAATTAAGTCAAAAAAAGACAGTGCCTTGTTAAGATTCGTGGAGATTCATAAATAGTTTTTATACATGGAAAAAATTAGTTATTAAATGTTTAGTATGCTATTTCATTTTGTAGTTCTAAAAGAAAACTAATTAAATCGCTACTCCTTTTCTTCTTGAAATGGTAGAAATTATATGAAATCAAGAGAATATTTCCTTGTTTTTTGTCTTGTCAAAGGAAAACAAAAAAAAAACACAAAAAAACATAAAACAATAGCAGAATTATTTATTAACCCTTGTCATGCTGAATAAGTTTTGGATAAAAATTTCCATCAAAATCAAAGGGCAAAAAGCACTGAAAGTCCAAACTGTTGGACAATTTTTATTTGAAAAACTAAATCTATTGACAATTCTGGTTTGAAAGTGAGAAGCAGGTGGTGTAGACTAACATCAGTCTGCACATTTGTGCAGGCTGATGTTTGTCTATAGCTCCTGCCAAAGCAGGAATATTCTGGGTTCAGCATGACAAAGGTTAATTCGTTCAGGATATTCATTCAGTGTGATTATGACTTTGAACAAAAACACAATCATGCATTCATTTCGTAAATAATGTTTTGTTATGATGTAGATAAAGCTGTTGAAGGAGACCAAGTTGTCACAGACAACGAGACCAGAACAGAAAAACCTGAAAATGGAGATCACAAACAGGTAATGTATATATCCGAGTAAATGCTGTCAGGATCAATACAAAAACATGAACAAGCATTTATTCCAAACTCATTTCTTAAAGTAATACATCAATCAGAATAATGTTCTTTTACTTTTTATGCCCCCCTGATAGATAGATGGGGGCATATTTTTAGCTCACCTGAGCACATCGTGCTCAAGGTGAGCTTTTGTGATCGTTGAATGTGCGTCGTCTATCGTGTGTTGTCCGTCGTCCGGCGTCAACAATTTAAGTGTTTACACTCTAGAGGCCACAAATATCATCCAATCTTCATGAAACTTGGTCAGAATGTTGGCCATGTCACAAGGATGAACCCTATTGAAAATGGGAAGGATCCATCCCATATCATGGGAAAAGGGGCCTTATTGACAATTTTCTTGTTTACACTCTAGAGGCCACAAATATGGCCCAATCTTCACGAAACTTGGTCAGAATATTGGCCAGGTCACAAGGATGAACCCTAATGAAAATGAGAGGGATCCATGCCATATCATGGGAAAAGGGGCCTTATTGACAATTAACTTGTTTACACTCTATAGGTCACAAATATGGCCCAATCTTCATGAAACTTGGTCAGAATGTTTGTCAGGTCGCAAGGATGACCCCTATCGAAAAAAGGGGGGTCCATGCCATATCACGGGAAAAGGTGGCCCTTTTGACAATTTACTTGTTTACACACTAGAGGCCACAAATATGGCCCAATCTTCATGAAACTTGGTCAGAATGTTGGCTAGGTCACAAGGATGAACCCTATTGAAAATGGGAAGGATCCATGCCATATCATGGGAAAAGGGGCCTTAAGGATTATTTTATTTTTTAAGCTCTAGAGGCCACAAATATGGCCTAATCTTCATGAAACTTGGTCAGAATGTTTGTCAGGTCACAAGAAAGAACCCATTTGAAAATGGGAAGGATCCATGACATATCACGGGAAAAGGGGCCTTAAGGATACTTTTCTTTTTTAAGCTCTAGAGGCCACAAATATGGCCCAATCTTCATGAAAATTGGTCATAATGTTCGTCAGGTCACAAGGATGAACTGTATTGAAAATAGGAAGGATCCATGCCATATCACGGGAAAAGGGGTCTTACTGATTATTTGCTTGTTTACTGTCTAGGGGCCACAATTTTGGCTCAAACTTCATGAAAGTTGGTTTTATGTAGAAATCATCTCTTTTATGAAATCTGCCAATTTAATTGATGTTATGTCTCAAGGGTCAAAGAGAGTCAGGTGAGCGATCTAGGACCATCATGGTCCTCTTGTATATGTAAGGTCAAGGTCAAAGTTCTAAAAAAAACCTGCCGATTTCTGTCACAAACACATCTTGTCCCCCGAAAAACTTTGCCGATAGCTTTTAATTAGTATGTGATAGAGACTTCATATTTCTCATTTGTATTGCTTGTCACAAGAGCTTTCTGTTGGTACCAACTTAAAGGTCATCAGTCAAGGTCATTTTTTAATGTCAAATATGTGATTTTTTTTTTTTTTTTGGTCTTGATTTCAATGCAGTGAATCTGAAAATTAGCAATGGCAGGAGCATTGGTGTTTGACAAACACATCTTGTTCCCCTTTAGTTTGAGGTCAATTTACTCTTTTAAACATTTGAGTGATTGTTTCAAAAAATATTCTCATGGAAAGGGACTCTTAAAATTTTTAAATATGAGGTATTTTCAATGAGTTTTGGGTTGTTTTTTTTTTTCTAAGCTAACCGTGCAAACTATTTTTTCTTTTCTATTTCAAGTTTTATATAGAAATTAATTTTGAATGGGCTTATTCACATAAAAAAGGGACTATTCTTCATGAAAATTGAACCTATGCTTTCAGATTGGAACAGAATCAGATGAAATAACAGAAAACGGTAAAGATGTTGAAAGTGACAAGGATGACTTTGAGGATGCGAATGATGAGGTCAAGGTCAAACTTGAAGGATCAGAGGTCAAAGAGGTCAAAAAGGATGAAGAAGGGGAGGACTTTTATGACGTTGATGAAGACGTGAAAGAGTAATTGTCCCAAAGTTTTCCTGGTTTGAAAACTTTGGCAAGCAGTGTAGACTAAGATCATCCTGCACAGATGTGCAGTCTGATCTTAGCCTACTTGGCTTGATTTCTTTGTTATTATGAAGGGAGAAACTTGACCTTGTGGTAAAAATGTTCTTAAAATTGACAATTTATATGGAACTGATTTATGATTTTGTCGGATATGGTTTGAAACGGATATTGAAATGACCTTTTTTATATTGTCAACTTATATTAAGTTGGATATACTTATTCCCTTTCTATCCATAACCATCTAATTACCGTTACTAGACAACAATATTTAGACTGGTCCAATTTCAAAGAAGCTGCATACAACTTTTGATTGATGAAATTGGTTATAAGTTTTGAGAAAGAAAAAAATGCTTTTTAATGACTTTGTGATATAAGGAAATATTCATGTAACAGCAAAGAAAAACTGTTAAGAAAGCATCAATGTGGTATCCAAGAAAAACTGACAAAGCCATGTTAGGTGATATATTGAAATACTGATCATTTAGCATTGATTTGACAGCCATAAAGAACTTGCAAGGTATAGGAAAATAGTCAAGGAAATAGTCCTCTTCTGAATAGGTGATTTTTGAGGTGATTAAAATTTAATTTATCTGAAGAATAAATTGATATTATTAGAAGAATTCAAAGAGAATAAATTTTATGCTACTATTAATGTATACTCTCCTTAACCCTTTGCTGTTTAATCCCTGCTTTTTACGTGCCTGTGATTTTATGATTGAGAAAAGATTGTGAAAAAAGAAGAAATTGCTTCTGACAAGCAGTTTCTTCTTTTTCCAAACTATTTTCTACCCTACTGAACGGTTATTTTTTCAAATTAAATCCTCTTTAAATTTTCGTCTGCAAAACCTTTGAATTTGGACAGGTCCAAAATTTTGTAAAACAGGAAAGGGTTAAAATTTACTTTTTTGTAAGGATGAGAAAATTTTGGCATTGTAATAGAAAGAAAATATGGCTTGTTCTTTTTATTTAAAAAAGGCTGATTGGAATCTTCCAATTTAACACAATCTACTTACTATTTAAGCCTGTGCATGACATTTCCAACAATTTCAAATGTGCACCAAGCAAAGACTCTGGCCAGCCTGTGCATCTGCACAGTCTGACCAGGGTCTTCACTTTGAGCTTTGTAGAAAGACAAGGTCCAATAGTCTATTTATAAAGTCAGACAAACATGTAATTGCACTACAAGGCAGTAAAGGTTGGTTAATGTTGGCCCTTCACTCACCTGTCAAATCATTGGAAATGTCACGCACAGGCTCATTTATCTTACTTCTAGTATCCATGCACATTGTAATTTTGTTTTATTATTCACCTGGCAGGGCAGGGCTAAGCTGTGACATAATTTGACGTTAACTTTTCACAATTTTGGGTTCTTTTGAAGTTTTTTTGGCAATTATAGTTAACATGTGTCAATAACTGTATCTCAAAACAAAATGGATAAAATGTGCTGTGAAAGTGACCACATTTCATTGCTGGGTTTCCAAATCCTCGTAACTTCAGATTGTTCAAGCTGAAGTTACAAGGGTTTGGAAACCCATTTTACATTTCAACTCGACTATCAATAAATTGTGTACATCATAATAATTAAAATTGATTTACCTTCATCTTAAATGCAACAACCAATTAAATAGGCTATGCCCTGCCATGGCAAAATCATAGATTATTCATGATTCATTTGTAACCAACCAATTTGTAACCAACCTCGACAGATATAAACCTTTTTGTGACACATGTTGCTGTCTTTGTGTCCTCCTAAACATATATTGAATTGTTTTTGTTGAAATGTTAATTGTTTAGGTAACTACTATAAAGTGACTAAATTGCTCACTAACTTTGTGTAAATACTGTGTATGTATTTCTTTGATAAAATGATTGGTGTTCTAGTGGTAAAAATCTTATCAAAAATGGGGTATTTGTAAAATAAGGTTAAGAATATGCGTAAGAAATTTCTCCCGGGTTTCGATCCCCGACTGAGGCACCCATCCTTTCCAGCTATTTGTCTCCCACCAATGGGTGGATAATTGTAGACCTATGTGGGATAGCAGCTGGAGATAAGGAAAGAATGTAATGGTTTATACTGTTGGGAATGTGCCAGGAGTCTACTGTTAGGTGCGCCAGCTGTTGCAATATAACTGAAAAATTGTTGAAAGAGGAGCCAAGCCCCATTCAAAGAAACGAAAGAAATTTCTACAAAGGTGACAGCTTTAGATAGAAAGTTGACAATCTGGGTTGTGTGAATTCATATCCTGATCCTTTCTAAACTTTTGTATTAACCTGTTGATAATTGTAGCATTATTTGATTTGTGTTGAGCTTAGATAAAATCTTGAACTATGAAACTGATTTTGATGAAATTTGAGCTGGTTTAGCTTGAGCCCTAAGCAAATTTTGTGCACATGAAAGAAGTGATATTTTTTGTCTAAGCTAAAGCCAAACTACTGCCTAAAACTTGTCAAAATAGAATTTCATGTATCAATGGCTCAGTGCAAAACAGTTGTAACTGCCTATATTTTTATTGGCAGTTACAACTTTTTCACGCTGAAGCCACCTATATGTGATCTGTCATGCAAATAAGGAATGTCTGGAATCTCTCTTATATGAATAAATGTACTCAAAATAGAGACTGGTTTCAGTAGATGTCAATCTGGAGGTCGCATTTCATAAAATTATACAGAAAGGTAGAATGATCATTCTTGTTTCAATAAAACAGCAAAATGTGAAGAGTTTTGGGCCTTGTCAGACTGCACTGACTATCTGTGGTTGATACTTGTGCTCTCCAGATGGTCACTTTATTCCTGACTGATCTTATATGATATTATTTAGTTTATGCATAACCTAAAATTGTTCTTTTGGATGGGAAGGAATGATTTGCTAAATTTAAGTATGCGTTATTATGCCTTTGATTATATTGTTGTTGGTTACCTTTTGATAAGCAACTTTGTATTTTGTTGTTGTTTACCTTTTTGTAAGCAAGTTTGCCATTTGAAAAAAGTGCTGTTACAAGTTTTTGTGTTCATATATTATGTACATATTTTGTATTACGATTCATTTAATCATTTAAGTGATGCAATTCTGAGATGATTGGCTTTAACTACTCAAGATGTTCCTGTATGTCAACACTTTAGTCAAATTCCAAAGAAATGGAAATTTCCAAAGTGAAGTAAATTTGAGTCAAATTAATCCTGTTGTAGAGTTTGTGGAAAAGCCCTTTCATGGATCTGAAAATACCTTTGGATTGAATTTTATGCCCAAAAGCATCAAAAGATCGGGGCATATTGTTTTACCATTGTCAATCTGTCTGTCGGTCTGTCTGTCTTCAAAACTTAATCAAGAAACTGAATATTTCTAATTACTTTATGTCTACATGTTGCATATCTCGAGGATCAAGGTCATGTGACTAGTTCAAGGTCATCTAGCAAGGTCAATGTTTTAAAAAAAATACTGTTTCGGTGGCATCCATGTTTCACAAACACATCTTATTTGCCTTTAGAATACTAAAATATGCCACAGAGCTTATGAAAAACCCTAACATTTCTTTAAGACATAAAAAAAAAACCCTGTAAAGATAACCCCAAAACTTGAAAGATTTTGAATCTTTATATCTGCCAGTAATGAAGCAATAGTTAATCTTGCCCTTGTTTTAGTACTAGCAGATATGAATTTTAGTGCAGATATGAATTTTTTCCTAAAGAATATCATTTCTTTATGCATCCTTCGTATAAACAGGATCTGTGATCTGACATTTGGTCACCGTTTGAATGAGATATGAGCCTGTGTGTGACATTTCCAACAATTTATCATTTGCGCAATGTTGAGACTCAGATCAGTCTTAACTATGTGCTCAATAGGTTCCTACGGACCTCATATTAATATTCACAACCCAAAATTAATATTAATTCAATGCTTGAATGTCCAGGCTGGTCAACATCTTTCCATCATGCACATATGAAATTGTTGGAAATGTCACACACAGGCTCATATGTCAATTTGACATATCTTATAGAAATAAGTCACAAATCATTGAGATGAATTGCTGTTGTTGTTCTTTAAATGGCAGTTGTAATTCTGTGTTGCAGTGCTGTAATGCTATAAGGTCCTTCATAGATTAACATATACACTTGTGAGCTTTTTTCACCGGGACTTATAATTTCATGAGAGCTCTGAGCTTTTTCTAGTCCCTTATTGGTTCCCAAGTAGCACTGTTTGGGGTTTATTGAGCATTGTTGTTTATCTGTCACTCTGCTTGGTTGTCTGCAAAATTTAACATTCATTTTCTGCATTTGAGGAAATCTCATCTCAAACATGCACTGAAACAAATTTCAAGGCCATCTGACAAGGTCAATGTGATTATTCAAGGTCAAAATGCTCAAAAGTTTAACTAGAAACACTCTCATATTGATATTGTCTAATTTAATGATACAGTTCACATATCTAGTATGGTGGTGGTTCAGGGCCAGAGCCAGGGTTTCTATGTAGGGGTTTTGGCATTGGCCTCGAATTCGAGTTATTAGTCCCATAGTATTCCTGGACTTAATTGCTCAAATTCTGTACTTCAGATATCTATTACTTGTAGAATTTCAATTTTTGATAAATTTGAATCCTCTACTGATCAGCTCCTGTGATTCTGATTGATAAGCATGTAATGATATCAAGATCGTTTACTATGGTCTTCAATCAGGGTCAAATTTCTGATAAACTTAACTAAAAAAATTTTAACACATCAAATTCAAGCCAATTCACAATTTAGTGCCAAGTTTTGGTATAACGACCCCCTTGTTAATAAAATTTCATTATTTCAAAGTCTAGACGATGCAACAAGGTCAAGGTTAGCTGTGAAGGTCAAAGTATATTTCGAGGGTATTTGTGTTTCTCATATATTTTGTTGTGTACTTATCTTAAGTTCGAATAATTGCCAAGTAAGCATTACGTGTATTTATTTCATGTGCTATTTTGTGCCGAGTTTATAAACCAAGTTGTTTTGAAAAACCTAATAGGATTAGTTTGTACCCAACGTTGTGTTAATAAAACCATTTTACCTTATTTGTTATTCTTTCTTTATTACTTTTCAGTAGAGTATCAAGAACCATAAGTTGATTATGACTTGTTAATTTCACCACCAAAGTAGTGAAATTATCAAATAAACCCAACTTTAAATAATTTCAACAAATTTGATATTTTCCAAATGCCCATGACCTCATAAACTTTTCTAGTAATCATGTGCAAATTAGCACGCTTTAAAGGAATCCTAAAATTACACTTGCTATCTCTTTACTGTTGAGCCTACAGGGGGTCAGACACAGCTGTCACTACGACATACTTGTATATGCCTTTGTCGGTCCAAATTCATCTGAACCATTTGCATATTAAACCCTGCTTTGCACACAAGTGGGTGAGCAAAGCAGGTTATAGTTTGCATCATTTGACACCTTGACCACACAGGGCAGCAATTTAAGGTGTTCCGTGTTATGTTGAAAATTTGTTAGAGATGTTAGAATATAAATGTGACTCATTAAGCAAAAAAATCTTGGCAGTGCGTAAAGTGTCGATACTAGTCAGTCTGCACATACAAGTCAGTCTGTGCAAACTGACTAGGATGGAAAATTTTCCTACTCTCTTAATTTTCTAAATCTAGAATAATCAATTTACCTTCCTTTGACAACTTGTAGCTCCATTGGCTTCTGGGGCTATTTTCATGGCGCTGCTTCCATCGTGCGTCGGTGCATAAACTTTTTCTTTAAGAATCTTCTCAGAAACTACTGGATGAATTTCAACCAAACTTCACAGGAATGACAGGGTGACCTTCACCTTCGCAGGGTGACCCTCTTTCAAAGTTGTTCAAGAAATTTTGATCCAATGAAAAACATGGATTGAATGGCCGTGGCTAATTTTCCAGATATGGCAATATGTGACTCCTCAGAACCTAATTGATGGATATCAATTAAATTTTTACATAAATGATCCTTAAGTGACTCTTTATCAGTGTACAAAAAAATATATGATTGGATAAAAAATTATGTTTTTTGTGTGCGGAGGTCATTTCTCTGTTATATAGTGGAAACTTTAAAAGTCATTTTATCAGAATCTAATTGATGGATATCAACCAAATTTTACTGGAATGATCCATGAGTGACCCTTTATCAGTCGTCTTTCAAAAACTATTGTGATTGGATGAAAAATATGTCTTTTATGGGCAGAGGTCATTTCTCTATATGTTATATAGTGAAAACTTTGAAAATCATTTTCTCAGAATCTAACAGATGGAAATCAATCAAATTTCCCTGGAATGATCCTTTAGTGACCCTTTATCAGACTACCAAAAATTATTATAATCGGATGAAAAATATATATCTTTATTTGCGGAGGTCATTTCTCTATACGTTATATAGTGATAACTTTGAAAAACATTTTACCAGAATCTAACTGATGGATATCAACGCAATATCTCTGGAATGCTCCTTTGATGACCCATATTCAAGCCTACGGAGCAAATCAGCTGCTCAAGCAGCTCTAGTTTAAATGTGACCTCTGGTTGGCTTGTACTAGAACCAATCACTTGCAAATATCTATTTTATGGAGTTCTCAGATGGTCCTTTTTTGCGTGACGAGTCACAAGTATAAGCCTGCTCGTAGCAATTCAAACATTTTACTTTGTGATATTAAAAGAAAAGACACCGATCATTGTGTGTGGGTATTCACTCTGTGCACATCTACTGACATACAGTTGACAACATCGAGAAATTGACAAGGTAATCGATTTTGGAATGATTTCAGAACGAAACTGAATGAGTGGGAAGAGTGAATGATTTCAAGGGTGGTAAACATAATCTATAATTTTGTCCAATTCTTTGTCGATGCCCTCTTTTGTACAACGAGACACTTGTTTGAAAAAATATTATGAGTAGATGTGGTGCCTAAAATAAATTTTGTGATGGATCCAAGGTAACAGATAGACCTAGCGTTGAAAATTAGCTTATTTGAATAACACCATACTATGTATGTATTTTTGGTGGATTTCAAAATCACTTTTCATAATTGGCAACTTTGTGACTTTTGAAATTGTGAGTACAGGAGTTAAATTCTTTCCTGAAGACTCTTGGATGCATGGTTTGGCATGACTTGGACAAGACGCATAGTTAAAAGTCAATTATTTTGAACTGAAAATTTAAGAGAAGTGAAATTTCGACTACCCCCTTCCCCACCCTGGTGCAAACGGGAACTCCGGAGATTCAACGGAATAGACCTCGGGAACGACAAGGGCGCGGCTATAAAAGCGCGGCGTTTCGCATATGAATTTATTTACGTGCTTTCATTGACGCGCCCTTATCTTTCCTGAGGCATATTCCGTTGAATCTCCGAGAGTTCTCGATTGCGTAAAAAATGGATAATAAATAAAAGTTCCACGAAAAGGTTTTGAACAGGTCACGGGGATGCTTATGAGGAGCAATACGGTACAGTCAACCACGTCGTGAAATTGATACTCTTCACGATCAAAACCATTTAAAAGCACTCTCTCAGCACTCCCAATTTTTTTCTTTCCAAACACGCACTCCAATCACTTAAAAATGCGCCGATAACCTTCAAAATGATAAATTTTTAGCTCCACTGGCTGAAAGCCACTGGGCTATTGTCATGGCGTTGTGTCCGTCGTGCGTCCGTCCGTAAACTTTCTTTAAAAAATCTTCTCCTCAGAAACTACTGGATGGATTTCAACCAAACTTCACAGGAATGATCCTTGGGTGACCCTCTTTCAAAGTTGTTCAAGAAATTTTGATCCAATGAAAAACATGGATTTAATGGGCGTGGCTAATTTCCAAATATGGTAAAAAGTGAGTTTTCTCAGATTCTAATCAATGGATACCAATTAAATTTTACATGAATGATCCTTGGGTGACCCTTTATCAGTCTACCGAAAATTATTGTGATCGGATAGAAAATATGCAATTTATGGGCGGAGGTCATTTCTCTATATGTTATATAGTGGAAACTTTGAAAATCATTTTCACAGAATGTAACTGATGGATATCAACCAAATTTCACTAGAATCATCCTTGAGTGACCCTTTATCAGTCTACAAAAAATCATTGTGATTGGATGAAAAATATGCATTTTATGGGCGGAGGTCATTTCTCTATAATATGTTATACAGTGGAAACTTTGAAAATCATTTTCTCAGAATGTAACCGATGGATATCAACCAAATTTCACTGGAATGCTCCTTGAGCGACCCTTTATCAGTGTACCAAAAATAATTTTGATTGGATGAAAAATATGCATTTTATGGGCAGAGGTCATTTCTCTATATGTTATATAGTGGAAAATTTGAAAATCATTTTCTCAGAATCTGATTTTTGGATATCAACCAAATTTCACTGGAATAATTCTTGAGTGACCCTTTATCAGTGTACCAAAAATTATTCTGATTGGATGAAAAATATGCATTTTATGGTTGGTGGTAATTTCTGAACAAGTTAAATAGTGGAAACTATGAAAATCATTTACTCAGAATGTAACTGATGGATATCAATCAAAAATTTTTGGTATGATCTTTAGTTGACCCATTTTCTTGCAGCCAAAAGTCATTTTGGTTTGATGAAAAATATGTCTTTTTAGAGCGGAGGTCATTTCTTTATCTGTCATATAGTTCAAACTTTGAAAAATGATTTTCAACATCAGTAGAACCCCAAATATCTAAAAATCAAGTCAAAACATTTATTTGCTTTTACAAGAATTTCAAGCCTGTGGAGCGACTCAAGCCATTCATGGCTTTCTAGTTCTATAAAACAGATCAAGAAATGACACGATTTTATTGACTGATGTTGATTTTCAAGCGCCTGATTTGTCAATGACGACACAATTAGAATGAACATAGATTTTATTAAAGGGAGGTAATCAATTTTCGGTAATTTCGTCCGGTTGGACGAAATTACCAATTATGTTTTACCTCCCTTGAAAATCATATTAAACTCGATCCATCCACTTATTCCAAAATCATTCCAAAGCGTTCACCTCGTCAATTTCACGATGTTAACTGTACCAGTACAATTCAGGAAACGCACCGTTTTAGAACCGTAAAGCAACAAATAGTAAAAAATGAACGGGGGTGTCATTTTTAACTCCATTATTTTGTTTAAAATAAACATATTTGGGAATCTAAAAGACCCAAACTAAAGTTTACTCACTTAAGGTAATGGACCCGTAATAGTTCCGCAACGTAATGAACTTAAACACTGTTAATCAAGGTTTTTTAATGACTTCTTCAGAAAACCTTGGTCAACATTATGAAAGATCAAAATACGGATCTACTACCATTCACATATGTGGTTTTTTTTTCATAGGCGTGCCGTAAAAAAGTTTTTTTTTAAATTTTTGCAGTGTAAGCTTTTTTAAGACAATATTTTCTAGCACCGACAAAAGGGAAAAACAATATAGACTTAATCGTAAATAAAAACCAAACTTTATTTTTCAACCTTTTTTATGGACGGATGTACTATACATCTCAATAAGATCAACAAACACAAAACATACAAGGTGAAAAAGTTCTAAAACCAAACCAAACTTTATTTTTCAACCTTTTTTATGGACGGATGTACTATACATCTCAATAAGATCAACAAACACAAAACATACAAGGTGAAAAAGTTCTAAAACCAAACCAAACTTTATTTTTCAACCTTTTTTATGGACGGATGTACTATACATCTCAATAAGATCAACAAACACAAAACATACAAGTTGAAAAAGTTCTAACGCCTTGTTTAATGTAATATTAATAAAAGACGGCAGACATTTGTAAAGAACGAAATTAACGATTCATTTATCTTATAACTATACCAATATCTGTATGATAACATCCTGTATGATATTTTTTATGATATCACATAGTTATTTTTAGAACATGATATAATGTGGTTATTTTTAGAAACTTGCATTTCAGATAGAAACACCGACGAAAACAAGACGAATATAGGTTATAAGATAAATATAATACATTCTTAGTGTATTGTATGAAAAAAATATCAAACTCGGTTGTGAGAATTGATAACTGTCTCGGCATAGCCTCGACAATGATCAATTCTCCCAACCTCGTTAGATATTTTTTTTCATATAATACACTAAGTATGTATTATATATGACTAGGGTCGAAACTTCAAGATTGTAGTAGATATTTATTGACCCCTTCGAAGAAGAGGGGATATATTGCTTTGTACTTGTCGGTCGGTCGGTAGGTCCATAGACCGTTTTTTTTTGTCCGGACCATATCTCAAAAAGAATGCAAACTAGAATCATGAAACTTCACGATGTGCACAAGAGCCACTACTCCACTCATCATATTTTGTGAGTTATTGCACATCGTTATTTGACAAATAATATGCCATTGGTCTGCTCTTGTGGGAGACACAAATGTTCAACAAACATCTCTTGTTCGAACGTAAGATCGCTAATTTATGTTACTCAACTAAGTTTCTCAATGTCGTCGTTGCTTGAAATGTGCTTGTGCTTTACTTATACCGTTGCAATTCACTAGATTCTAAAGTTTCAACAGCATGCGTTTCAGTTTTGAATGTTTACAGAGAAAAAAATGCTTTTTAAAAAGAGGGATTTTAACACTGAAAATGGACTTTTGATAATTGTCTCTAAATGAAATTGATCACTTAATAGAGATAGTCGCTTCAGCAAGATCGTCTGTAGAACTTTTGTCAATGAGATCGACTGCTGTTTGTGCAGAATAGAAGATTTTTTTGTACAATAATCCTGTTTTCAGGATGGCAAAACGGTACAAACTTTTTACAATTTAATCCCCGCTTTGCACGCAAATACACGTGCAAAGCGGTGTACAATTTTAAAACAATTTGCATCATTTTGTCACTTGTACGCAGGACTGGTGTGTCCCTTATTCTGATGGCGCAGGTCCAACTTTATTCGAGACGGATTGTCGTTGTCTCGCCGATAAGCATCTCTGAAAAATCACAGAAACAAATGGACCGTTAGTCAGGAAAACCTGCCTAATGACAATAAATTTGGCGAAAGACTTAAACTCAAATTCGAAAAAAATGCAAAATTCCCTTTTCAAGAGCAAGAAAAAAAGTTATTTCCAAGACGAATTACATCCTTCGTTCCTGTTTTTGCAATCATTTCCATCGAATGGGATTCTATGCACTTAGGGTATTTTAAAAAGGGAAAACGTTGTGG
This sequence comes from Fragum whitleyi, assembly GCA_948146395.1. NCBI lineage: Eukaryota > Metazoa > Mollusca > Bivalvia > Cardiida > Cardiidae > Fragum > Fragum whitleyi. Next base: position 44,156,593 of record OX411548.1, read on the forward strand.
CAAAAAGGGAAATATATATATTTATTTTACGAACATCCCAGATGGCCCCCTTTTTGCGTGACAGGTTGCGTATATTTTCAAGTACATTTTCTTGGCGGAATAAATTGGCTAAATACTTACTTGCATTTTATTATAGTCTACTTTTCAACTTAAATTGTAGGATCTAGATAGCAAAAAGCAATAGAAAATTGAATGAGTTCATACAACAAAAAATAAAATCTCCTAAAAGCCGAACTCTTTTGACTATGATATGATTTGATATGTTTTGAGTGAACCCTTGAGTCTTTTGGTAGACATAATTGAAATTGAATTACCATCAGGTTGACGCTCATAAAATACGGCCTATTCACCCCGTCGTTCATAATGGAATCTTCACAGAAACATATGAATATAGTGTCCATTGTCATCTGAAAGGGAATACAGCATATGATGTAATTATGTTCTTGATGGTCGAGCAGAGCTTCGTAATTGCAACTTGAATAGGCTGTAGTTACGATGTTTCGGTCGAAAACTGACGATAAATATGTGTATCTGTGAGACATTTTCAACAATTTCAAGAGAGCGCGAACTCAAGACTCAGATCAGAATGTGCATCTGCACAGTCTGATCAGAGTCTTTTTGATGCGCTTTATCAATATTTTCATATACCATTTCTTTATACGACCAGTAGATATATTGTATTCACTGTTTGAATGGTCGATCTCCTCAGTGTTTGTGCCTCATGCAAGTGTAAAATTGTTGAAAATGTCACACAAAGGCTCACGTGATTTTCTGCTAGTATCGCTATGGTCATCCCATTTTCTGTAAGGACGTTTAAGGACTACTTCGTCGATGTTATTCTAAAACCAGGAAACTACAGCTTGGTCAAATCTATAGTTACGATGTTTTGGAATTACAACAACGTTTTTTCTACTAGAAAAAGTAGGTTATAAAGGGCAACTCGCTTTGAAACAGAATAGTTCTAATACTTTTGACCTTGAAAAAATACGATGGCATTTGATTTACAACACATCGTTTTTCTTCTCCTTAATGGAAACCCTGTAATATTTTCAAATCTATCCATATAGTATGGACAAACATGTGACATCGACATTCAATGTAACATTCATCTTGAGATACACCAACTTTTAAAAGAACATATAACTTGTTTTCAAACTTTAAAATCTGCGAAAGTGACAAGACTAAAGTACATACTTCTGAACGCTCATACAGCGAAAATTGATTGTAACAACATTGTCAATTGACAAAAACCCCACATTGCGTTCAAACGATTTAAGGGAAGCATTTGAAGTAATAAGAGCAATCGATCAAAATTCAGTATATGTGACTCGTGAATTTTGAACAGTGTTGCAGTTTACAGATGGCAAATTTATCTGAGGATCTTTACCTGATTTTACCATAAGCAGTTTTCTCCTTTATAAACACAGCTGGGGCCTGTTTTACTAAACATGTTACGACCATTTGCTTTTCTTTTTTGCGTAAGTTAAAAATTAAAGTTGCTTATACAGTAGTTACTAAATATGGAATTCTGTCGTGCATCGTGATAGCGTGATAGTATGAGGCAGAATCTAACAAAGAAAGAGGACTCTAGGTAACTAACGAAATATTTCTTTCGTAAGAACTTTAGAAAAACGGGCCCCTGATTCTTAAAGCCGCCGTCACACTTTGACGCGCTGGGTCCGTTTGTATAACGTTAATCATTGGCTAAATTAATTTTGGTACATTTGAAACAAACCTGATAGCTAAAAATAAATCCACTACCACTTTTTACATTTGACCGATGGTAATCTTTAATTTCAACATTTTAAATATCGTCCTTTTTCGTGTTCAAGAAACTAGACTCATGCATGAAGAACGTCTGTGTGTAAAATAGCTCTAGTGATTGTTTTACGCGCTAAAACCGTATATGGGCGAGATGGACGATTACCAATGTTTCCTCAAGTGCTGAAAAACGCTGTCTAGAACGATTTAGTGTGGTGGCGGCTTAAGAAAAAAAACTAAACTGCGTCCAGGATAACAAAACGTGGCAAACTGTTTGCAAATTTATATCCCGCTTTGCAAGCGCACTTGCGTGCAAAGCGGGATATGATGTGCAAACAGTTTATCATGTATTTTCATCCTGAACGCAGGGATGATATTACCTCATACACACTCATGAAGCAACTTGATATGAAGTAGGCAAATATCGCAGCCAAGGTAATAGGTAGCCATATGTAATTAATACTGGAACGGTTCTGTAAATAGATGCAAAATAATGCATAATTTAGACTCATTTTATTTGTCTGTCTATAAAGAGAATAGCTGTCGGAGACAAGTCTTTGTCGCAAAATACTGTAAGTTTGACATCTTTCATGACGATCTTTTGCACGCCTTCAAAAGCAGACGCTACGGGGGCTAAACGTTCAAAATGCTACATTGTATTCGATCAACAGTGAATGATGAATGAATGAAACTAAAATTGAATATCTTTGTACCTTTTAAGATTGTTGTCTTTTTATCGTAGTTTTTTTTAGCTTTATAGGGTTTTTTTATTATCAAAACTATCTTTTCGTGCAATTCTGCCGCCGTACTTTGCGATCTAAAGAACATAACAATGGCCTTACTTAATCTGTAATAACGCTGTTCAGGTCAGGGTTCATACCGAAGATGCCTGATCCATAAATTTACACAAAATACCATTTTCTAAAGCTTTATTTTATTTTGTTTGTATTGGGTTAACGCCATACAGGTTCGCAGATTTATCGCTTGGAGATGTCACCTACCTATGGTTTCCCGTTTGTTTTTCCCAACAATACAACCCAGCATTTAATCCAAGCCCCCAGATACCCATCCAAATGGGCATACTTCTTTTATTTGCCATTAATTATGGTGGGACTCAAATGGCGCTAGCCATAATGAATTTAGTCAGTACTTACAGAAAGCAGCTCTATTCCAACAACGGTTACTATGGCAACTGTAGCCACCTTTCCCAAAAATAGTACAAAATCTCCAACATAGTTTATCACAGCTAGTTTGACGACATTGTTTAACACAACTTTAAATGCTTGTCGGGCGGCTCGGCAAAAACTGTACCCGTGGATACCTATATAACATGTTACAAATACCTTAAAACAGGTGAAACTTTAAGGATACATGACGATGGCTCAGCGCGAAAACAGTTGTAACTATCTACATGTTTAAAGGCAGTTACAACTGTTTCACACTGAGCCATCGATTTATATTAACAGTGTTCATCTAAAATTTAGTCACCATAGTCCCGGTCCTACGGTAATTACTGATATACTGGGGATGTAAAGCGTATGATTTTTTTTTTTTTTTACATCCGCTGAAAAATCGCTGAAAAGTCGGTTTGCATCTGTTTCGTATCCCGCACATACGCTTTGTATACGCTCTGTCCATCCATTATGATTTCATAACCCCTTCTGAGCTGTCAACCGCTTTTATCCGCCAATCTTTCGATGAACATTCACTCAACATCCCGGTTGCGTGCGTTACACGTCCAATATTTTCCGTTCTGTTTCCGCAAATTTTGGCTGTCACTTTCAGTTTTTATCAAACGTATGAAAGCAGAAGGAAATTTCTCTCTTCCGCCGTATCCGTGTAGCATACGTTTTTAGTCCGTTTGGCAGTGGGACCGGGCCTTTAAGCTGTACAATGGTTATTACTCGAACGACCACTTGTATTAAGCGACCACTTGTATTAAAGGTCCATTTTGAAAAATCCCTTCACCGCAAGTAAAATTTCTGATAAAGTGGACATACTTAAAAAATGTTTATTATTGATTCTTATGTTGTCGATAACCATTGGAATCGTCTCAATGAAACGATTCTAATGGGTTCGAACATATTTATAATTAAGTAAGAATAATGCGACATTATATATACGCTTTCAAGATGAATGTTCTGAATTATCATGAAATATTGATTTAAGCGACTGTTCTAATGAGCGACCGCTTTTTGGCTGTCCCAAATAGTCCCTAATCAAAGGTGTTCTTATCTTCATGAGTCAAGGGGTATCGAATCGATATCTTCTTCTTGATTACCTAAGTAAAACGTTCGTAACCTTTGGTTCGACAAGATGAGGTTTTCTGTTATAACAGCATTTTAATAGTTGAATACAATTAGTTAAAAAGGTATGTGATGCTTGAAAATTTAAAACTGTAAACCATTATATGCTGGCTGGTTACACTCTCCGGTTTTCCTTGTCAGTACTTTTAAATTAGAGAGAAATGAACATTTAAATATTTGGAAGCAGTGTATGTTCTATCAAATAATCAAAAGTGTGATGCGTTAATAATTTAATTTATGTTGGGTACATTAAGATCCGTGCATATTGATTGGCTGAAAAATTGGTTTTATTCCCAAATAAAAACTATATTGATTACGCAACTATTTGTTTGCTTACGCACAAAAAAGTCCCATCATAAATCTGTTTCTTAATTAATTAAACTTAAACAATTTTGCTTCGCGTATTCATACATTGTGATTAGGTTTTTAGTTTCATGAAATCAACAAATACTCTCCATCTGTTACCACACAAAAAATTCACGCATAAAGGTCATCTCGGAACGCAGTTAAACAAATGATAAAAAATCGGATTGATCTAGAATAGGTCAATCAAATTATGGCAATTCATGATTTGAATTTGAACACTGCGAGAGGCAAGATATATATCAAAGATAGAAAATTCTACCACAAGCGAAAAATTTACTAACTTGGTATTAGTTTGAGCGGTCCGAACAGTTTCACCGGCCCTACGTTCGGAAATGGCAACGTTCACGAATCGTTTAAAATGGCAAACAGTTTTACATCCTATTTGAACTCAGGGCTGGTTTAATATATGTGACCCGTCATGCGAAAAAGGGGCCACCTGGGTAGCACGTAAAGTGTCGACCATTGTCAGACTGCGCGAATTGCGCAGACTGACAAGGGTCTAAACTTTTCGGACTTTACAAATTTTCTGAATCTTGAATAATCAATCTACCTTCATGTGAAAAATTTTTTGAAATGCGACCTCTGAATGGCCTGTACTAGAATCGATCTCTTTTTCAAATGTTTATTTTACGAAGTTCCCAGATGGTCCCTTTTGCGTGACGGGTCACATATTATTTTCCATGCTTCTCAGAGATCGGTATAGCCTGGTTAATTTGACCCGGCTTTGACCTCTTTGGAAAAAATGCTTAAATAACAATTACCGATATATTTTATCAATTAACGAAATGTATAATACATTCAATATCGTTTGTTATTCATTCCTATGCAAACACGTGCAAAGCCGAGTGGGAATAATCAGATTTTTTTATTCATCTAAATCGCAGGGGTCAGATTCAAGTCAATAAAACCGCACTAAAATAAAAACTTACTTATTTCAATGTATGCGTTACTGTTCAGAAATTTGAGGAATTTCTCGAAGCACCACAGACAACATTTTAGACATTTCAGTATATAAACAGCAACTGGATGTGTTCTTCCTCTTATTCTGAAACAAGACGTATAGCTTACTTGTGTAAGGGATGAATAATGAATAAATGTAAGTAAATCAAAATTCATAATAATGAACATGAAATAAATGCAATTTCAAATCTCAATGAAAACGGATGTAAATAAACTTTGGAAAAAAAAAAAAAACAAAAAAAAAAACGGTCGCATTCATCCGATTTCCAAAAATTATATGGGCAATTAAATGATGCTAAATAACAATTATTATTAATATGTATTATTATTATAATTATTCTTATTATTAAAATCATCACCATTATCATCATTATGAGTAGTAGAAGTAGTATCAACGTCGTCATTATTATCATTATTATCATAATCATCGTTATGAGTAGTAGAAGTAGTATCAAAGTCATCATTATTGTTATTATTATTTCATCATCATTGTAATTATCATCATCATCATTATCATTAACGCTATTTCATGTTTATCTTACCTGTTTTCTATGAAGGATAAAACGATTCTAACGAATACGACAAATGTTATCACAAGTGAGCCGAGTGCCAACGACCCTAAATGGAACCTGAAACGTAAAAGGATTGCGATTTATAGGGACAACAATGAAAAGGTAAATAACGTCAAATTGAGATGCGTTACTAAAATGTCTCGAGTCTTTGGATGTGCTTAACCCTTTGCTGTTTAATCCCTGCGTTTAACGTGCTTGTGATTTTATGATTGAGAAAACATTGTGAAAAAAGAAGAAATTGCTTCTGACAAGCAATTTCTTCTTTTTCCACACTGTTTTCTACCCTACTGAATTGTTATTTTTCAAATTAAATCCACTTTAAATTTTCGTCTGCAAAACCTTTGAATTTGGACAGGTCCAAAATTTTGTAAAACAGGAAAGTGTTAAAGTAACCCATTCAAGTAAATCCAGCCCTGCGTTCAGGATGACAAAACGGTGCAAACTTTTCGCAAATTATACCCCGCTGTACACGTGTACTTTTTAACGGTAGAATAGAGCTCAAAACAATAATTTTGTAAAAAGGTCGCTATGTATTTTCACACAGAATTGTTTTCTTTGATACCTTTCACTTTCTTTTATTGGGATTTTAGGATGGATTTCGCCGACAATCCAATGAGACCTCTCAAATGATCAACTTCCTGTTCTAAACAAATCAGCCAGCTCAATCCGGGTCGGAATAGGGTTCATAATATATTTGATATACTAAAAGGCTATAAAAATCAAATTTATAAACTTTCTTTTGGATTGATTTGGCCTGCTCTCGTTCATTTCACGTAACTAAACGTTATTTGACGAGATAAACAATACGTGATAGCCTCATCATATAAATCATTTTTGTGAGCAAAAAGTTTATTTTTTTGAAATCTAAATAATGCGTATGAACTTGATCTAACCACGAAAACAAATAACTATCCTCTACCTGACTCGTTTTAATCAAAGTACGATGTATAAATGACGCATGGAAAATAACGTTATTTTGACGTAACGTAATATTACGTCGTTACCAAGTTTTCAATGTAGTGTAACGTCAGAATTGTGTAATTTCGGTGGTTTAGTTACAGAAAGTAAATGTACATGGTGTTTATAAAGAGGATATTATAAATTCCTACGAGAATGGAGAAAGACAGTCCTAGGTTGGTGTTACGGTATCAGAATTATTTCGGTTGGTACTACAATTAATAATCATCGTCAAACAAAACAATGTAAATTATTTGGGAATGAAATTGAATGAGCGTGAGCAGCGGGTCTTGAATATAATGTATTTCTAATTTCGTTCGATAGAGCGTATTTTTTTTATATTTATCGGCTCCCTTTAAAAAGATATAATTTCCAATTTGTGAATCTTTACGTACCAAGAGGACGATTTAAAATCTACACAAGCCGAAAAACCGTGGAAAAAGTTGAACAAGTTCAATGAAACGTTGATAGTTTTTAACGGTTCTTAAGTTTAATACTGATTTGATTGAGTGTTTGGAATGAATGTATGGAGCGCTGAGTGAGTGATTTAAAATGGTTTTGATAAAGGTGAATGTCAATTTCCTGATGTTATTAATTGTAATCATGTTCACATGTTTTCTTTCGTAAAACTTAGCTCAAAAATGGATAATTCATCTAATTACCTGCCAGTAATACCCGAAAGGGGAGTTAGGCAGTATATATACTCAAGCGCAATGAAAACGCACCACCCAAAAAACTTGCACAAACTGTTCTTAATTATATTTTTTTTACTACTTTTTTATCGTCTTTCAACCCATAATGGAACATGTAGACATCGCATGTCCTAACATCAACCATAAGACATCGCTGTTTTTTTGGTGGTCATTAAAAAGACCGTTTTGGCCTGCTCATTTAATTGCACTTTTGAAACAAGTTTTGAATTACATAATTAAAAGTACCGTTTCTTAGAAAATGAAAATACAGCAATAGATTTCACATTTGTTTTAAGCAAAAAGCAGTAAAGCGATCTCAACTTACGTGTGGTATGGGATTAACAAAGAACAGAAGGATTTTTTTCCTTAAAATCAAAGAATCATAAATAACATTTTTATACTCACGTTTACGAGTGATTTGAACCCCGAAGGACATGTTTAAGTCCATCAGGGACTCCGAAGGTACGGTGTAGACCTAGAAATTAATGAACTTTAGCCTATGCTGCAATCAACTATCTTCACTATGGTAACCGTTCCACAGAGTGATAGCCTGCATTTTATACTGAGTTAGAGGTTGTGATACCAAAAATCGAACGATAGAAAGGGTTTGCAAACCTACTTTGCAGATATAAGATTAACAATTGTAAACCTTTTCTATAAAGTCATAGTTTCAAAAACCTTCGATCGTTTCTGAGCTTACTCTAACATTATTGTGTAGATAATGGTCCATTACAAATTTATTTAGAATTGGTAATTTTCATGTCTGAAGTTTTAGTGCATTAAATAAATATACGAGAAAAATTTTATGTGGTGCGTTTTCATTGCTCGTGAGTATATATAGATAGTAATTTTCACCAAAATGTTAGGGATGTGTTGATCACCAAGTATATTCTAGACTAGTTTATGTTAGCCTGTCTTAAAGAAAATAACATAATGTTGAGCTAATCAATATTTCTACCAAATAATTATTCCATTTTTGAAGATACTTCGATGGCCGTTTAGATATTAATAAATTATTTGTCCCAATCATAATATCGACTTGCAAATTAATTAACTCATTAGTGAGTATTTCACTGTTGACCTATATCACTTTCCGACATTACCCTTTCTAAAAGTTTCTAAATGGGCGACTAACATTAACTAAACGATTTGCTTTTTGTTAAATGTCCGAGATTATCTAAGTATTTGCAAGACATTTCTAGCAATTGTAGAAATGTGCATAGAACTGGTTTTAGATGCTGAGTTTTGTCTGTACTGTCTGCCAAAGACATCGTAAAAATGCTCAATTATGTCTTTTATTTCAATACTCCACCTCAGAACAAAACAGTTAAACGTTTATAGCGACCACTAACGGAACCAACAAAAAGCGGTAGTTGAAGAGAATGGTCGCTTACTACATGATTTCTTTACAATAAAGATACATTATTTTAATTAAATGTATGATATTGCGACATTCTCAATAGTCAAATGTTGTTAAAACTCAACAGAATCGAGACAATTCTGTCGATGTTTAACAATAAAGGATTCATTTTACAATAATCTTCGGACCAATGAATACATACTTTTTAAGATATTCTGATTTAAAGAAGAGGGGTTTGAAAAAAGTCGCTTGATAAAAATGGTTGCTTGATAGACGTGGTCGCTCGAGCAAGATTGACTGTAGTTTACTTAAACACTTTATCTAATTGTCAGAGAGGAGTCCGTAGATACAGAAGACATTCTACGTACTGTGCATTACAAAGCTATGAGGAAGCTAATGGATATGGTGGACTTTCACACCCATAAATCTTCCGAGCAGTGCCGAGAAGTGGCGGATTTATATCCTGCCATCTGTAACTCATTCCCCGAATATCAGAGTATAACACAAGCGTATGTGGATGCATTTACTGAAGAGGGTGGTGAAAAGAAACTCAAAAGAGCCAAAACGCTTCCATCATTGACCATCATCAAAGGGAACCCTTTCAAAGCAGTAGTTGCTCATGTGAAAAAGTCCACTGGAAAGGAACCTATTTTAGTTAAACTAAAGGCTGCTAAAGTTGTACCCCTTATTATACATCTACCAAAGTGGAAAAATGGGGAATTTTTGAATCGTGCTAGCGAAAGGTTGAGTAGAACTTTCTGCGTGGAGACTCAAGGACAGGGGCGATTGCGTCGATTACGACAGCGCTTCTCAGAAATGAATATCAGAAAAATTAAAGCCGCAAAGGTCAACCCAGAAGTTTTTGACATTGATGAAACAAGACGAGATCGATCTCTTATCACTGGCGAACTGTCTGAAATCGCAACCATGTTTTGTGTTGAATCTAAAGATGAAGCAAGAGTGAGGCGAAGGAACAAAAATAGAAACAGAAATAGAATGGCGATTTTGCAAAGAAAAAATGAAGGAAATAGACATGGTTATTCTGCTAACTCAATCAAAAACACGGAGAAATCTTCTGACGGTTTCGATGAGTATTTTTCTCTGAATGAAATTGAGATTAAAGAGAATCGGAGACGCAGAAAAAATGAAATGGAAAAAGACAAGCAAAATGGTAAATTATCCAGATGTTTGAAAACAGTTCGTAAAATGTTGCATAAGGAATAATTTGATATGATTAACCTAAAATAAATAAATTAACATTGTTATTTAAAATTGTTTTTAAAACTTATTTATTTAAACTTTAATGTTCATATAGGTTTGAGCTTTCCCAAAACCTATATTATAGTTAAGGTAGTGGACCCGTAATCGTTCCGAAACATTTTGGAAGGAATGCACTTTAACAGTAATAACCGAGGTTTCCTAATGAGAATTAGGAGGTCGATTTTCAAAAAATCTTTCTATGAAAGTTGAATGGCCATTGCAGATTTAGAAAACCAGGCAACTACGAAAAGTTTTTTACCCTAGTCGTCCTGTGCTATCCGTACTGTCTGACTAGGATTGATGTTTTTAAGGTTTATTCAGATGGTCCATTTCGCCTGCTTGGTAACAGTTTCATCGGCGATTTCTCAATTCAGTTCCATTCATTCTCACAATCTACTGGTGTTTACGGGCTATGGCTAACGATTATTGAAAAGTTTTGTATAAGATTGTGTTTAACGAAATCGCGAGGTCTACGACACGAACGAAATAGGCCGCCACAGGAGCACCGCACGATTTGCGAGTTACGTCGACTGTAAGCCAAACGTTATCTAAGCTTCAGTTGTAGAAACATTTAGGAAGTTTTTTTTGTAAGCTCGTATTAGCGAGAGACCTTTTTTTATTATTAAAAGTCTCCTTAGTACGACATTTTATGATAAATCCTACCTTATAAGTCTTTTAATGGAATTTAATACTGGAAATGATAGTCTTGATTTATCCCTGAAATGAAAACACGGGAATATTAAATAAGTTTCATGTTTGAATAAGACTTATCTCAACTCCGTCAAACTAAACCTTAAACTTCACTTCAAGGTACATGTAGCCATTTAAATAGCTGTAGTGAAATCCACTTGCAATATCGCTTCAAACAATGATTTATCGGTGAAATCAAAGTTAGTTTCGCTCTCTAATTATGTTTTTATAACGATATTCTGTTATAAGTATTATTTATCTAAAATGACCTGGCACTCATTAACTTCCGTCAGTGCTCGAGTATATCCGCAGCGTAAAATTTCGGTTTACCCATTTATTAATATTATCTCACTTGATATGAACATGCCGCTGTAGTACATTGGTTACAGACGCCTTCCCGTTACGCGTTAACTTGTCGGAACGAGTTCGATACCCGACAGGGATACACATTTTAATCCTTGTGATTATTATTAATTAATACTTTGTTTGTATCTTTCAGTTACTTCTTACATTAACCCTTTTAATTATTCCTTTTTATTAGTTTTTTGTAAATTGCAATTAATATTATTATTAATTTTTCATTCTCATGTACATGTAATTCAATTTTGGTTGTTGCACCAACTAAGACTTTTGCATTCTGATCATCCGAAAATATCGCCCGTTTTATACCCCAATGAAAATAACATTTAGTAGTTAGTAAGCTTGCACTAAAAGTTAGTCACAATAGAAATCTCATTCGCTTTATGTTATTGAATTATAAGATACGATAAGAATAAAGTTTTTTGTATTAATAACGTAATCACGCCTAAAAGGGAATTCCTTTAACGCAATCAAACCAAGTATGGGTATTTATTTTCATACCGCCATAAATTGTAAAATGAACAAGAAAAAATACTTTTCATCTCGTAGATATAGATACATGTCTTACAAATGGTTAAGCTTCGCTTGTGATGTATGTTGAACTACAAAACGAGATACATGATTGTTATTTTTTCCATAAATTACTATTATTATTTACAGTGATGAATGGGCAGCACTTTGCAATAATCAAATCTTAAAAAAGTCTGACTGTCAGAATAAAGATAGCCTATGCTACAATATTGTCTAAAAATAGGTAAAACAGTGTTTCTGTAAAAAATGGAATTAATTGATCATGTCCTGGCTTTAACTCATGGCATTTCGGTTTTGGGACAACAGCCATACCACCAGCGCTAAAATTCCGTATACGTGAGAGGATATGATACATTTTATTGGATCTAAACTTCGCGCGTTTAAGTCTATATTAACCCTTTCCTGTTTTACAAAATTTTGGACCTGTCCAAATTCAAAGGTTTTGCAGACGAAAATTTACAGTTGATTTAATTTGAAAAATAACCATTCAGTAGGGTAGAAAATAGTGTGGAAAAAAGAAGAAATTGCTTGTTAGAAGCAATTTCTTCTTTTTTCACAATGTTTTCTCAGTCATAAAATCACAGGCACGTAAAAAGCAGGGATTAAACAGCAAATGGTTAAGAAACATAATATCAGACTATCAATAGGGGTCAGAAGGAATATTTAATGAGGGACAGGTCATTGTAGATCAATAATAAACCACGCTATAGGTGGATTTTGAGCGGTGAGCCCTGAAATCTACTTTTAACGGTTAAATGTCCGTGCTATTCTTTCAATAAAACAGACATAAAAAAAAAAGATACAAATTACCTTTCAAATGAAACTTAGTGCTTGTCTTAGATATTAGGGTCTACCCATATTCCTATGGTAATAGACTAAACGCCTAGGTCAGAGCTCAGTTTTGAAAATACACCTATATTTGGATGTTTATAAACAGACTTTCGACGAGTTAATACAGATGAATTGGGAGCAACGAAATTTTAGCTTTCAAGGTCTCTGACTGTACTGAAAGATAAAAGAAACACAAAATCACTGGCATTTTTACCTTCATTTGAATTACATCGGTTTACGTCATGTGTCATACCGTAAAAGTAACATGCTTTCGAAACCGACTTCCCAAATGAAGAACTTAAAATTGAAACGACAAAAAGCATTGAATATTGATGGAGAGAACAAATGTTTTTGTGATGAGTTTCTTTACTCTATCAGTATATAGGTGCTTGCATTTGTAATTAAGTTCCGTTAACTCACGCTTGTTGAATTTCAGTTCAGTTCACCCCTACTCCTGGCTATACCACATTTTAAAATACCGAGGATGGACTATATACTGACATATTTTCCTCATTCTCTCACAACATCATGATTGCGAGGATTTCATTGAAAATGCAAATAATGGTCTCTAGAAAGCATATTCAAAAACTGTTAGAATTTGGCAGACAATATAGCTGAAGAACAGCCTGTTCAGAAATGAAGTCCAATCAAAGCATACACTGTTTGCTCTCTATTTGAATTATTGCAAGAAATTTTGAGCTAGACTGGTCAAAATGCCCTAAAATTGGTGATTTTTTTGAGTCAAAAAATCAGTAGGATAAAGGTTGTCATTCATTCTCACCTGGGGCCCGTTTTACTAAACTTCTTACGAATAAAATAATCGTAAGTCAAAATCACAAATCGTACCTGGTGTTTTCATTCATTATCAGATTATGCTTTGCAACATCTCGTTTGAATCGTCTTAGAAGACGATTCCAATGAGATGATGCATGGCAGAATTAAATATTTAGCTACTTCTGTAGAAGCAACGTTATTTTTTTAATTACTAAACGCAAATAATGATCGTAAGATGTTTAGTAAAACATGCCCCTTGGCTTCTTGCGGATTTCATTACTTATTTCTTTTTTATCATAAATTCGATATCTTTTAAAACAAATAAGAGAAAACTCCTGTATTAACAAATTATTTTAAAGTTCGAGGACTACATTTTTACTATATATTTAATCAGACTGCATTATCATTTTCCATTTTGTTTCCTGTCAAGCAAAACTCCTGAATTTAAATTTAGCAGAGTATATTAGAAAAGGCAAAAACTTTCACATTTCACATCAACATCAATTCATATCTTTTATGTAAAACAAGCAATTTGCTAGCTTCTTCGATGTATTGCATCAAAACTTTGTCTCGTCAACATTTGGGTAGACTTAATCTACGTTACCTTGTAAAAAACCACGAGGCTACCGCCCCAGCGATCGCCATCTGGTGACACGCCAAAATGAATTGTATTATCCAAATAACAACAAATATATGGTACCACTTGAAAATCTGAAAGTTAAAAGAGGCAAATCAAAGGCTAAATTATTTTCATGAATGCATTGGGACTAGAAAATGTCATATTTATAAAATCGAAAAATGACCACTGCCATAAAACTACACTAAATTGTATGACTGCAAGTTTTATTTTATAACTATACAAAAATCCATGTGATCACATCACATGCGATATTTTTTATGACATCCAGGGATTTTTTTCTAGAACAATGATATAAAGCGGTTATCTTTAAAAACTTGCATTTCGGTTAGAAACATATACGAAAACAAGACAAATAGAGGTTTTAAGACGAATAAATACCTCCTTAGTGTATTGTATGAAAATATATCAAACTCGGCCTCGACAATTATCAATTCCCCCATCCTCGTTAGATATTTTTTCATACAAAACAGTAAGTACGTATTATATGTATGTAAATGTTAACAGAGCCATCGTTTTAACTTTCAGTCAAAGACTTTGCCATATATACCTTCATGATATCTTTAATTTGATAAGTCACGAATCCTGTATTTCTGTCTACCACATTCTCTCCTTAAACAGAATATAAATAGAGGATATTGAATGAGTGGTCATTGAATACTGAATTTATTAAACGAGTCTTCTATAAACAGATAAAAACGAGGCTGCGCCGAGTTTTTATCTGTTTTAGATGACGAGTTTAATAAATTCTGTATTTTATGAGCACAAATTTTATATTCTGTTTATAATATGACCCGAATTTTAGCGAAAAATCGTCAAAATTCTTGAAATTCAACGTTTCAATTTTCCGCCGTTTAAAAATGACGTCACAAAACATAGATTATGACGTCATTTTCGCGGTTACAAAATAGCGTTAATATTCGCTCTGAGCTCATCTGCATAGTTATTCCACTAGTGTAATAACACCCGTGTAATATCAAAAATATTCAACGGGATTATTTCACTCCGGCGACGTAGGTCATATTATAAAGACTGTTATTGAAAATTCGGACAACTTCAATCCATTGTTTCAATTGAAATGGACAGACGTTTTCAGAGAGTGAACTCCCTTCTTTTAAGGTATTATTAAGGCAATCGTGAAACATATTGATCAAAACACTTGAAATTTAAAATATAGGCTGATATAATGTTTGTCGAAGTTAAATGACCTTGAAAATATGACTTTGGCTGATGAATTTGACTTGGGTATCCAATGAATGTCTTTTTCGAACACTACTCACACAAAAACATGCAAGGTAATTATTTTACCAAAATTTGACATTTAATGAAATATTTCGACCTTGACTGAGGACATTGAAACTGGTATTAATATAAAAAAATTGTAAGAAGCACTCTTCGAGTGATTAGGTTTTAGGTTGAAACCCCATTTATCAAATAAATAAATAAATAAATAAATACGGAATGAACAAACACTTACCGGCAGTTTCTATGTACAAAAATATCAGCAACAGTGAACCAAAACTTCCACAAAGTGTAAGTATTGTCTGCAAGTAAATATTGTAAAGGTTTAAACATTTTCTTCCGATAAATAAATCTATTTTATACGGTAACAATTTGTATAAGAATGGCAGCCCCCTCTAAAATAGAGGTTAATTATTGAAAATGTATAAAAAGTTTAATTTCTCAAAGCCTGATTTCTTTGAAGAGAAGTTTATCGTTTTTAAGTTCTGAAGGATTCAATTTGGTTATCTATTTGTTAAAAAAAACTTCTAAAAATAGGGCCTGAATCCCAGGCTACAATATGTATAATTGTGCTAAAAATTGCCTATTCTGATTGACAAATAAATTATTGATCAAACATCCAGAAATAAAAGAAAAGTTAGAACTTTGGCGAGTAATTAACGCTACTTTTTAATTAGCCTTCACAAAACGCAGCTCCAAGAGAAAATTCTCACACTGGGAAACCATCAATTATTGTTTGATGTATAGGTCGGTTTTATTAATAAGGAAATCAATGATGTCTTTCAGACGCATATATATGTTAATTCCTGCCCGATTTTGCGAGTACTCAAAATAAAATACGAGCGGTTGGAGAGTAGTGAAATACACTTTTGTTCAAATTGATAAAATATATCAGTCTATTCATATTAAAAGAAAAAAGATGACTTCTAAGAATAAAATTAAAATAAATGATGAGATGTTTTGTAGTTCCCAGATTGGTTTGGAATTAAATTTTTTAATAAAACCTCTTTATGGACCCAACTCAGGTACTCGCATAATGTGATTAGGCATTACTGCCATACCCGAAAAAAACTTTTCTCCATCTACAAATGATAACACTATCCAAAAATCTTACCATAAAAGGGTGTAATAATAGTGACGGGATATCTCTGATACATCTACCGGCTTCTTTAAATAACTGGACAACCTGAAAAAAGGATCATATACGTTAAAGTTAACTACAAAAGAAAGAAATGATATTTTATTTAATTTTCGTAATAGCAACTAGACTACAATTATTTTATCTATATAATCATATTTTTTTACATTTCGAGGGTTTAGTTCAAGACTGTACTAAGTGTATATACAATGTATATACACTTAGTACAGTCTTTCACTAAACCCTCGATTTGTTTGTTCACGGTATTTACCTGGCAGGGCGTAGCTTAGTCCTGACGTAATACGTCGAGCTCACTTTTCAATATTTTGGTCGCACAGTCAGATCAGAGTCTTAACTATGCGCTCAATAGATGTTTACAGACATAAAATCACTATTCACAACCCAAAATTATTTTTTATGCACGGCACGAGCGTCCAAGCTTCTCAATGTATTTCCATTACGCACACATGAAATTTTTGGAAACGTGACGCACATGATCATTTAATATCGTGATCAACAAAAGCTATATTTTCTCGAGTGAAAATATAGCTTTCGTTGTTCACGAAATCAAATATCAGTGCATCTTACTCCAAAAACAAACAGCTGTTCTTTTTCTTTAATCCAAAAATGAGACAAAATATGAGCATTGTACAAAACATTTTCTTAAAGCGCGTCATTTTTCACGTTATAACGTTCTTCATGAGGTCAATTTTGGGTCCGCTGGGATAACGTCAAATAGGGTGAAATGAACGAAAGCGGAGTATAAAGTTTTGATAATTTCACCTGTTAGACGGTGAGTTTATCAAATGATAATCTACCGTTATTTCAAGATAATCCACCGAGAAACATTTATTAAAAAAGAGTCTGTCTGAAAACTGACGATAAGTTTGAAGTAAACTTTGTTCCAGGTAGACAATTTAGAGTGTTGTAGAGAAAAGAAAATCTGAAAATTGTTTCGAAATTCGAGCGAGTCATGGGACGAAGCGAGGCCTGGGACGAATCGTGTGACAGTCTTCGCCAACAAATCATGTTCCTTATAAAATTATTACTCACAAGTTTCAGATGTTTTCTCACGGCAAGAAAGATCAGTAACACAATAATCTGAAACAATGAAATTGAAAATATTCGGAGCAATTTTAAAGTATTTCCGAATTTACAAAAAGTTAAATTAGCGTGGCTTTTTGATCAGATTATTCAGCACCTGAGAAATATACATGTGACCCGTCACGCGAAAGGGATAATCTGGGTACTCTGTACAATAAATATTTGAAATGAGTTTTGGTCAAGCACATATAAATCAGAAGTCGCATTTCAAGAAATCTTTCACGGGAAGGTAAATTGATCATCCTACATTAAGAAAATAAGCAAAGTACGAAAAGTTTCGATCCTAGTCAGTCTGCGCAATCCGCGCAGTCTGACTAGGGTCGGCACTAAATGCTTGAAAAATTGCTTGAAACAAGCAATGTTTCTCTTTTTTTCTCAATAATCTCACATATAATTTATCTCATTGCATAAAAAATTCGATTTGTGCGAAAATAGTAACACAGACAGATACAAATTGTTTTTCTGTTTAAAAAACAACAAGTATTTCTCGTTTTACGACAAATAAACGTTGTATTTTTTCAAGAATTCGATTTTAAGTATATCGTCAATTCAATTGTCATTTAGGCAGTTTTTCCTGAAGAACGGATAATGTATTTCTAAACGTTTCTGTTATAAATTCATCTTTGCATCGTTTATGTTTTATTCTATATACTTAACACGCACGCTAAAACCCGCGCCAACAAAATATAAATCAAAATAATGATAACACTTCAAAAGTTCTTTTCCGTTTTTGGTAGATTTGCCATGCACATGTCTCTAAGATTCGTGACATGTGACAAAAAAGGACATTGACAAAAGTAATTGTTCCACAATCAATTAGTGCAGCGATAGATCTCTAAAAATAACTCCAATTTTGAAACTCTACAAGAATTACTACAGTGTATATCACTACTTATATCGGTAGACCAATTTTCGGCTGATAAAAGTATATAGTTGACGTTGATAAAAGTGTGTTTGAGGCCAGTGAGCCTAGGGGACACGGTTTCTACGAAGGCGATGCTACGGAAAGGCATTTGAAATCGGAACGTCCAAAAAAGTGGCTGATATTATCTAATCGGTTGAGGCAGTTATCAAAAAAATATGATAAAATGATAAAACAAAACAAACAAAAAAAAAATCATCTGAACAAAATTTATAGGAGTCTACTAATTAATGCTCCATACCATATGTGAAAGCTATCAGCCTTTTGGTTTCAAAGACGAAGAGTTTTAAAGAGTTTCTTCTTTATTTATTTGTAAAATTGGATGTGCCCGAACATATCCCAAATATGACCACAGGGCATTATATAAACAAGCGTAGTTGAGGTCTTCTAGATGATGCTACATACCGAATATGAAAGCTGTCCGCCGACCCAAGGAACATTCACGGTAAAAATTCATTAAGATTGGCCAACTGGTTAAGGAGAGGAGTGTAAATAAAGAAATTGTGCACTATGTATGGCGGACGCTGGACATTAGACATTCACAATAGTTGAACAAAGTCTATTATTACCTATACAAATACACAAAAAACAATTGTCTATTGGTATAGGTAATATTGGTATAGGTAATAATAGACTTGTTTCAACTATTGTGAATGTCTATTATTACCTATACCAATAGACAATTGTCATTGTCTATTGTTATAGGTTATATAAAAATATAACATACTAGAAATATTACCTATACCTCTGCCTTCGAGAACAAACACACAGTGTTCGCAACACCGGTTCTATAGTTTGATGTACGACTGATTCAAGTAAAATGGCAAGGCCTGTGAAGCCTACATGTGTATATCATTATCTCCGTATAAAATCAATTTTATCAAAAGCAATTTATACATCATAATTCAGAATTTCGAGAAATTTGAATGCTTGTTAAAAATTAAAACAATTGAATAACAAGAAACGTTACATACTGTCAAAACAGTGACACATATAGAACCAATCAACCAGTTTCGAACCGTCTGCTGCATTTTTGTGGTTCTGTCCGAGTCAGGTGTCTGATCATAATCCTTTTTCGATTTGTAATATTGGTACCTGTAAAAGCAGTTTAATGTAAGAATAATGAAATGAAAATCATCTGTTTTTTTTCAGTAAATATCAGATGATTTATACATGTATATAGTTAAATATACTAGGAGATATGTAAAAATACCAACGTAATAACTTTCTATAACACTGGATCCAAAAGGATACAAGAACAGTTGAACGGTTAAACAGATATGAGAAATAACTTTGTTCTAGCAGTGTTTAAGTAATGGTTTATCATTTTATAACCATAGCGCTTTCGAAACTCAGTGTTTCTTCATCAGGGGTTCAACAATTGTTTTTTCATCAGAATTTTTAGACTTACGTTTCGATTTATGTTAGACAAAGCGTCGAATAAATTATTTCAACAAAAAAAAGTAATAGAAATTAATGCATTTATATTGCAGCAGACAGCTTTAGCTATAACGGTCCCTAGAGCCATGAAACAACCAGCACTCAGACTATAATGTACACGAGTAGCTGTAACACTCGTGTTAGCACGATGTCCACAACTTAATATTGGTTCAGTTAAAAACATCGTGATATTGACATTGAACTCGATCCAAACCATTCTAAATCGCTCACTCAGCGTTCCATACATTCCAAAAACTCACTCAAATCATTGGAAACGCTTAAAATGAATAAAAAAAGATAAGATCAACAACTACATTCAAAGCAAAAGTGGCTAGAAAAAATCACGATTTCACCGACATAATTGAAATTATAAGCGTCTGATTGGTTTTTGAAGAAATAGGTAGCTATTTATAGCACTTGTATGCATATCTTATTAAAGAGAGGTAAAAAATTTCACTAATTTTGATCAAAATTAGCATTATTTTCACTCAAAATTGACTCACCACACTCTTTCTGTTACTTTTCAAATCATTCTAAAATTATTCACGTTGTCAATTTCACGAAGTTTTTAACTGTTATATAGTAATTTTTATACCAGCAGATGCCAGTACCTTAGAGCATCCCTAGTGCCATGGCAACACTACTACAATAAGACAATAATAGACGCTTGTTGATGTAACACTTATTTTAGCACGATACCCACAGCTTTACATCGGTAACGATTTCGTAATTGACATACCAGCAGACACTAGTAGCTGTGAGCGTCCCAAGTACCATGGCAACAGTCATCACCCAGACGATGATGGGGGCTAGTAGCTGTATTACCAGTGTAAGTACGATACCTACAACTATAATGTAAAAAAAAGAAGAAATTTATGATGAATCTGACATAAGTAAGTAATATACAGTTTGTTCTACGACAATTCATGTAATTATTGGTACTGTTATAAAACATATGTCATAATGGTCAATCTAATGACGAATACAATAAACTTTAAGCAACTTTGTGTTTTAATGAATTATTAAGTTACACTGATTTGAAATTCACATATTCATGTACCGCATAGGTGTCACAAGTACAGTCAGATAGATAGCAGGACGTGAAATGCGTTATAGAAAATATAGGAAATAAACAAAGGATTTTTAAGAAACTTGCAATTACCTACAAAATTTCGTTTCAAATGTGTAAACAAAGCGTGTATTAAGCGACCATGCTGTTTTACGAGCGTTTTTTGTTTGTTTTCAAAGTGGTCGCTTAAAACACGCTTTACAGTACTTATCTATGACTCCGGCATGTCTTGAGAATAAATAACCTTGAACAAAGACGGACCAAAAAACGGGCCAAAACATACATCTACCCTCAAGTCAAGGATCAAATATCAGAAAAATGGCCAAAACGGGTACCTATCATTCCTTTATAGGGCTGTCACACCTTAACGTTTTAGCCAGCGTGTGCGGAACGTCTTGGATTTTTTATAACACGCTGCGAACACGTCGGGTACGCTATGGACACGTTCCGCACACGCTATCGGCACGCTGTAACACGTTGGCACACGTTGCGATACGCTGAGTATCTCATAAAATTTTGTGCATGCTTAAAATTTCTCAGCGTGTGCCGAACGTATTGGAACACGCTCCGCACGCGTTCCGCACACGTTCCGAACACGCTCAGCACGCTAGAGACACGCTAGGAGCTCGTTCACTTACGCTACGGACACGCTAGAAACACGTTCGCCAAAAGTTTAACGTGCTTCTAGCGTGTCTCCAGCGTACTGGGAACGTGTGCATAGCGTGTCTTCAGCGTACTGAACGTGTGTCTAGCGCGTTGCCAGCGAGTTCACAGCGTGTTTCTGGCGTATGACAGCGCTTCAGTTTTCAATGACAATATAATAGTTCCGCTGCATGTTTGTCTTGAATTTCTACCACCAGCTTCTCGTAAATAAATAAATTTGTGCATGTACGTGTGTATGACCCTTTTGACATGTTCATATCTGCATGTTTCCTCATGACCAGTCTAAGAATGACTTGAAAACTCGATTATAAGTAGCATTCTCTATATTTGACGATGAACGATTTCGTTCAATTCATGTAAATAAAACTTATGTTATGTTATGTTATGTTATAAGCTGCTTGTCTTTTTTTCCATATAAATCCTTTACGGATTTTCTTAATTCCTTAGATTTTCGAGGTGGAGAATGTAGCCTAAATGTGTAATAAACATTGCGTTTATAGCTTTACAAGTGCGTCTGCTCTTTGGTTAGAATAACAATACGTTCGCGAAAATATACGTTCGCGAAAATACAAACATTCATTCGTCTCATTTGATCATTATCAATATACCAAAAAGACAAGTACATCGTTGTACCTAGTGGACATAATACAAGACGGGGTTTACTCTATTCTGCTCTGTTCAGAATATTTGATTCTATTTTATGTACTACAAGTTTGATATTTGGTACACCTTTTACCCCTTAATATAGGACTAGTTATTCAAGATTAAGAGAGGTTGTAGAAAGTCATCCTACATGGTAGAGCATATGGAGGAAGAAAGGAGTGTTTTATGACAAGTAGTTCCTTACCCTTTCGCAATATTTTTCGAGTGAAAAGTACTAGAAGCTTTAATCAGCCTGTAATCGTAAAAGTTTGTTATATGCATGTTTTCATATGTAACAGGTGCCAGTGTATTTTTCTTTTCGTCTTTTCCTATTTTTCTTTCACATGAACCAACATACTTTGAATTTGAATATGTGTAGTGGCCGGTGGCTTGTTTATATATCAAAAGAATGAATTTAAAGAGGTAATTTCTTGCAGAATTTATATTTACATCCAAAACACGCTGCGAACACGTTATAACACACTGGAAGCGCGTTACAAACACGCTATGCACGTTCTGAGGACGTTACGAGAACGTTGGACACACGCTCAAGAACGTTGGTATACGCTGACATACGCTATCAACACGTTCTGGACACGTTTCTAATGCGTTACTCACACGTTCAAACTCGCTATGAACACGCTACAAGCGCGTCGTGAATTGACAAAAAGAAAATGTAGGTCAGCGTATGCCGACGTTTTGCGGACTTAGTCGTTTTCTCAAACGCGTTAGGCACACGCTGGCTAAAACGTTGAGGTGTGACAGGGCCATAATTATATGACAACAGACGAACGCCGACTAAAAAGGATTAATACACTAAACCAAATCGAGTTCTAAATCAATTTTCGAATGTTAACATAGGAGATACAGTCCTTACCTATTGATAGGCCACACAATAACAAGACCTCAAACCACGAGCTTTGTAGGTCACTTGCTGCCTTCTGGAATTATCATAATGCAAAAAGGGGAATGTAAAAGTTAAGTTGCAAATAAATATCTATTAAATAGAGGATATCGAATCATGGTTCATTGAATACCGAATTTATTAAACGAGTCATCTTCGAACAGATAAAAAAGAGGCTACGCCGATTTTTTATCTGTTTAAGATGACTCGTTTAATTATACGGTATTTAATGAGCACTAATTCTATATTCTATTTATAATATGACCCAAATTATTGCGAAAAATCGTCGCAATTCTTGAAATTCAACATTTCAATTTTCCGCGAAACTTAAAACGCCGTTTAAAACTGACGTCACAATATATACATCATGACGTAATTTTCGAGGTTACCAAATAGCGTTACTTTTCGCTCTGAGATCATTTGCATAGTTATTCCACTAGTGTAATAACACCCGTGTAATATCAAAAATATTCAATGGGGTTATTTCACTTCCGCGACGTAGGGCATATTATAAAATAGTTGAACACTTACTAATTGATTAATTTTGTACCCTCGTGCGACAAATAACAAAAGCATCGACAAAATTCACTAACATACAATATTCACCGGCTATAAAAAAATGTTTTCCTGTACAGTATTCCACATGCATTGTTTTACGAGAGTACGTTATCGGAAATGAGGAAAAAATACAACGTCCATGTAACGTGTGTTTGAATACGGAAACTATACATATCATTTCCTTGTGATTAGATAGTTCATATTGCACTAGGAAAAACAAAAAAAAAAAAAAAAAAAAAAAAAAAAAAAAAAAACCCGATCAGGTGTGCGCTTAAGAGTTTGAGCCTGCCGACACGCCATATTATATCATGCTACAAGTTCAGATTGATAAAGTCCACTCGGACCGAAAAGTTTCTACGTAGGCCATACGTTACCTTTTTACTTTTACGCAATTCCTTTAATATCTTTGGACCCGTCTCGAGAACTTTTTGCGAGACGGGAACAAAAATACTAAAGATATGCTAAAATCGAAAAGAAAGAGCACATCATAAGACACTGACTAAAAAATTGGGTCATCACATCTTGTCAATATTGTAATATGATGGATATCTATCGATTCATCAGGTTAAATGAAATGTTCGAGGTTTTCTAGATCAGGACTCAAAACTTACCAAATATATACATTCATATTGAAATTTACAGGCATTTGGAGATGGTGAATTTCGATTTGATATTCTTATTGAGTGAACAAGTTCTTGTAACGAATAGTAAGAATGGATCGACACCCAAGGACGTAGTACAAAATATTCCCAATTATCCATAAATTAGGCACACAAAAAGGTTTATTCTTTTTTAAGTATCATCATTGATGTTTTCGTTTCAGAAATCTAAATCAATGTGATTTAAAAGTTTTTTTTTTAAATAAAAGCGAAGTATAGTAAGACTCTTTATATATCATTTTGTTGCAATGTTTTTATATTAAGAAAACATCAACGTGGCAGGGTATTTCATATGCAAATACTTCTTATTATATGGTAATAAAACTTTTCTTAGGCTCAATTCAAAATTTTCTCAAGTTTCAATTTGAGATTTAAGCCGTAATTCTGTTTTATTACTCATTTTAATGTATTAACATAAAATATGATATTAATAAGTTGTTATTAAATAGCAACTTATCAATATTATATTTTATTTTCATATATTTGTTTAATTTAAAATTGAGCCTGAGCTTAAGAAAAGTTTTATAACCTTGGGCCCAGATATACCCATTGTTACAAAGTCAACGTCGTCTTCTATGACGAACAGCTATCAGAGATATCCCTGTCTTACACACATGTAAGATGACGTCATTATCAAGTCAACCAACTAAAGTAATCGCAACAGTCCTGCGTTCAGGATGAAAACTTTAGCCAAGCGCTTTCGAAATGATACCACGCTTTGCACGTATGTGCAAAGCGGGGTATCATCTCAAAGCACTCGCGAAACGCTTTTACATCGTCAACACACAGAAGTTCTTTCATTTGTTCGTTCCAGAATTTGGTTTTGGTTTTAACCGAGAAACATGACAATTATGAAAGAAAAGAACAGGTTACCTTGAGACAAGGCTATCTTTACCTCGCCAGGCTTACTTAATAATATCTCTATTCTAGAGTCGATTTTAAAAGATTAACTTGTCTGAAACAAAATCTCATGACAAATCCTATATAATTGTGACCCGTCACGCGAAAAGGGACAATCTCGGAACTTATTAAGATGAATATTCGGTCCAGCATAGGTCTACCAGAGGCCGCATTTCAAAAATTCTTTCACTGGAAGGTAGATTGATCATTCTAGATACAGAAAATAAGCACATTGCGAAAAATTTCGACCCTAGTCAGTCTGTGCAGTACGCGCAGTCAGACTGGGGTAGACATTTTACGCGCTACCCAGATGGTCCATTTTCGCTCGACGGGTCACATATGTATATATATTTGATACCAACCTCAATAAAGTTGTCATCGACTACATCAAACAGGCTTTTAATAGCATCTGTAACATGGTCCAGCTTCTTACTAATGCTTGATGGTATACAGTGGAACAGGAATGCGTCACTGAAACGACAATGGCATGGAAAAATATAGGGTTGGCGCTTCGTTTTTCGATAATTTTTACTTTAATGATTATCCATAATTATCAAAAAGATCTTAAGCAAAAAATCAAAACAACCTGCATTTATCTGAAAAAAAACAACAAAAAAAACCACCTAACATAGACACAATTGATGTGAATAAGATTGAAAGGAGAATGAAGAAAAAAGGAAGAGGCAGCCATATGTAAATAGCCAGAAGACGGATAGAAAGTACAGTCAGGCTCAAGGGCGTAGTTCCCATTACGCACATTATGCATGTGCGTAATAGACACAAATATCCTTTCGAAAAATGTCGTTGATGAATCATCATTTTATCGAAACTACAGCTTATTTAAGCTGTAGTTCCGATGTTTTGATTATTCACCAACACTCAAATCATAATAAGGGGAGCGGTCGGATGACATTCATTTTTTGTCTCATATATATCGCCTTTATATATATATTGGTGGTCGCCTTCTGAGTGCGTATATATTTCAAAATCCTAGTTACGCTTATGAGACAGACTGATTGATAAACAGATGTATGGACAGATAATTAGGGTTAGAGAAAACAAGAAAAAGAGAGACACTGAAATACTAGACAGTTTCTTGCATTTCTAACTCACTGTGGTTCAATCGGCAACCCAGGACAGAAAGAGAGACCATCAGAGTTTCCATTAAAATAGTTGGCAATCATGATATCGTAGACACAGAGGTGAACACTCCTGTTTGTCGCCAACACTTTCATATCGCCAACTGTATTCACGGTTGTAGAGGGACACGAATTCAAACATATCCTGATAGATCTGTGATCTCCGTTTGTAGCATCTATGACATTCTCGAAATAATTCTGGTTGAAGTAGAATAAATACCTGAAACAAAAGGAGTACTTATTATATTTAGTATAACTTGGATAAAGTGAAAGAAGTTTTGAGTCGAAATCTGAACACAGACAAGAAAGTTCGATCGGAGCAACTTTTTAGAGCTTTCCAGGACAAATGATGAGCAGAACAATATATCGAGAATAATCCTTCATTAAATAAACACCTTTTATTTTCATCGATGACTTAAATTCATAGACACCATTGCATGGTTGTTATGCAAGTTTTCGCCCACGATCTTTAACCGATGTTTTCCCGACATTCGATCAAAATCATTTAAATGCGCTCGCTCAGCGCTCCAATTTTTCATCCCAAACTCTCACTCCGATCAATCAAAAACGCTACGAAATAGTAAACCGCTTGCAAACCGTTTTAAAATGATTAACATTTCAATCAAATCGATAAAAAATGCTCGATTTTATTGGCTGGTGTTGAATTTTAAGCGCATGGTTTGACACTGAACCAGAAAAGACCGCAGGTTTTATTAAAGGGGGGTGTAAAACTCATAAATATGTTTACAGCCCTTGGGATTTATTCCAAATTTGTCCCTTCCAATCATTCATTTTAGTTCCGAAATCATTCCAAAATCCTTCACCTTGCCAATTTCACGATGTTGTTAACTGCACCATTCTTTTTCTTCTTTAAATGATCTTCGTTGATAATTTTCTAAATCATCAACTTACTTTTTGGAAGTTAGATCTAGGCCTGTCCGGTTTTTGTTGACTCCTTGAATCACCTCATTGTTGGTATTACATAGGTTACCCCAGCTATCGACTCCGTAAACTATCCGCAAAGGATTCCCTTGCTCAACTGCCTTCCATGTCATATAACCCTGATGTTGATTATATTTGTGAGGGTTATATGAAATAACAAGATATGGTTTTTTTTAAAACACCCATGCCCCGAAATCTGATTCTTTTAAAATTTTTACTCAGATATTTTACTATGAACTATGATAAAAAATAACAATATGAATAATAAAGACTCCAGATTCAAGCGACAAAAGATTCTTTTTATAAAAATGATAAAAAAGAATAATTTCCTACCTTTTCCACAAAGACTTGTGTTAGTTGATTATGGTTATTGAACTTTTGATTCCAGCCATGTAATAAACCTAGCCATCCTCGATACATGCTAAACCAAGTTTCACTTTTATATTCTAATATATTGCAATGAGATTTAAAATGTGAGACACATTGATTTAAAAAATGCTTGATAAACGAACAGTGATCGAATAACATTTGAGCTTTGGACCCTCAATCTTTTCTTTCGTGATGTAATTTATTTTTATTCTTGAAATTTATTTAATGAAGTAGCCTACCTATCCAAATGAAATGTGTTGTTTGTGTGAAATGCCCTTCATGTATGATCAATGCGTTTTATTGTCGTATGAGCCCTTTTCTGCATTGACATATTTACTTACGAGTCCACCAAGAACTAATATGAACAAGACTAGAAATATGACGTCACGACACTCTCTATTTTCTATTGGTCCGTTGAAGTTGTTGAATGTTGAGCGACTTGGCTCCTCGCTTCTCTCGCCTCCATTTCCGTCTATTGTATTCTGGTTTGGCTGTGAATTTCGAAAATAGTCTTTTTAAACTCACGAAGCAGTCCAAACCTTAAGATTTTCAAAATAATTGAACTTCTCCAAGGAAGGTGATCGATGGTTGATGGAAGCAAAGTTTCCAAGAATATCTTCTTATCACCGGGTCACCAGGTTTCATGTGTCCTATTTTTAGATGTTTTAATAGTGTAAAAAATACACTGTGTCGAAGTGGTGGATAATTCATACAAAAATGCATTTAGATTTTATACAGTTAATAACAAAGTGTAATTGACAAGGTGATATTGGAATCATTTCGGAATCCAATTGAATGAATGCGAGGAGTTAGATTTGAATTGGATTAAAGGGAGGTAATGCAATATCGCTTATTTTGTTCAATATGAACAAAATAAGCGATATTTATTACATCCCTTCAAAGAAATGAATCAAAGTTTCATAACAAGCTTCTTAAATCTTCTCGAACCAATCGGATGCTCCCAAATTTAAGAAAGTCAATTAAATCTTGTATTGTATCTGGCGTTTGAATGTAGTCGTTGAGCTTTCTAAATAGTGATATTGGGGCGTATTTGAATGGAAGAGTGAGTGGTTGGAATTAGTAAATAGATCGCTGGGTAAACGATTTAAAATGGCTTTTAAGGTAGTGATTGTCAATTTCACTATGTTTTAACTGTACAGTGATAGAATGGGTTGATATACTGATGGGGGAATACATGTGTCAAGTTAAAGCTAATATAAAAAAAAAAACAGCTGAGAAACAGCCAAGGTTAAACTTTGTCACATGGCCAACATCTTCATTGTACTCATACGCATAAACCGATGGCTTTTTTTGAATGGGGTTATACGCCTCTTTTGCATTCTTTCAGTTATAATGCAGCGGCTGGAACACCTAGCAATGTATTCCTGGTGTTTCTCACACCAGTACTACCATTTCAACCTTTCCCAGCCTCCAGCTGCTATCCCACTTAGGTCTACGTTTATCAACCCATTGGCGAGAGACAAATAGTCGGGAAGGGTGACTGCCGCCGTCAGGGATCGAATCTGGGACCTCTAGATTGAAAAGACCGTCGAGCAACCTATTGCGCCATGACGACAGCCATGCACTGATGGGATGAGGACAATAAATGACTTTTTATATAAGAACAGTCGAGCTAGAGAGCAAAATAACATACCAACTGTGGATATATCTCATTTTTCTCAAATCCCATAACTTCAAACTACTCTATCCATATCGTAGCAATGACACTTTCTGTTGACATTTTAAATCCGTTTGCCGCAAGAGTATTACAAATCATCCCCAGATCGAAAATCAATCAGTTGTCATATCTTTTCTCTCCATTTGAAAATAAAAAAATAACCATCAGGCGAAAAGGGACAGTTTTGTAACACTGTTAAATTGATATTTTAGAAAGTGGTTGGTTATACTGTAGGTCAACCGGAGGACGCATTTCAAAAGTTTTATACAGGAATGGTCATTCTAAATTCAGAAATTCAGCCAAGTGAGCAGAGTTTCGACCCATGCCAGCTTGCGCAATACGCGCAAGCTTACCAGGATCGACACTCTACACACTTCCTAGGTGGTCCCTTTTCGAGTAGCGTGTCACAATTACTTAGTTTACGTAGATTTTAAATTGTTGCTGGAAAATGGGTCTTGTAACAGACTAAGGAATACACTAAGAAAATCATAGGGAACACAATAAGAATTATGTTAATATACTAAAGGACAAAATTTATGGCCGTCT
Source organism: Fragum whitleyi (assembly GCA_948146395.1). Classification (NCBI taxonomy): domain Eukaryota; kingdom Metazoa; phylum Mollusca; class Bivalvia; order Cardiida; family Cardiidae; genus Fragum; species Fragum whitleyi. Next base: position 44,186,565 of record OX411548.1, read on the forward strand.
TTTTTCTTCAACAAATCATTTGATTTTGAAAATACTGAAAAAAAATCGAGGAAAACCGGGTGGCTCTCAGAAACGTTATTATTATTATTTTATTACACATTTTATTTTATGCGCGTTTCTTGTTGGATTACGAAATGAATACGTTTTCTGTAATTTTTAGATTAACGAAACATGCATTTAATTAATAAGGCGTTGTTTATGAAGCGTCACGTTTTTTCTCTGAAATGTATGGTCCATCAGGCTGCGTTTTTTAGTGATGTTAGTCAGAAGAGTTGAAATTACGTTATGTTGACCCCTTTTAATTTTCTAAGAACAGTCTGCGCAGGATCTCATTAAGATTGTTACTGTGTACAAGTATGCATGACTGTTGTTCATTAAATTTTGCCCTCGCATGTATGGATTAGACAAAGTCATAATTAGACAATTTAAAGTAACTTTTATAAAACCGTTTCATTCTGAGACTGTAGATCAAGTTCACCCTAGGTTTGAAGATCGTTTGCTCATGATTTTTGTTGCTGTTTCCTGCATCAAAAGGTCGATAAATCCGAAATAATTATTGGTAACCAAGCAATTGACACTCGTTTGTCACTCGATAAAGAAATAAGACCCAAGACCCTTATCACAAAGACTCACATTTGTCTGTTCCTAGCATGTGTATCTTTTATGTTATTTATGTACTTACATAGTTTCTCGATTTACTTATATATCAATTTGTATTACATCTTGCTTTAGCCCACCCCGGCTATTTCAATCGGTAACGCGTTATATTGTCAAGCCTAGGATCATGGAATCTAAACTTTCATCCGACGATTGAAAAGGGTAATCGTGACAAGCGTCATATGTCTCCATCCTTTTGGCTAATGATAATTAGTACCTAGGACTATTAAATTTATACGCAGCCAGAAGGCGACGTGCTCCCTTTTTATGATTTGAACGTTGTTGAATAACCAAAACATCGCAACTACTGCTTGAAAAAGCTGTAGTTTCGATGTTACGATCATTCATCAACGATGTTTTTCAACGATGGATTATTTCTTTTACGCACTTCGTAAATTGCGTAGTTGGGGATACACCCTTGTAGTATGCCTTACTTGGGTGGGCAGTTGGGGGCTCGGATGAATTGTTATGGTTGTACTGTGAGAAACAACAGGAAGCCATGGGTTGGTGCCCAAGCCGCCATGACAAAACTGCAATAATGTTGAAAGTAGCGTTACACCACAAGCAATAAATGATAATTATATTACTACATATATGAATTTCACGACGTAATTTTAACATAACTAACGTATCCCTTTTTTATTGCAATAAAAAGTTGACAGATATATATTATATGTATAAGTTTAAAATGACTTCGTCAAAGATTTCAGTAATTCAATTAATAGTCTTTTGTCGAAACACACTGTACGGACATTCCGACGAGCAAGCTGTAAAAGCGCATATTTGAAACAACAACAACAACACAAACAAACAACAAAAACAACAAAAAAAACCCCGAACAACTCAACTAAACTAGTTCCATTACAAAATCATTTAAAAAAACTACTTACACAAATCCAAAGCATCACTACATTATGTATATGATATAATCACCCCTAAGTAAAGCATTATGTGAACATAACACGGACTAACCAATTTCCTGTTGAGGGTTGTCTATACAATTTCCAAATCAATCAATATCTTGTTGTCACCTGCTTGTGTCCACCTTGCTGCTATATATTTTATTCTATTTGTTCTGGCGAATTCGATAATTGCACAATAAGTGATTTCGCTTTAAAGAATCGAGGATAATTGTTTGTTCTTGAAGTTAACAACTTCGTGAAATTGACAAGGTGAATGATTTTGGAATGATATTTGAATGAAACTGAATGAGTGTGTTGAGCGAGGTTTAAATAAATTTAATGAGAGGTAATCCATATCGAAAATTTTGTTCAGGATGAACAAAATTAGTGATATTTATACCCCCCCCTTTTTATAAAATATGCATGCAAGTTCTATAAATAGCTTCCTATTTTTTCAACAACCTATCAGACGCTTACAATTTGAATTATATCGGTGAAACTGCGATTTTTTCTAGCTTTATTGATTCGAATGACGTTGTTGGTTCTATCTTTTACAGTGAGTATGGAGCGTTTTTGAATGGTTTGAGTGAGTGTTTGGAATGAATGAATGGTTGGAACGAATGAATGGAACGCTGAGAGAGCGATTTGGAATTCTTTTGATCGAATTGAATGCCAATTTCACGGGGTTTTCTTACTGTAAGAGGAAATCGATCATCTAACTCGCATGCCTGATCTTTCAAAGTCTCAAAGTCTAATCCACGGGAACTTGTTTGAATTCATTAAAGATTGCACAAATTGCTTATAATTGATGGAATTTGTCGCAGTAATCACATTTCTGTGAAATACGAATTCTTATCTGAAAGTAACTAAACCCCGCCTGACAACAGTACTTATTTTTCCGACTTTTTTGTCCATGGACAATGGGTTGAAAATCGTTGACCTATTGGGGATAGCAACTGGAGGCAAGGAAAGGATGAAATGGTAGTACCGGTGTGAAAAATACCTGGAATCTATTGTAAGGTGCGCCAGCCGCCACCGAGATATGACTGAAAGATTCTTAAAAGCGGTAAAAAAAGCTAAATTGTCGACGGGCAGCGATTCAAATAAGGACAACTACAGGTTACAGGTTTAATGAAGAAATATACGATAGTCCATCGACGATACCTTTATATCTGATATGACTTCTGATTCAATCGATAAACCCGTTATTATCTTCGATGTCTCGAGCGTCCAGCATTCCATTTGTTCTAACGATAAGGACCTTATTACCTGGTCAATAAATCAAAGAGGATTTTCGCCCACGTCCCTTGGCCCGCCTGTCGTAAATATTTTGTTCGTTTATGTCACATGTTTTGTGAATGGCTAGGGTGGGCACGGTGGATTCATAACCTGGAGGTGTTGACGGTTTCGGGTTTGAGTCATTAGCTACTGGATACATGTACAATAATCATGTTCTTCAGCAAGGTGTTTGAAACCAGCCCTGTATTCAAGATGAAAAAACCGGTGCAAACTGATTGCAAATTATACCCCGCTTTGCACGCAAGTGCAAGACACAAGCACACAAAGTTGAGATAACGACTACAAAAAAGTGGGACAACCGAGGCGGATGGCGCGACTAACTAAAGTCGAAACTTTTTGCACTTGGCTGATTTTCTTAATCTAGAATGACCATTCTACCGATCTGTTAAAATATTTCGTAATGCGATATCTGGATCACCTCTACCGAATTCAATTCCTTTCTCAAAAGTCTATTTTACGGAGTTCCGAGATGGTCCTAATTTGCGTGACAGGTAACATTTATATTTGATATAGTCTTTAAAAAGATTTTTAGTCTACGGTGACTTTTAAACGTGCTCAATGAAGGTGTTAACATTAGATTTCTTCCCCTTATTTTAACTTTTCTTTTTGAATATCTAGATACATGTAGCCTACTACAGTTAGTTTCATCGTAAAATTGATATTCACCTCAATCAAAACCATTCTTAATCGCTCACTCAGCGCTCCATTCATTAATTCCAAACACTCACTCAAACCATTCAAAAACGCCCAAACCCATTGAAAAATATAGAATCGCGATTTCGATGACATAATTCAAATTGTAAGCGTCAAATGGGTTATTGAAGAAATATGAGGATATCTATAGAACTTGAATGCATATTTCATTAAAGGGAAGTAATCAATATCGCTAATTTTGTTCACCCTGAACAAAATTGGCGATATAGGATTACCTCCCATTAAATTCACTCAAAACTCGCTCCAAACACTCTTTCAATTTCATTCCCAAATCATTCAAAAAGCATTCACCTTGTCAATTTCATGATGATGTAAATTGTAGCACACTTATAATGTCGGCGGAGAGTTTTACCTGTAGTATTGAAGGGGAATAAATCCAGAAGTCATCCACGTACATTTATACTTCCCCTTCCACTGCATACAATTTCATGTCAATAGCTCACCCGCCTTCGATCAGTGGAGATATAAAGATGTCAAGTATTTCGCCTTGGTTTCATTATAAAACTTATTTATGTTAATATAAATTTAAACTAACTTCTAATCGGTCACTTATATAAAGCACGAAAAAATTGTAAATATAATTAAAAATATTCATGTGTTTGTTACGTTCTGATAGCCCCTTTACAAGCCCGTTTATTTGGTAAATAGAAAAAACCAAGTTTATCAAAATAAGCTCGGGGGAAGCAATGCAACTTGCATGAGAACATGAGTATTATTTGGCTAATTTCGCCTGAGACTCTGTGCATATTTAATATATCTTCGGAAGATCTCCGATTTCAAATTACATAAACCGTTAATAACATATTGATAAATACGCTATCTAACCAGCAAGTTAGAGCAAGAAAGAATAAGTCAGTCGGTTAAGGTGTGTCGCTCTCGATCCCACATCTATGAGTTCAAGTCTCCGAAGTGCTAGTTTTTTTCATACATCTCTTCGTCCCTACTACAAGTTCACTCTAAGGAAATAGTTATTAAACGACCACTTTCTGCTGATTCTCATCGCTACATCTATGATGCAAAGAATCTTTCATCGTTGTATAAAAGTGAAATATATACACTGCACTTATTTGTCTTAAACCAAGAGGAAAAGCTGTTTCCCAATTTTCAGAAAACAGAAAAATTTTCTGATGAAGCCTATTTCGAACCTTCCCCAAAGGTAAAAAAGCACCATTGCCAAATTTTCCAAAAAGACACCCCGCATCAGCAGAGCCACCTTTTCTGTTATTTTATTTATCAAAAGTAAACTCAATATATTAAAAAATATATGTCTTCAAAATTACAAGACAGTGGATAAATCCTAATACACTCTCAGTCTAAAAAATAACTTATGTGATAGTAAGACAGAAAAAAAAAGAAAATGAGACATAAAAATCTTCTTTCTTTCACACGGATTGAACTTGGGTTCTCTTGAATCAGAGGCTGCTCTTGAATCAGAAGCGGGTGTCTTAACCTCTAGACCACAGGTCTGAGTAGTATACATACATACATCCAGTGAACGCTTAAATCTTAATGTTAATTGGCGGAATTTGTTGATCATCCGTGATCTTCCGATTTCACTGACGAAAAATAAACAGAGTCTCAGGCGAAATTAACCAAGGAATACTCCTAATTTCAAAATTGACATTGGTTGGTGGGGTAAATTTAGCCAATTCACATCATTTTAGAAAACGGACGTCTTGAACAATGTTTTCTTTACTTATTTCTATTCAGCTACCAATCAGGCATCAAAACGATAATGGTTTTTTAACAATATAAGAGAGCGTTTACACTGTATGTTTAAGCAGATGTGAAAAAGCACATGTGTAAAAGCGTATCTGTCTTTTTGCGTTTACACTGTATGCTTTTACATATCTGCTTCAGTTGACCTCGGTCATTGCTGTCAGTCATTTGCAAGATCAAATAGTGTATTGTATTACTGGAATGATGATGGAATATTCTATCGCTCACCGAAACCAAATGTATAAATAAATATTTAATTTTATTTGTGTCCATTAATATTCGTATGTTCTGATTGGCTTAAAATTGTTTTCATTGTGCAATGAAAGCAATTTTGGGTATGCAGCTATTTTGTTAGCTTCTGGGAAGAGAATATTTCTCAATTTCATGGAGGTATGAAACAAAAAAGTTCCTAATCAGACTCATACATAAATCCGCTTTGCGTATTTATACAGTGTGATTATGTTTTTAGATTCACACCTCAATGAAATCAACAAGTAATCTCTTCATCACTTAAATGATAATAAAGACATTGCAATATAGCTCAATTAACTTATTTGAATCCTTTTCTCCTTAAGTTGTCTTTAACCTGGAAAATGGTCACAGAATTTTCTGTTCTGTAATAAATCATTTGATCTCTTCTGAACATTTGTTTCTCAAAATATTTTATTTCTAATTTAATTCGAGACCTAAAGTGACAATAAAAACGAATTACTCTTCACAATTTAATACTTGATATATATTCAACAAATTTTCATCGCGTTGCTGAGCACCGGTCTCTCAATTGAGAGAAAATGCCATTGATCTAGCTTCATTCTCTAACCTATCTGTAATATTTGGTGTAAGTATTTGAGGATTTCACATAAAAAAGGAGAATCGAGAGGGAGTTATAAGAACTTGAACCTCGATTGATATTAACTATGTAAATTGAATAGGCATAAACAAACTAATTTAAAGGTAGAGAATAATTTTTTAAGTGATCAGACTAGACAATTAAGTACAGTAGAATGACAATTCTAAATTAAGTTGGGTCACCAACCGAATATTCCTGACATGTAGACTGACTTTGGTCAATATGTTCTGCAATTTCCTGAAAGGTCAGTAAATTGCAATGGGAATTCAAACATATTATTATTCATTATCATTATTACATTTTTTTTTTTCAATATACCAAGTACCACTGGAAGAATGTATCTATTATTTGGTAATAGGTTAAATTTTCTCCCTGGTCATTGAAGGAATTATATTTCACAAAATATGTCTATTTGACAGGCTACTGGAAAGAGCTGGCCAGTAATTGTTTATTTTATCAGCTTATCAGCAGGTCATCAGAGGTATCAATGGTCATTTCGGTATTGAAAAGCAGACGGAAATAGAACATGTTCTATTCCGTATGTTTTGCAGATCTGTTAACAGAACGCTCATTATCTGGGGGTTTACACTGCATGTTTTGGAATATATGAAAAAGCAGATATGAAAAAACATACAGTCTAAACCCCCTCTAAAGATATTTCCTCGAATGAAATTTTGAAAATTCACTGCACTTAGCGAGTTTTGTGACTTTTTCTAAGTAGGGTTGGCGTCTTCTTTTTTCTACTGCAATCGTTCTGTCGGTCCCTTTTACAAACCTCTTTTACCAAAATCCTCGAAATTGGTTTGTCTTTGCATGAAAGTAATGTTCTAATCAATTAGTTTCTTGTAAACGTGTCTAAAAGAGAGAAACATGCAGTAACCGATAAGAAGTTGGTTTCAGTTTATTGTAATTTGTTAGTTTGCCAAGTAAAACGCTAATTCTAACTGTATTTTGTGATATGGCTGCGACCTGCCCTGCGCCCAGGATCACCAAACGGTGCAAACAGTTGTCCAATTATACCCCGCTTTGCACGTGAACTTGCGTGCAAAGCGGGGTATAATTGGAAAACTGTTTGCACCGTTTGGTGATCCTGAACGCAGGGCAGGTTACTTGACCATAGTTTCTCGGTATTTCTTACAACAACACTGAATCCTTTCCGATTCTGAAGCAAGTCGTCAAACCTTTGTTTACGATACACCAATTGGTAGGACACAAATTTACAAAAGAATTTTTGTCACGACTTTGGATCGAAAACTTTAGACCCAATCAGCGAGAGTTTTGGCGCTCTATGGGCATACTAAAGCTGCGCTTTGGCAGTAGAACATTCATACAGTAATACGCGGATCCAGGGGTATAGTGTGAAATTATTGACATGACTTGACCTTTATGCAATGAATAAATTAACTGATGAATACATTTATCATCGAGGGTAGCCGCAAGCTTTCGAAAAACGTCGTAAATCCGTGTAGTGTACGGGTTTTCAAAATATTTATATATTGCAATAGTTCCAATGAACACTGTTTGACTGTGTGGCCGAGAGGTCTAGTCTTATGACTACAGGTGAAGGGATCGTGAGTTCGAATCTGCTTTCATCCCTTTGGAATGTTTTTTGTTTTGGTTTTTTTTTTTTTATTTTTTTTTCTGATAGCCCCCATTGGACTAGTTATCTCGTGTTTAAATGACAATAATTGTTTTGCACGGCGTGTTTCATTTATCGCACTGTATCTCCTGAACTCAACTATGGAAAACACAAGCCGATGTCAAATGGCCTAGAAGGCAAATTTGGTTGAAAATCGAAGATCTATGTGGGATTAGTAACTTGAGTCTCGGAGGTGTTGTCATTGTAAAATTCGTAAGAGAAATACCAAGCATCCATTGTTAATCGTTTCACCCCCGCAATATGACCGAAAAAATATAAAAAGAGGCGTTAAACCCATTCAGACAAATAAAAATAATGGAAACTAACGGGAAAAACAAATAGTTTATAATATACCGCAAATCTCTTTGAGAATCGAGTGATATTCAACATTATTCAAAAGAGAAAAAAATATAAAATGGATTGAAACCTAGAGAAAAATAAATATGCTGTCATAGTGACTCGAACCTCTGTCTTTCGTCTTCTGATTTTTTAATCTTTCGACGTGCAATGACTCGTCACAGTGTCATAAAATAGGTATATATTATAATACTTGGTTCACGAAGTTAAACGAGACCTAACGGAGATACCATGTAATAATCAGTCTAGCATGTAATGTATGCTAATAGAGGTTACGGTCAGTCATGTCAATGATTTTACACTATATTAAACGGGGGTTCGGATTATCCATGGAATTTCGGCAAATTTATAATAATCAAGTCATGAAATCAGGGAAGCAAAATATTTTTTGTCAACTAGCCGAGTAAAAATCCGTAACTTTTTTTTCGAAGCTGTAGTTACAAGATTTTTATGCGCCCCAATAAGGGATATGATAAGAAAAACCTTTTTCGGATGAAACCCCCATTAGAAAAAACAACGTAAAACAGAATCGGATGTCCTTAAATGTGTATCCGTAATGTAGTCTGCAACGGTCCTGAAATTAAGAATTTCAAGAACGACAAAAAAATACAACAGGACTAAATCATTAGTTGCACGTGTTTTTTTCAGATCAGTTTTATCGTTTTTAACAGCATACAAGTAAAACACTATATTTACTTATGTGAGTAGGAATAAATTAATAAATAAGAAAAAAAAGTTATATGAGCCAGTGTGTGACATTTCCAACAAATTCAGATGTGTGTCATAGACAGACATTCAGCAACCTGGACAGCCACACAATGTAACAAGAATATTCTCTGGTCGTCTGAATAGGGATGATGACCTTATCTTTCTCTATGGTGCACTATGAAGACTCTAGTCAGACTGTGTGGATACACAGGCTGGCCAGAGAATTTGCTATGCGCACATGAGAAATTATTGGAAATGTCCTGCACTGGCTCATATTTCTTTTACGATAACACAAAAATGTAACGGGAAACATAGAATAAAATTTTCATGTAACAGATATAATGAGAACACCCTGTATCAAGTTAAACTGTGTTACTGACATTTACCGACGTTACATTTTAGTATATTGATCTGGAAAGTGAAAAATCATGGTTCGCACGAAGATTTACAATAAATGTTGACAGAACTGATTTGTAAAGCCATTCCAGTCATTTCAAATGCAATCAATTTCGCTAAACAGAGTTGCAACTGTAATGATTAAACCCGGGGCTAAAATCAACAACACTAAGACACAATACAGTTTAAATATGTGTTCATGGCATGTCAAAGTGGCAAACAATTTCTGTTTGGTGTGATTTCTAAGAATCAGATTTAAGTAATCATACAACCGAAACTCTTATGTCTGTACAATACCAGGATGTCGTTCAAACCTGTCAGCCCCCATTTGAATAAAGATAATCATTTTGTTATATTTAGATCTGAAGTTGTTTTCAACCAACCAGGATTGCATCTTCACGAGTCAAGGGGTATCGAATTGATAGCTTCTTCTCGATTACCTTAGATAAGTAAAATGTTCGTAACCCTTGGTTCGACAAGATGCCAGGATTGATAAAACAATCCTAATTGGCTGAAATTAATTTTCGGTTAAAATATTGATTGCTTGTACAGATTTTCAAGTATATGCGTCATTTGTGTGTGTGAAAATTACATTAAGAAGAAATTAACCAAACAACCAAATGAGAAACAGTTAGCCTACAGCTTAAAAAATTGCAATTATTTTAGTACACTCCAATTGTACTTATATTGTTTTGTTGTGAATCTTTTTTGAGAACAGTAGCATAACGAGAAGAAAAAAGTTTCGACATACATATTTTAAAAAAAAAAATAATGAGGATATTGAGACAGATAATATTCTTTGTGGGGAATGTCATTTCCAAAGGATAAGCTATTTTTTCTATATTTTTTTTTTCAAAAATGAATGAGTGATATCTACAAAAGAAATATGGGGAAAATCGAAACCTGATGCTATGGAATTTCAAACGGTATCGTTTTAAAAAAAGCAGTATTACTTTACAAATTTCACATTCTTTTGGTACGGCACTGTAGAACATGGAACCAAACATGAACTGGATAAAATTTTGCATTGAACTAAGTCTATAGTTTAGAAGCTATTATTGTATACGGTGAACATTGTGAAATTGACAAGGTGAATGTTTATGGAATGATCTCGGAAAGAAATTGAATCAGAGGAGCGAGATTTGAATGATTTTTAAGAGAGGTAAAAACATAATCGGTAATGTCGTCCAATTGGACGAAATAAGCGATACATTTTCACCTCCCTTTTATGAAATCTACGTACTTTTCTGATTCTGTGTCTTCGCGGACAAATCAGACGCTTAAAAATCAACATCAGGCATCAAAATCATGAAATTATTTGATCGATTTGATTGAAATGTTGATCATTTTGAACGATTTCGAAGAGGCTTTGAGTAATTTCTAAGCGTTTTGGGGTGATTGGAGTGAGTGTTAGGAATGGATTACCGGATTGCTGAGCGAGTACTATTGAATGGTTTTGATCGAGATGAATCTCTATTTCACGATGTGATTAATTGTATAATGCTTTAGTAACGGTCATTTTCTCATGTTGTACTTAACAGTTCAGAGGGATGCCATTGGTTTTTCAGATACTTGAACAATATAAGGTATGTGAAACAAGCTTTTCCTTGCAGTTTTAGGGACTGTTTTGCGTTCTATGACATCTTCTTGTCACGTGTCTCTCAAAAAATATTTTAAAATGAGACGACGCGTAAATTGCAAACACTGCAAAATCTAGATAAGAACATGTTACCTTTAATATATATTTTATTATAACTTTTAATATTATTATTGATACTAAAAGGTAAAATGAGATCCAGCATAGTTAAACTATTTAGTCAAAATTCGCGGGGAGTTATAGAAAGGTCGACCACAGAAATCGTAGCTGTTTTGATACAGAGTGAATTAATAGAATCTATCGAGTTTAGTGATACAAAAAAGTAATTAAATTTAAGTTATTAAAAGCTAAATTTAAAATAACCATTTATATTTCGAGGTCTTGGTTAACAATGCAGTATTTGTATTCGAAATATCAATATTTCATCCCTCAAGTTAAAGGTATTCCCTATATTGTTAAAGGTATTGGACCCGTAATAGTCCCGCAACGTTTCGGAAGTAATAGATTTTGATTGTGTTAACCAAGGTTTCCTTATTATCTTTATTAGGTAACCTCGATCAACATTGTGAAAGATAATGCGTTCCGAAATGCTGCAGAACTTTTACGGTTCCACTACCATAAAGATATAAATCCTGTTTAGATTGCTCGGATTGCGCAGACGGACCATTTATTTCCTTTCTTCCCGGGTTTTCTGAATAAATTTGTAATTTTACCCAACTGTCTATTCATTTAAACCATACCACATTTCTGTTAAACTCATAATGTATAATAGCATGCATTACCAAGATTGTTGCTGTTTGCTTGGTGGCCCAAATATCTGTTTTTATGAAAAATAAACTATACTCTAAGTGATAGATTCTCTCAATACAATTAGGTCATATTAAGGCCAAGTTAAATAAAATTTTATTATTTATTGATAGTGTTAGCACAGAAACCTCTTGGCCGTACCATTTATAAAACCACCGAAACAACGGCGTATAACCCTTTCTATGCTTTTCATGACATATGTAAACTGTACACAAAGCTTTGGTAGACAGTATAAACTAAGATCAGCCTGCAAAATAATGAAAAACAAGAAACAATTTCAACAGTTTATCCGAGCATGGTTGACACTTAACGTGCTACCCAGATGGTGGTGGTGTAGAGGTAAAGCGTCGGCCTCTTGACCCAATGGTCCCGGGTTCGATTCCCGCGAGCGGCTATCGATCTTGGTTCTTTCATTGGCCCAAACTTCGACGAGAGTACTAGTGAATTTCCCAGGAAGCAGAATCGAAAGAGATTATTGTAATTTGTAAGAGCTTGTTTCCCAATCGATATAAGATAAATAGGCTCAAACTAAATCCAGATGATAACAGGACTGCAGTTATCTACAATTGTATAATTGTGACCCGTCATGCGAAAATTGGACCATGTGGATAGTGCGGATGCGCAGACTGACTAGGGCATGAACTTCTCGCACTTTACTAATTTTCTGAATCTAGAATAACCAATCCATACTACCTTCCTGTGAAAGAATTTTTGAAATACGATATCTGGTTGGCCTGTACTAGAACCAATCTCTTTTACAAATGTTTATTTTACGGAGTTCCCAGATGGTTTCCTTCTCGCATGACGTGTCACATATCTCTAACAGAATCTAGCTATTTATTTTCTTATAATTATATCTCTGTTTGATTTTAACACAAAGATAGGCCTCAATCGTTTAAAGACCTTAAAAGGGTATTCTATGATATTTAAAACATGTTGGTGTTTTGAATGCGGTTCTTAAATATGGTTTACAATGTTTATTTTTTCCACACAGGAATTGAGATATGGCAGCGAATCCGAAAGCTTAAGACTACAGTTGTGATATTAACGTGTATGTTAAAAAGTCAGGTGAATATTTCATTTTTTGCTTAAACGTTCGTTGTTAAGATAAATACGATTTCATTTATAGCAGAAATGAATAAAAGATGAATAAATAAATAGATAAATGAATAAATAAATAAATAAATAAATAAATAAATAAATAAATAAATAAATAAATAAATAAATAAATAAATGAAATTAAAATTTATGTGTAAACTTATCTAAGCTTTTTCAGTGTTCATAATTGACACTGATTATACCTTATTGAAGCACAGGAAATTAAAACAACATATAGCTGATTTTTCTCTCTGCTAATTGTAATAAACAACGGAAACACTGTAATAACAAGATGCACTCACTTCATTTCAGTAGATCTAGAAAGTGGCGCACTTAGTCAGGGTTGTTCCAAGGGAATTCCTACATATAAGTATTTTTCAGACAACACGCGCGTAGCATCTAAAATTCTGGAAACACGGAATCCGTATCTTAGTTAATCCGGAGACGTATCCGTCTTATTTCATTTCAGATAACATAAAGCCATGAGGTTTTCAAGACTGTTCTTACTTATAAGCCTATGTCAGACCAGCCTGATAACGTCTCTGTATGGACAAAACATATCGTATCACAAGGCCTTGATCACTAAGCTTTTTACAACTGATGGATATGATAAAAGAATAAGACCAGTCCAAAATATGATGGACACAACAAGTAAATAGAAAAGAAAATCGAAAATCTAGTCAAGGTTTGGAGAATTTATCATGACGAGGCTTTGCCGAGTTATGATAACTTCTCACTGTGGAGATCAGATATCATTGTAATTTTAAGACACTTAAATTTTATTCTATTTTATCATGATACTTTTTGGCGCTTATTATTAATATTCCTTTAAAAATCTAAGAATTTTTTTCATTTGAACGGGGTTTAACGCCGCTGTAGAATATCTTTCAATTTCATATCATTTAAGTTAACTTATTCTAGTGCTTCATGTGAATCGTCAAGTGATTGATGCCGCGGGTGAAAATGATCGCTCCTCCTAAGACATCATTTGATCAGAAGATTCGGGATTCAAACCAAAGACCTTCAACTTACTGTAAGGAAAATAAACGTTTAAATGTGTAAAAGTATCTAATTTGAATATCTAGGTGCAATTGCTTAAAATATTCTATGATCATGAATTCATTTTTATTCAAATGAATATAATTATAGAAATAAAAAAGAGAAGTAATATGTTAAGTGAAAATCGAAGCATAGGCAAAGCCATTTTAATATATGGTTACGGTATATTTGAGGACTCCGTGAGCCAAATATATAATAGTATTTAAGATAATGTCTTGTTTATTCTTTCAGACGTCACTCTGACAGTGTTCCTATCTTCTATCATCGAATTAGACGAGGTAGAGGAGAAATTGGTCACTACTGCCAGTCTACATTTGACCTGGAATGATACAAACCTTATGTGGAACACAACGGATTATGATAACACCCTCATCATGTTTTTACCGCAGGTATCCTACGTTATAATATGACCTACGTCGTGGGAGAGAAATAAATCCGTTGAATATTTTTGATACTACCAATTGTCATTACACTACGGTTGTTATTACACTACTGGAATAACTATACAAACGTATAGCAAAGCTCTATTTTCATTGTGAAAATGACTTCAATATATATATGCTAACGTCATTTCGTAAACGGCTTTTAATGTTTTGCGGACTTACTTGAAACGATGATTTTCTGGATTTTTACCGATTTATGGCAACAGTTAAGGTCATATAATAAATATAATTGCAAATTTGTGCTCATTGATACATTGACTGATTGAATGGAGTTTTATGCCGCTTTCAACATTTTTTTCAGTTATATCGCTGTGGCTGGAGCACCTAACAACGGTTTCCTGTGTGTTTGAATGCTTTTGCGATCTTTTGGAATAAAATTAAGAAAATTCACAGACGTGTTCAAATGTCTTTGAGGAATGGGCCCTCAAAATTTTATTCCAATGCACCGAGAACTTCGCGGTACACATGAATTTACCTAACACAAGTGTTGCCGATCGGTGACTTCAATAAGTTTTACGTCGACGTCGCTATAATTGAAAATTGACTTTTGTATGTTTATTTCACAAGCTCGACGTTATGACGTTATGACTTATTAGCACGTTCAAAGAATATTTGAGGGTGCAGTGATAACATTTCAAATAAAATGGGAAAACCTCTATGCATGCTTATGAAAACAGAAAAACATCTTTTTGACATTTGATTTTTCTATATAAAGAAATCGAATGAATACATTTTGTGAAGTCTGTCAAAAGAATCAAGCGAATTCATCGACTTACCGCGTTTGTCTTTTTCCAACTTTCGACGTTAGGGTAATAAATTTTGATCCCCAATTGTAGAAATTTCGTACCGCAAAAGGCCACAAAAAGATAGCGAGCATATTAAAAGGAAGCTGGACAAAAAGAAATATCAAATTTAAAAAAAAAAATCATCGGGCCATTTTTTAAAAAAAAAATCGGGCCGCCAAATATTGAAAATAATTAACTTCAATTCAATCTCGTGTATCTAATCTTAAATATAACAATGTTCTAATTACACGCAAATGTTCTCAATGCATTCAACTTCATTTTGGTGTATTCCATTGAATTGAATCACCTTAGGGGAAATTCAAATGGCAGCCCGGGAGTCGCGTGAGATGATGTAATAATCTAAAATTGACTGTAATATGCATGCGCAGAAAGGACATTCGTGTGAACGGAGTTACCCACTGGTGCTAGTAAACAAACTTCATATTAACCGCTACAATGATTAATTTACCATGAAATAACGTTATCCCATTAAGAAATTTGATAAACTCGTGCAAAATACTCTATAAAATAAGAAAAAAGTATTTGTCGTTTAAAGTAATAGAGAACATTTTTTTCTGTAATCGAATCGTTGAGCACGCCATTTTAGAACCTTAGTGACACCGGCCTGACCCAGGATCAGAAGCGTCGAGGTTGAATGGTTAAAATGACATCACTAGTGTCGAAACCGAGGTCGTTCTGATGGAAACTCGGTCAACTCGGGTCGAATCCGAGTCCGATATGAACTTACCCTTAAATACGATCAGGGTAAGCGTTTAAGAACGCGTAGGGTGATTTGTGAAAAACGCGCGAAATCGTCCTTTTAACGACGTCATGGTGCGTAAATTCTAAATTGAACGTTAAAAACGTTATTGCCTAAGATATTTGTTTTTGGGTCGTTAAGGTCATACGTTAACGAACATAATCCGGGCGATAACGAGAGAAAAGTGGATTAATCAGTAATTTCACGCGTCGTAAACGCCCGGCTTTTTAATTTTAATATTCTCGGTCTGGGCCTACCCACTTTATCAGTTTCCTTGTCCATCATTGTTATAGAGCATACCTAAAGACGTTGCTCTAAATCCCGCGTTAAATTGTGTGACGTCATAAATTTACCAAGCTACGTCGGTATAAACAAGATGGACGGTGTCATGCATGACAGCATTTTTATGGTTTTTTAACCCATTTTATATCGTTTCTCTGAAATTACTTTACTCTTATCTGTCTTTTTATGCAATAATAGCGTCAATTCACGCCTTTTCGGGCGTAAACATTTCAGAGACCCTCAAAATGCCTTAACGCCCTCATGCTTCGCGCTTGGGCGTTAAACCATTTTTCGGGTCTCTGCAAATGATAACGCCCACAAAAACGTTAATTAACCCTATATACACCGTTGAGATTGCGCTAGCACATCGTTTCCATAGATCTCAAAAAACGCTGTTGTCCTCTTCCACCTTAAATAAATTGTTCAAGACATTTTGATTGGCCCTTAATTATGAGCGTGGCAGGGTGGTGTTTATTTTGAGCCCGAAATCTTTGAACGACATCTCCTCCTGAACCACTGGGCTAATTTCAATGAAACTTTACCAAAATGTTCCTTGGGTGACCCTGTTCTAAAATAATTCAGGAAATTTTGATTGGCAGATAAATATGGGTTTGGTAGAGAAGGCTTATTTTGAGTCCGAAATTTTTGAAACTGTACCAGAATGTTCCTTGGGTGACCCTTTCCAAAAATTGTTCCCGAAATTTTTATTGGCCCCTAACAATTGGTGTGACAGGGCCCGAAATCTTTGAAAGACATCTCCTCCTGAACCTAATGTTTTAATGAGATGGGTAAAGGGATGTGCAGGTTTAGGTAGTTTGAGTATTTTCGTGCAATTAGGGCAAGACCCGGTTAATCATTATTAAATAGGTCCTAAGAGATTTCAAAGTCTTGTTTTCATTCAAAGTAAGCTTTTTTAATGAAATTCTAAATATGTTTAAGCCAGTGGAGCGATACAGACCCTATTGGGCCTCTGGGTTTTTCTTTTATTTTGTTTTTCCATGATTTTTCGTTCGATATGAAACAAAAATACCATATGCCACCGAATTACTTTTTTTCGCTAAATCAGCACTCAAAATATCACGGTGTAGCCCAAAATAAAACCGGTATGAAATCGGAAATACGGTCAATAACCAACAAGCGAAGTTTTGTAAAATTCAGAAGTTTTTCAAAGGCGCGTTCTACCTTAAACATGTACATAAAAAAATGTATTATTATGGCACACCAAGGCGATGCGCTTTTTGGTACTTGCCATAAATCCATGCCATCTTCGCAATCTAACTACACTTTGTTCTTTATGCCGGTAGACACATATTTGGGTTAGAGCATTAGCCTTGCGAAGATACATAACGTTCGTGGGTGATCAGAACCTCGTTACTCCAGCTGGGGTTACGAGGTATTGATCCCCCATCGAAGATAAATGTACATGATTTGAAATTATAAGGAACTTTAACTCTTCTTTGTTTGTTGAGGGATATTTCTTGACCAAATTCAGGATGGCACATTGAAATTAGCCCTTTCAATTACATTTAAAATCTAAGAGTTTGAAGGGAAGCATGCAAAATTGATGGATCATTAGGAAATAGCGATGGGCCCAATAATCCTAAATACCTATACTAGAATAAGATAAGCATCAGATTTGATTAGATTATAAATTGGGCCCATCCAAAACTGTAATCAGATGTAGCCTAAAACAAATAGTTTGTCCCCAAAATCAGTTTGGCCCATCCCAAAATAATCCCCGATGTTGCACAAATTTTAACTCGCATGTCTTGGCAATATTGACAGGACGATGTGTGGAAACCCGATGTGATTTTATTGAACTCGGTGAAAGATTACAAAGAGCTTGGAAGTACAAATCTTCAAGTAGTAGTTCATTTCGATGGATCGGTCAACTGGTATCCGATTCAGGTAGGTTCGAATGATAATAGCAAATTAATCAGCATAGGTAAAAAACATGTAATTCTTAAAAGTACTTTTACATTTCTAAATCTGATTAAATTCAGTTGTTTTCTACCTTTTTACGGTTTCTAGTGTTCCCAATCCAGACTATTTAAAGATAGGATTCAGCAAAAAAAAAAAAAAAAAAAAAAAAAAAAAAAACATTCAAGGTAAAGCAATTAATATTAACTAACCAACAGTATGGTCATTGTGACTCAACAAAATAAATTGAGGTATTGGTTCTTAACATACGTAAGATTTATCCTTTTCACTGTTCCTTTCTTACCTCTTTTTTTTTAGAAATTCGAGTCCGAATGCGCGATCAACATTCGATACTTCCCATTTGACCTTCAAAAATGTAGACTGAAATTCGGCGCATGGAGCTACACCAACCTTGAGGTAATCATGCACTTTGAATAACTTGAACAAATTTGATATGATGATTTTTTATATGAACCATCATATAAACTTTTTTCGTGCTGTTTATGGCATATTTCTGCTGTATTCGTAGCTTTGACAGACAGATCAGCTTATGTCTGATCTCAGCCCACGAACTGTGCATTCTTCTTAAGGGTAACTGCATGAAAAATGGTTGAAATGTCTCTTTAATAGCCCATTTGTTTGAAACAAAATTTTAATTCAGCAAGTAATGGATTATAAATCCATAAACTACTAGTATATGTAGGAAGCTCGTTTAATTACTTTCTGCCCTGCAGACAAAATGTTGAAGAGTCAGAAGAGCTCTTCACTTGTATAATCATATCCTAGACAAATAAATATATTTCATTTTCTGAAGCTTTAATAACTGAAACATTGAAAATAAAATGCCTTCTTCAGTTTTCTAGCATCGGAAAAAAGTTCATTTTGCGCTTGTATTAGTACGTGTAATTTCTCATATATAATGTTTTTCCTTATACCTTCAGATCATTTTATCAAGTGGCAGCGAGGGTATCAGTTTAGATTTCTTTTCTGAAAACTCAGTATGGAAAGTGGAATCATCAAATTGGTACGCGGTATTCGAGTCTGGTGAACCAGCTATCAGTTTCAATATTAACCTCAGAAGAAAGCCATTGTTTGTTATACTCACGACAGTCGTGCCGATAGCCATGCTGTCCTTCCTGAATACCTTAGTGTTTGTCCTTCCGAACGAAAGTGGCGAAAAGTCGGGTTATGCTGTCACTGTATTTTTAGCTCTCGCTGTATTCTTAACGATAATATCGTCCACTCTACCTGCGAATTCCGACAGTATTTCTATATTTTCTATCTATATAACAGCACAGACGGTTCAGAGCACAGTGATAACCACAATAACATTGATAATGATTCGACTGAGTGGTCTAGAGGACCCAAATCTCATACCTAGATGCCTGGTAAAGTTCACACTCTTTCTTCAAAGAATTCGATCACGGAAGAACCGCGTTCATGACAGTCAAGAAGAACTTGTCTCCGATGATAAAGATGTAATTGAAGTTGAAGATGTTACAGAATCAACTCCCGAAAAATCTAATAGGCTGGATAGCCTGAAAAATGTACATGTATCGTGGAGTACGGCGATGGATTCACTGGACGTTGTTGCATATATTTTCTTCACTTTGACGTCATTTCTAATAACTATCGTTTGCTTGCTATCAGCAAAGTATGGCTCATAAACACGCCGGTCTATGTGGCAGGTCTTATCCAACACAACTAACAAGCTCTTAGGCTTCTTGTTTACTTCTATTTCAGTCATTAGTTATCGAATTTTTGAAACTGACTTTATTGTAACTATAATATGTACCACGGGATGACGCTTGTTAAGAAAATTTCTTACCAAAATTTTCTTCAAATATTTATGAATTCGACGAAATCCAACCCGCTAATTCTGTTAGTAGTATCAAATTAATGCCACAACATTCTAATTCGTTTGAAAGATCTAAATAAGAAATCCGACTAATTTACATAATTACGATGTTCATATGTTCCCATACCCGTCGGACTTAACGGTATCCCGCCTTACATTGAAACATATGAACTTGCGCTATCACAGAATGTGTCTTCAGCGACACTCTGTGGAAGAAAAGAATGCACAGTTTACAAATGGTACAGTGTCGCACTTTTTGAGCTCTATGGTAATTCAATTAAGGAAACGGAAATTACGACAATAAAAGATGAACACAATTTAATTTTTAAAAATACAGGTTACCTTCAATTATTAATATATACTGCCGAACTAAAATTAGGGGCCAGGGAAATAATTACTTGTCAATCCTTGAATAACACGCTGCAACTATTTACCTTTTTGCAAGAATTGAATTCAATATTTTGATTTACGAGAACTGCAAACTGCAAATAACGCATTTTTAATGTAGGCGAATCGACGAAAGAACCCAACTCCCTTTCGTAAAATTGCAGGTAATCCCAGGGCCGGTGTGAAAATCATCTTCTTAAGACGCACAATATTTTAAGGAAACGTTTAGACGCTATCCACAACCATTCAAAGGTGGAATAACATATTGCCACCAGCTAGTGTAAGTTCTTTTCTCCATCCGAGAGCAAGGATGTTCAATGGGTCAATATATATATGTCAGTTGATCTGACAATGATATACGGGTGTTGGATTGGTAACGCAGATCCTAGATCTGTCTGCAGATAAGGAACTTCGATCTGCACATCTTGCCAGACAGTGATATTTTATTATGTGTACTAATTGTTTGAAAGTGTTCATATTGGCGCTTACTGACACAGTCGCCACGATAGTTTTCTGTCTGTACAGACGTAATGGATCCATCTGAGAGATTACGACGTATCAAATGATCTTAGTTTGTTTATTTGAAGTAATCGGACAAAAACGTTAATTGGCGCCACAAAGAACCCCTAAGTTTCCCATCTTGTCGAAATGTGTTCAGTATAATCATTGGATCCTCGCGCAAAATGCTGAAGTCTCCATGAGCACTGATTCTAGAGATAAATACATAAAACTTTCAACGAATATTTTCTAGTTGTTCCACCTTTTAAAGGACTCTAGGAGCAATGATGCTGGACTCCAGTGCTTGCAAATTAATGTCAATATATTGCTGCAGATAGTAAAGTATCCGAAAAAACACAATTTCCTTTAATACTCTCATGGTTTGGCATTAAACTTCCGACTTAAATTACGGAAATCAGAGACCGGTCCTTGACTTAAGTTCGGCAGTTTATAAAATTAACAGACACATTCGCAGAATTGACCGTTCGATTATAAGATTTTCCTAATCAATATCTTCTCGTGTTGCAAAAGCAACATCATTTGTGTTGTGAACAGTGTATATGTGGACATAAGTGATAAAAGCCTATACTTTTGCAAAGGAAACGCTGCTTGCAATCTTTGTTGGGCTTACTTAGTGCTAAAAAACGCACGTGACTCCGTTGAACTATCTAGTGCAAAAAGTAAATCAAAATTGAAATTTCGACCCATTTTCGCTCTATAGAGATAAAGATTTACGTACATTGTTTATAACTTGCAATTCTTCATCTAACCTTATTTTGCGTTACACAATAACTTCTTAGGTGTTTTGTGTTCATTTTATCTCTAGTAGACGAAGCCAGTTGATGTCGCTCTACCGCCATCGGACATCTCGAGATATTCCAAATATAGATAGCCTTTTTATTCGCAAACCTTGTTACACGGTATATATGAGTTCATAAGGTGTTCTAGTTTCAGAAATCAATTGGCGATGTTTAGTTTTATAAAAAATAAAGACAGTGTTTTAATCAGTTTTACCGCTCTACTGTCTACACCAATCCATGAATCAATTTGCAGTTTTTTCGCAAAATTGGAGGACCTAAAAGTTTAAACATGATTAAGAAACACACTTTACTTCTGACATGGAAAAAACAATATATTCTGAATGGAATGGAGAATGTTACTTCAGCCATGGAAAAGCGAATGCTCGGGGCGTATGTATTTTAATAAGAAAAGGATTACCTATAAAAGTAAACAGTGTTAAAAAGGATAATAACGGGCAATTTATTCTGTTAGATCTGTCCTTCTCTGAAACGAATTTCGTGTTGATAAACATATATGCCCCTAATATAGATGATCCTGGATTTTTTAAACAAGTATTTGAGTCAATAGATACAATGAATTTCAAAAACTCCTTTATTACCTGTGCTGATTTTAACTTGGTCTTAGACCCTAATCTTGATTATAAAAATTATAAAAGTTTAAATCATAATATCAATTCAAGAAAGTTTCTTTTATCGGAAATATCTAACCGAAATTTAAGTGACCCTTTTAGGGAAATCCAAGGTGAAACACGAAAATATACGTGGAAGAGGTTAAATCTTCTTCAACAAGGAAGACTCGACTTTTTTCTATTAACAAATGATTTGATGGAATTCGTTAAAAATTGTGACATTGATCTGAGTTATAAATCTGACCACTCAATTATTGTTCTAAATTTAAGTTTTTCCAAAATTGAATATGGCAAAGGTTACTGGAAATTTAATAACTCCTTATTAGCCGATATAAATTACATTCAATGCATTAACGAAAGAATTGACGAAGTTATTTTACAATATTCCCTATCTATAATTACGAAAACGTCTTAGATATGGAAAGAAAAGAAATCCAATTCACCATCAATGATCAATTATTCCTAGAAACATTACTGATGGAGATACGAGGGAAAACAATTTCATATTCAACTTATATAAAAAGAGAGATGAACAATAAAGAAAAGGATCTTATGTATAAAATAAAGGAATTAGAACAAAATCTAAATGAGTCAAATAAGGAAACTTTAATGAATCTTCAAAACGAACTAATTGAAATAAGGAGAATACGATTAAAAGGGTCATTTATTAGGTCAAAATCAAAATGGATAGATGAAGGTGAAAAAGTAACAAATTTCTTCTGTAATCTCGAAAAGCACCACTTTTTAAATAAAAATATCCCATTTATTGATAAAGAAGATGGTTCCAAAATCTATTCACAAGACGAAATTCTAACGGAAGCAATGCTTTTCTATAAAACCTTATATGATGAACGTTATTCAATTAATTCTTTTGATCTCGAATCCGATTTCCAAAACGTGGAATATAATAAACTTAATAATCAACAGTCGGGACTTTTAGAAGGCCTGCTTTGTTATGAGGAAGTAACAAAAACTCTTCGACAAATGAAAAACGATAAAAGCCCTGGTTGTGACGGTTTTACTTCAAATTTTTTTTTAAAGTGTTCTGGAACAAAATTGGTCACTTTGTTGTCAGATTGCTCAATTACGCATTCATATCAAACTCATTTTCGCGAAATATCAAACTTGGTAATATTACCCTCATTCCAAAAGAAGATAAACCAAAACAATTCTTAAAAAATTGGCGCCCTATTACTTTGTTGAATGTATTGTACAAGCTAGCTTCGGGGACCATCGCAAACCGCTTGAAATCATGTTTAGACCATTTAATATCTACTGACCAAACCGGCTTTATTCAGGGAAGATACATAGGCGAAAACACAAGACTCATTTACGATATAATGCAATATTGTGAAGAAAATCAAATGCCAGGTTTATTAATGCTAATTGACTTTGAAAAGGCTTTTGATTCAGTGTCTTTCAAATTCATTGAAGAAACACTTTCTTTTTTTAACTTCGGTAACATGATCAAAAAGTGGATAAGACTATTTCTACATGATACTGAAGTATCAGTTCAAATAAATGGATTTCATTCGCAGTATTTTCCAGTGAAACGTGGATGTAGACAGGGTGATCCACTTTCTCCATATCTATTCATTCTGTGCACCCAAATTCTTAACCTACAAATAAAACAGTGTAAAACAATATCTGGTATCAAAATCAATGGAAATGAATTTCTTATTTCACAGTTTGCTGACGATACTTCACTTATTCTTGACGGCTCAGATCAGTCTTTACATTCAGTTTTAAATGTTCTTAATCATTTCTCGGAACTTTCAGGTTTAAAAATCAACTTTGACAAAACAAAATTGATATGGATTGGTTCCTTAAAATATAGTACAAGAGCAATTAAAACACGTTGGAAATTATCTTGGGGTGAAACACAGTTTAAGCTGCTTGGTGTTCTTTTCGATGTAGATTTAAATAAGATGGTTTGTTTAAATTATGAAAGTAAAGTCAAAAGCATTGAAAAACTCATTTGCTTTTGGAAAAGGCGAAAATTAACCCCAATAGGTAGAATCACAGTTGTAAAAAGTTTATTATTGCCCATATTAAATCATCTTTTTATAAGTCTACCGACTCCATCATCAGATATTCTAAAGAGGATAAGCCAATTATTTTCAAATTTCATTTGGGATGGTAAAGCAAGAATTAAAGCTTCAATAGTTATCAAAAGTTATAAAGAAGGCGGCTTAAAAGTCCCTGATATTCTAAACTTTATTAGAAGTCTGAAAATCAAATGGTTAAAAAACATGATCTTAAACAGTAAGAGTTTGTGCTATAAACTAGCCAATAACTTTATTAGAATTGACAAGGTTGTGAATTGCGGTGAATGTTATAGTGAAAATATTGCAAAAAAAAATAAAAAAACATGTTTTGGGTCGATGTTCTAAAGTCGTATGTATCATATAGCAGAAGACTGCCGCTCGAAAATTGGAATCAAGTGCTCCACTCACCAATATTCTTTAATGAAAACATAAAAATAAACACAAAATATTTCTTTAATAAAACATTTTTTAACAATGGGATTATCCTTATAAAGGATCTTCTTAAAGAAGACGGGAGCTTCAAAAGATCTGCTTAAAGAGCGTTTAAACTTTTTAGACTTCTATAGTATACGTAATGCAGAAAAGTCCTACATGAATACTCAAAGTTTGAGCATCCAAATTGATAACTCATTGTTACAAAAGATTCATAATCCGTCCATGAGTTATACTACATTTCCTCTAATTACAAATGTCAACGTTAATAAATTTTCATATTCAGTATTAATAAAAAATAGAGAAACCCCTACATGCCAAAATAAATGGCTCAATCTATATGGACAATTAAAAAAAAGTTGGACAACTATTCCTTCCAGTGTTTTTCAATTAACAAATGATACATATACCCAGTGGCTACAAACAAGAATAGTACATAGAATATTGCCAACAAATTCTTTATTGCAAAAAATGAATATAAAAGAAGATAATCTATGTAGTTTCTGTAACGCACATGAAGAAAATTTAATTCATTTATTTTTTGAATGTGAAAAGATAAAACCAATTATACGACACATCAATTTAAACCTGCAAATCTTTTACCCGAATTTTGAATTATCAAGCCTTGATATTTTACTAGGATGTGAAGATAAACCAGATATAGACATTTTATGTCTAGAAATGAAAAGATATATCTACAGCTGTAGATCAAACCCTGTTATACCAACAATATATGGATTTAAAAATCATTTAATACTTGCTTCAAATGTATTTGAAAAAACAAGGGCTAAAGAAAAACGTAGGAAGAACTGGGCAATTGTAACTAGATTGGTACAACATCGCTAATTTTTTCTATTTATCATATATTTGAATCTTTTGTGAGCTTCGAAATATCAAATATCGAAAAGAAATCTACACTTTATAAACTTTTTTTTTTCATTATTTGTGTGTGCTAATATTATTTTTCACAATTCAAAACAAAATCATCATTAAAAGTTTTCTTCTTGAATATTTTTTTCCCTCTCATTTTACCTTTTTTTTCCAACGATTATTTGTGTAAAATCTTTGTTTTTTTTCCTTCTTCAAATGCCGTCTTCAATTTTTTGTTACGTTTTTTCTTCCATTACTGTTTTTGTTTATTTGTTCAGTATATACATTTTACTCTACATTTAATGAAAAAGGTAATGACCCACAATAGATCGCGTAAAAAATAATGTAGACATGTACATGTCGGGGTTTTGGCGCGGGACTGTACTAGGTGTATATACGGTGTATGTACAGTTGGGGCAGTCTTGCGCTGGGCCCTCGATGTGTATGTATATATATACCAGTATATGTGTATAGGTGTATAAATACATACATGTATATATACAATTGCTTACAATTATTTACAAAGAATTAACAAAAGTAAGATACCAAATACAAAATATCAAATCGAACTTCTAATATACGCTTGAAGTAAAATCATCATTAAATAATGATTCTTGAGTATGATACATAAAAAAATTTAAGAAACACGAGAAAATACTTTTATTTAAAACCTTATGTATAATTAATATCAACTAAGTCATATGGTATGTAAAGAAACCACCATCTTTTTGCGTACAATTGTTCAAAAATGATTTATTATAATCGGTTTTGTAATGCATCTATATGTAATGGTAAACAGAAGTTATTGTGGGTCAGAGCCAGTCAAGTCAAAGATGCTTAAGGCATGTTTTATATGTACATTTTACGCCATTCATGATGTGTCATTTGCTTTACAATATAAACATCTTATAAAGCCAAAAATATTTATTACAAAAAGGACTATTTTATCAAGCAGTGTTTGCCTGGTACACCCTTTTTTTTATCAATACATATAGCTAAACTTATCTAGTTATATAATATGCTTTTTAAATTATGAGGCTGAAGACGCGAAGCAGGTGACACATCGTCTTTGACGAGTTACGATATATATAAAATGATTACTTATTTACACCAATGACATAAACCTTATGTAAAATAGAAAACGAATAAAAAAAAATACATGTTCTACTAAATTTTATACTTAAAATCCTGAATGATTTAGCTTGGACCATAATTACTATTCATCCAACTTAGGTCTATTCTGATGCCATGTGGATTCATGAAAGGAGAGTGATTCCTTTTTGTGGATGTATGTGGATTTAGGCCCTTATAATAAGTAGCCATTTTTAACACGGTTAAACCTGACGCTCTGTCTCTTAACTTAAGCAGAATTTAACTGGTCCAATATATGTAATAACTATTTTGAAATTTAAGTGATTATGGATTGTGTATATTCCATTGTCATCTGCATTTTACTTAAAGTGTGGATTATTAGGAATTCACACCTTAAGATAACCTATTAAACTTGTTTTTAACTGGGGGCCTTATCTGCACTTTTCATCATTCTTCATCATATCCCTTGATTGTCGTTAGTTAAATCTAGTCAGCTTCATTTGGAGCTTTCATCAAACTTTTCACATGTTTTGTTAATTTTGTTTGTTACTATGTAGCATATTGACCTATACCTCGGTTAGGGGTCCTGGTCTTTGAATAAAAACCTTGGAAACCTTGAAAAAAAAAAAAAAGTTTAAACATGATTATTATGTCAAATTTGTATATGATTTGTGAAAGGATATAAGACCATTTGGAAGTTATGTTATTAATCCAAATCTTGGTCGGCAGCATGGATTCTTGTTGCACCATGTTTTGGTTCGAACTGATCGTGCTCACGCGCATGTAAAATTTCAAAAATGCCAAAGGCTTAATTACATATTCAGCCAATTGCCTTTGCGTAAAGAACTGAAATAAACAGGGGCACAATGGAGACGATTCTAATGAGTAAGAACATCATAGGATTTAGAAAGAAGTCGACAATCTTTTATTGACCTCTCGTATTTACCATGAAATGTTTTATACGGCGAGCATTCTCATAAGCGACCGCTTTTTGTGGATTCCAAAGTGGTCGATGTATGCGTAATACAGTAAATTAGAATTGGGTTTAAGATTCCATACCTCACTGAAAATAAAAAAAAAAGTAATTCTCCATCTCGTAAATAATTGAAAGATGAACAGAGTATTTGTTGATTACATGGGGGTATGAAACTAAAAACCTAATCACACTGTATGAAAACGCGAAGCGGGTTCATACCTTAAGATAGTGGAGCCGTTATAGTTCCGCAACGTTTCAGGAGAAATGAACTTTAACAGTGATAACCGAGGTTTCCTAATGATTTTCATTAGGAACCCTCGGTTAACATTGTGAAAGATCATGAGTTCCGAAATGATGTGGATTTATTACGGGCTCACTACCTTAAATGTGACCCATCATCAATAAAGAATTCAACATTATGATACTGCTTTTCCATATTTATATGACGCGCTCAAATACTTTTTTGAATGTCCAAAAATAATCTTTGGTAAGTAATTATCTATTGTGTGAATTTGCAGTTTACACAGCCTTTATTCATTGTTATCTGACGAAAAGATTTAACTTATCTTTGTAAAATTTTCTTTTTAAATTTCAAATTTAAGTATGCACTTTAAAAGAAAACTCGCTAAAATTTGGATATTTTTGTGGAACTTTAACATTGTTCTCATTAAAAAGTGAAAAAATATTTAGTTACGCATACATAAATCGTTCAATCTGGGAAACTTTTGTGCAGTGACCAGACGTACAGATAAGAGGGGACAAAGCAAATCTAAAGTCTTCTTGACAAAACCGTTATGTTGTAGGTACTCAATGGTTCGTCTTATCAAGGCGATTCAAATGAGCATAATATGGTTTGAGCTATAATGATAGACATACTTTGATCTAAAATCCAAAACACCCCCTCTATCTTTAGTGCTGGACTGACTTTTTAAAAACTAAAATTTTAATATTTCATTTTTTTTGTCAGCCGAAATGAGTTACCGTCCTGTCGTTCGGTGTACGAAACCTATTTACTAGATCTTTATTAAAGCTGTAGTTTGGAGGTTTTTGTTGCCCGTCCTCGTTATATATCATTTTTGCACTTCCATTATAAGGTTATCATAAAGTCACACTATGAAGTTATCAAGAATTAATTTACTTTTCATCGCGGGCCTTTTGACCTTCATTCCATCGGTGTATGGACAAAACATATCATATTCAAAAGCCTTGCTCACGAAGCTGTTTACGACCGATGGTTATGACAAACGGATTCGGCCAGTTCAAGACATGGCGAATATCACAAGTAAGTTAACAGACGACACCATGTTAGACCTGTCCAATTTCAAAGGAATTGCAGACGACAATTTAGTTAGTGAATTTACAAAGGGGGAGACAAAATTTTAAGACCATTAAAATCGTTTGTAATACGCAATTCTAATTTGATGCTTTCCACATTGTAAATTAAAGTTAATGAAATTGGAGTCCGCTCAGAGAAGACAATTTAAAAAAAAAAAAAAAAAAAATCTAGAAATTCCACCAGTGGCTTCCGAGAAGAAGATAAAGTAACTCGCAACATCGAGTAAAGAAGATCCACCATATTGCTTTTTTGAATATGGTTTAATTGCATTTTTTCATAGATCTAATATCACCCGACTGATATCAAAAAATGATATCTGGTATTCTTTTTTAAAATACACTTTCACCAGCATTTCTTTATTTTTCATTGGTTTATTATAATTCTTTGTTGAAAAAATGATTGCATGATAAATATAATAATATGTAGGTGTCTTTTTAAAGATATCAATGTCGTCTCGTCTTGGCTGCGATAAATCTTCCAACCTAGACTGGATAAAATTAATATTGCAAGACACTCGCGTATTATTCTCTATTTAGAAGGTATAGAGGACATTCATTTGTTTCAGTGTAAGATCGATTCATAATCATTGAGTGAACAACAAAAGCTATATTTTCACGAAATGAAATATCAATCGATCTTACTCGAAAAACAAACGGTTATTCTATTTCTTTATAGCAAAAATGAGACAAAATGTGAATTTTCTAGGACATATTTTTGTTAGCGCGTCATTTTGCGCATGATTGCTATGCAACGTTCATTGTGACGTCACTTATTTCGCCCCGCATAGATGACGTCAGATAGGGCGAAATGCACAAAAAACAGGGTATAAGTTTTTGATAATTTCACTGCTTTTCGCGATGGGATTGTCTAGTGATAATTTACCGTTATTTCTCGATAAACAACCGAAAAGCATTAAAGAATAAATAATGCTTTCATTTGCAGGTGTGTCAGTGGCATTGATGTTATCATCTATCATTGAGCTTGACGAGGTGGAAGAGAAATTGGTAACAACTGCCAGTCTACACATATCGTGGAACGACACAAATTTAGTCTGGGACCCTTCCCAATATGACAACACAGATATTTTGTTTTTACCACAGGTTGGTAAATGTAACCTTTCTTCAGCGAGAAAAATCACGACTGGTCATGTTAACATAAATCCAAATAAACAAATTCAAAATACACAAAATAAAGCCAAACAACAGAAAACAAGCACACAAACAAGTAAAACAAACAACAAACAATTGGAAGCAAGCATTACTGTTAAGAAAGTCAGTAAGTCCCGTAGATTGAATATATGTGACTCGTCACGCGAAAAGGGACCATCTGGGAACTCCATAAAAGATATTTTTGAAAAAGAGATTGATTCTTGTACAAGACAGCCAGAGGTCGCATTTCAAAAACTCTTTTACTGGAAGATAGATTGAGCATTCTAGATTCAGAAAATAAGCAAAGTGCGAAAATTTTCTATCCTAGTAAGTCTGCTCAATCCGCGCAGTCTGACTAGGGTCGACACTTTACGCGCTAACCAGATAGTCCCTTTTTGCGTGACGGGTTACATATCTTTTGCATAGTTGACGAAGGATCCATCATTCATTGCAAATGCGTCATTTTGTGACCTTATTTTGTATCTAATATCATTTTTTTTTCTTTAATTATTAGTGACCCGTCACGCAAAAGGGACCATTTGGGATCTTCGGGAAATAGATTTTTGATTTTTGAAAAAGAGATTGAATCTAGAACAGGCCAACCAGAGTTTGCATTTCAAAAAAATATTTAACAGGAAGTTAGATTAAAAAAAACAACTTTCCGTAGTGATTATTCAAAAATCGATAATACCCTAAGTTAGAATTGAGTAAACATGAGTAAATTATTAGGTACAACAACTGTTACAATCTCGGACCAAGAAATTTCCTTCGTTACCCAAATCAAACAACGATTCTGAATGATACCAGCATAATGTTCTTAATTTATCTTACAGGCCGATGTCTGGAAACCCGACATGGTTCTTTTGAACTCGTTTAAAGATTACAAGGAACTCGGAGGAAATAACCTTCAAGTTCTAGTAGAGAGCAATGGCTTGGTGAAGGGGCACGTTTTACTAAACGTCTTACGAAAAAAATGATCGTAAGTCAAAATCACAAATCGTACTTGTTGTTTTCACTTATTGTTAGATTCTGCCTTGCAATATCTTATTGGAATCGTCTTTAGAAGACGATTCCAACGAGATGATGTATGGCAGAATTCAATATCTATTTACTAATGTAGAAGCAACTTTAATTTTTGACTTACGCAAAAATGTTCGTAAGACGTTTAGTAAAACGGGGCCCAGGTAAACAAAACAGTTTAGACATTTTTTCTAAGTACATATTTGAAAAAGAGCAAAGTTTACTCAAATAAAGCAAAATGTCGAAATTATACCATCTGAAAGTTTAAACTTGGTGGCTGAATATCATTTCAAGTTTTTTGATAAAGCAACATAAATATATTTATTTAGATACAAAAGACATATTTTCATTTTTAAGGCGGTTTAGGTTCCACTCATATTCTTTTTATTTCTTTATTTATGTTCAAAAGTTATCGAGTGGTGATCGCTATATATAGTTCCGCAAGAAAGAGTGAGGTTCGAGAAACCGTTATCTCCTATCATTTTCAATGTAAAGTTGATCTTTGATCACTCACTTGAAATTGTAGGTCTATACCTGGAAGGAGCTGAGTCCATAATAACCAAGAAGAAAAAGATGAATAATTTTAGCCCGCCGGTGACATTTTTCAACAATCTCTAATGTGCGCAAAGAAAAGTCTCTTGTCATTCTGAGCATCCGCATAGTCTGACCACAGTCTTCACTAAGCGCAAAATAGATATTTAAGGTCTCAGCCCATCTACTGGCAGTTAGATGATAGTCTTGTGGTGTGAAAATAGTGGTGTCCGTGGTCTAGAGTTAGAGCGTCGGCCCCTTGACCCAAAGGTCCCGAATTCGATTCCCGAGAGCGGCTATCGATCTTGGTACTTTCATTGGACCACACATTCGGCGCGAGTACTGGTGAATTTTCCAGGAAACAGAATCGAGAGGGATTTATGTAAGTTGTTAGAACTTGTTTCCCAATTGATGTAAACAAAAGAAAAAATAGGTATAAACCAAACCAGATGATAGTCTAAATATTGCATTTTGTATTTGCCTAGGCTGCGCTATGTCTATCCATCCAGCACACAATGAATTGTTCGAAATGTTAAGCATTAGCTCACTTAAAGAAAAAAAAACTAATCACACTTCTGTATGAAACCGTTTTATGACTAGATGCAGTGGGTAAGAAATGTTAGTTAGTAACTTAACAAACTGTAACATCAACTGTATTTTTCTATACATACAATAAGTGTTCATTTTTCTCTTGCAGAAATTTGAGTCGTCGTGTGCAATTAACATTCGATATTTCCCATACGACGTTCAAAAATGCAGTCTTAGATTTGGAGCTTGGAGCTACACAAAGGCGGAGGTATAACTTACAAATAAGCTTAACGCTGGTTTAGGTTAAACCTATTTATTTTACATCGGTTGGGAAACATGTTCTTACAATTTCGATTAAACCCTTTCGATTCTGCTTCCTTGAAAATTCACCAGTATGACTTTTCTTGTTATAAAGCATATTCATGTCATAGAATCATTTGATTATTTGTGTAAAATCTTTGTTTTTTTTCCTTCTTCAAATGCCGTCTTCAATTTTTTGTTACGTTTTTTCTTCCATTACTGTTTTTGTTTATTTGTTCAGTATATACATTTTACTCTACATTTAATGAAAAAGGTAATGACCCACAATAGATCGCGTAAAAAATAATGTAGACATGTACATGTCGGGGTTTTGGCGCGGGACTGTACTAGGTGTATATACGGTGTATGTACAGTTGGGGCAGTCTTGCGCTGGGCCCTCGATGTGTATGTATATATATACCAGTATATGTGTATAGGTGTATAAATACATACATGTATATATACAATTGCTTACAATTATTTACAAAGAATTAACAAAAGTAAGATACCAAATACAAAATATCAAATCGAACTTCTAATATACGCTTGAAGTAAAATCATCATTAAATAATGATTCTTGAGTATGATACATAAAAAAATTTAAGAAACACGAGAAAATACTTTTATTTAAAACCTTATGTATAATTAATATCAACTAAGTCATATGGTATGTAAAGAAACCACCATCTTTTTGCGTACAATTGTTCAAAAATGATTTATTATAATCGGTTTTGTAATGCATCTATATGTAATGGTAAACAGAAGTTATTGTGGGTCAGAGCCAGTCAAGTCAAAGATGCTTAAGGCATGTTTTATATGTACATTTTACGCCATTCATGATGTGTCATTTGCTTTACAATATAAACATCTTATAAAGCCAAAAATATTTATTACAAAAAGGACTATTTTATCAAGCAGTGTTTGCCTGGTACACCCTTTTTTTTATCAATACATATAGCTAAACTTATCTAGTTATATAATATGCTTTTTAAATTATGAGGCTGAAGACGCGAAGCAGGTGACACATCGTCTTTGACGAGTTACGATATATATAAAATGATTACTTATTTACACCAATGACATAAACCTTATGTAAAATAGAAAACGAATAAAAAAAAATACATGTTCTACTAAATTTTATACTTAAAATCCTGAATGATTTAGCTTGGACCATAATTACTATTCATCCAACTTAGGTCTATTCTGATGCCATGTGGATTCATGAAAGGAGAGTGATTCCTTTTTGTGGATGTATGTGGATTTAGGCCCTTATAATAAGTAGCCATTTTTAACACGGTTAAACCTGACGCTCTGTCTCTTAACTTAAGCAGAATTTAACTGGTCCAATATATGTAATAACTATTTTGAAATTTAAGTGATTATGGATTGTGTATATTCCATTGTCATCTGCATTTTACTAAAAGTGTGGATTATTAGGAATTCACACCTTAAGATAACCTATTAAACTTGTTTTTAACTGGGGGCCTTATCTGCACTTTTCATCATTCTTCATCATATCCCTTGATTGTCGTTAGTTAAATCTAGTCAGCTTCATTTGGAGCTTTCATCAAACTTTTCACATGTTTTGTTAATTTTGTTTGTTACTATGTAGCATATTGACCTATACCTCGGTTAGGGGTCCTGGTCTTTGAATAAAAACCTTGGAAACCTTGAAAAAAAAAAAAAAGTTTAAACATGATTATTATGTCAAATTTGTATATGATTTGTGAAAGGATATAAGACCATTTGGAAGTTATGTTATTAATCCAAATCTTGGTCGGCAGCATGGATTCTTGTTGCACCATGTTTTGGTTCGAACTGATCGTGCTCACGCGCATGTAAAATTTCAAAAATGCCAAAGGCTTAATTACATATTCAGCCAATTGCCTTTGCGTAAAGAACTGAAATAAACAGGGGCACAATGGAGACGATTCTAATGAGTAAGAACATCATAGGATTTAGAAAGAAGTCGACAATCTTTTATTGACCTCTCGTATTTACCATGAAATGTTTTATACGGCGAGCATTCTCATAAGCGACCGCTTTTTGTGGATTCCAAAGTGGTCGATGTATGCGTAATACAGTAAATTAGAATTGGGTTTAAGATTCCATACCTCACTGAAAATAAAAAAAAAAGTAATTCTCCATCTCGTAAATAATTGAAAGATGAACAGAGTATTTGTTGATTACATGGGGGTATGAAACTAAAAACCTAATCACACTGTATGAAAACGCGAAGCGGGTTCATACCTTAAGATAGTGGAGCCGTTATAGTTCCGCAACGTTTCAGGAGAAATGAACTTTAACAGTGATAACCGAGGTTTCCTAATGATTTTCATTAGGAACCCTCGGTTAACATTGTGAAAGATCATGAGTTCCGAAATGATGTGGATTTATTACGGGCTCACTACCTTAAATGTGACCCATCATCAATAAAGAATTCAACATTATGATACTGCTTTTCCATATTTATATGACGCGCTCAAATACTTTTTTGAATGTCCAAAAATAATCTTTGGTAAGTAATTATCTATTGTGTGAATTTGCAGTTTACACAGCCTTTATTCATTGTTATCTGACGAAAAGATTTAACTTATCTTTGTAAAATTTTCTTTTTAAATTTCAAATTTAAGTATGCACTTTAAAAGAAAACTCGCTAAAATTTGGATATTTTTGTGGAACTTTAACATTGTTCTCATTAAAAAGTGAAAAAATATTTAGTTACGCATACATAAATCGTTCAATCTGGGAAACTTTTGTGCAGTGACCAGACGTACAGATAAGAGGGGACAAAGCAAATCTAAAGTCTTCTTGACAAAACCGTTATATTGTAGGTACTCAATGGTTCGTCTTATCAAGGCGATTCAAATGAGCATAATATGGTTTGAGCTATAATGATAGACATACTTTGATCTAAAATCCAAAACACCCCCTCTATCTTTAGTGCTGGACTGACTTTTTAAAAACTAAAATTTTAATATTTCATTTTTTTTGTCAGCCGAAATGAGTTACCGTCCTGTCGTTCGGTGTACGAAACCTATTTACTAGATCTTTATTAAAGCTGTAGTTTGGAGGTTTTTGTTGCCCGTCCTCGTTATATATCATTTTTGCACTTCCATTATAAGGTTATCATAAAGTCACACTATGAAGTTATCAAGAATTAATTTACTTTTCATCGCGGGCCTTTTGACCTTCATTCCATCGGTGTATGGACAAAACATATCATATTCAAAAGCCTTGCTCACGAAGCTGTTTACGACCGATGGTTATGACAAACGGATTCGGCCAGTTCAAGACATGGCGAATATCACAAGTAAGTTAACAGACGACACCATGTTAGACCTGTCCAATTTCAAAGGAATTGCAGACGACAATTTAGTTAGTGAATTTACAAAGGGGGAGACAAAATTTTAAGACCATTAAAATCGTTTGTAATACGCAATTCTAATTTGATGCTTTCCACATTGTAAATTAAAGTTAATGAAATTGGAGTCCGCTCAGAGAAGACAATTTAAAAAAAAAAAAAAAAAAAATCTAGAAATTCCACCAGTGGCTTCCGAGAAGAAGATAAAGTAACTCGCAACATCGAGTAAAGAAGATCCACCATATTGCTTTTTTGAATATGGTTTAATTGCATTTTTTCATAGATCTAATATCACCCGACTGATATCAAAAAATGATATCTGGTATTCTTTTTTAAAATACACTTTCACCAGCATTTCTTTATTTTTCATTGGTTTATTATAATTCTTTGTTGAAAAAATGATTGCATGATAAATATAATAATATGTAGGTGTCTTTTTAAAGATATCAATGTCGTCTCGTCTTGGCTGCGATAAATCTTCCAACCTAGACTGGATAAAATTAATATTGCAAGACACTCGCGTATTATTCTCTATTTAGAAGGTATAGAGGACATTCATTTGTTTCAGTGTAAGATCGATTCATAATCATTGAGTGAACAACAAAAGCTATATTTTCACGAAATGAAATATCAATCGATCTTACTCGAAAAACAAACGGTTATTCTATTTCTTTATAGCAAAAATGAGACAAAATGTGAATTTTCTAGGACATATTTTTGTTAGCGCGTCATTTTGCGCATGATTGCTATGCAACGTTCATTGTGACGTCACTTATTTCGCCCCGCATAGATGACGTCAGATAGGGCGAAATGCACAAAAAACAGGGTATAAGTTTTTGATAATTTCACTGCTTTTCGCGATGGGATTGTCTAGTGATAATTTACCGTTATTTCTCGATAAACAACCGAAAAGCATTAAAGAATAAATAATGCTTTCATTTGCAGGTGTGTCAGTGGCATTGATGTTATCATCTATCATTGAGCTTGACGAGGTGGAAGAGAAATTGGTAACAACTGCCAGTCTACACATATCGTGGAACGACACAAATTTAGTCTGGGACCCTTCCCAATATGACAACACAGATATTTTGTTTTTACCACAGGTTGGTAAATGTAACCTTTCTTCAGCGAGAAAAATCACGACTGGTCATGTTAACATAAATCCAAATAAACAAATTCAAAATACACAAAATAAAGCCAAACAACAGAAAACAAGCACACAAACAAGTAAAACAAACAACAAACAATTGGAAGCAAGCATTACTGTTAAGAGAGTCAGTAAGTCCCGTAGATTGAATATATGTGACTCGTCACGCGAAAAGGGACCATCTGGGAACTCCATAAAAGATATTTTTGAAAAAGAGATTGATTCTTGTACAAGACAGCCAGAGGTCGCATTTCAAAAACTCTTTTACTGGAAGATAGATTGAGCATTCTAGATTCAGAAAATAAGCAAAGTGCGAAAATTTTCTATCCTAGTAAGTCTGCTCAATCCGCGCAGTCTGACTAGGGTCGACACTTTACGCGCTAACCAGATAGTCCCTTTTTGCGTGACGGGTTACATATCTTTTGCATAGTTGACGAAGGATCCATCATTCATTGCAAATGCGTCATTTTGTGACCTTATTTTGTATCTAATATCATTTTTTTTTCTTTAATTATTAGTGACCCGTCACGCAAAAGGGACCATTTGGGATCTTCGGGAAATAGATTTTTGATTTTTGAAAAAGAGATTGAATCTAGAACAGGCCAACCAGAGTTTGCATTTCAAAAAAATATTTAACAGGAAGTTAGATTAAAAAAAACAACTTTCCGTAGTGATTATTCAAAAATCGATAATACCCTAAGTTAGAATTGAGTAAACATGAGTAAATTATTAGGTACAACAACTGTTACAATCTCGGACCAAGAAATTTCCTTCGTTACCCAAATCAAACAACGATTCTGAATGATACCAGCATAATGTTCTTAATTTATCTTACAGGCCGATGTCTGGAAACCCGACATGGTTCTTTTGAACTCGTTTAAAGATTACAAGGAACTCGGAGGAAATAACCTTCAAGTTCTAGTAGAGAGCAATGGCTTGGTGAAGGGGCACGTTTTACTAAACGTCTTACGAAAAAAATGATCGTAAGTCAAAATCACAAATCGTACTTGTTGTTTTCACTTATTGTTAGATTCTGCCTTGCAATATCTTATTGGAATCGTCTTTAGAAGACGATTCCAACGAGATGATGTATGGCAGAATTCAATATCTATTTACTAATGTAGAAGCAACTTTAATTTTTGACTTACGCAAAAATGTTCGTAAGACGTTTAGTAAAACGGGGCCCAGGTAAACAAAACAGTTTAGACATTTTTTCTAAGTACATATTTGAAAAAGAGCAAAGTTTACTCAAATAAAGCAAAATGTCGAAATTATACCATCTGAAAGTTTAAACTTGGTGGCTGAATATCATTTCAAGTTTTTTGATAAAGCAACATAAATATATTTATTTAGATACAAAAGACATATTTTCATTTTTAAGGCGGTTTAGGTTCCACTCATATTCTTTTTATTTCTTTATTTATGTTCAAAAGTTATCGAGTGGTGATCGCTATATATAGTTCCGCAAGAAAGAGTGAGGTTCGAGAAACCGTTATCTCCTATCATTTTCAATGTAAAGTTGATCTTTGATCACTCACTTGAAATTGTAGGTCTATACCTGGAAGGAGCTGAGTCCATAATAACCAAGAAGAAAAAGATGAATAATTTTAGCCCGCCGGTGACATTTTTCAACAATCTCTAATGTGCGCAAAGAAAAGTCTCTTGTCATTCTGAGCATCCGCATAGTCTGACCACAGTCTTCACTAAGCGCAAAATAGATATTTAAGGTCTCAGCCCATCTACTGGCAGTTAGATGATAGTCTTGTGGTGTGAAAATAGTGGTGTCCGTGGTCTAGAGTTAGAGCGTCGGCCCCTTGACCCAAAGGTCCCGAATTCGATTCCCGAGAGCGGCTATCGATCTTGGTACTTTCATTGGACCACACATTCGGCGCGAGTACTGGTGAATTTTCCAGGAAACAGAATCGAGAGGGATTTATGTAAGTTGTTAGAACTTGTTTCCCAATTGATGTAAACAAAAGAAAAAATAGGTATAAACCAAACCAGATGATAGTCTAAATATTGCATTTTGTATTTGCCTAGGCTGCGCTATGTCTATCCATCCAGCACACAATGAATTGTTCGAAATGTTAAGCATTAGCTCACTTAAAGAAAAAAAAACTAATCACACTTCTGTATGAAACCGTTTTATGACTAGATGCAGTGGGTAAGAAATGTTAGTTAGTAACTTAACAAACTGTAACATCAACTGTATTTTTCTATACATACAATAAGTGTTCATTTTTCTCTTGCAGAAATTTGAGTCGTCGTGTGCAATTAACATTCGATATTTCCCATACGACGTTCAAAAATGCAGTCTTAGATTTGGAGCTTGGAGCTACACAAAGGCGGAGGTATAACTTACAAATAAGCTTAACGCTGGTTTAGGTTAAACCTATTTATTTTACATCGGTTGGGAAACATGTTCTTACAATTTCGATTAAACCCTTTCGATTCTGCTTCCTTGAAAATTCACCAGTATGACTTTTCTTGTTATAAAGCATATTCATGTCATAGAATCACTGGAAGATAAACTATTTAATATATTGAGTAAACGACAAACGCCAATAGAGCCTGTGTTCCTCATTCAATGAAAGAAAGTTTTATAATTGATCCTAGCATTAAAGCGTGGTTCACAAAAGGATTAAACAACGGATAATCGTTTGTTTCAGTTTTAGATAGATTTATTAATTGGGTGAACAACAAAAGATATATTTTCCGAGTGGCGGAGCCATGAGTGAAAATATAAAATTTGTTGTTCACCCAAATGAAATATAGATCGATCTAACTCGAAAAAACAAACGATTATTCTATTTCTTTAATACAAAAATAAGACAAAATATGAGACGTATATAATACTCTTTTTAAAGTGCGCCATTTTGCAGTTGATATCTCTGTAACGTTCATGTTGACGTCACATATTACGCTACTCTTGGATAACGCCAGAAAGGGTAAATGAACGAAAGCGAGGACGAACAAATAATGTTGGAAACATCAGCATACTTTCAAAATGATTTAAGTGTATCAACCTGGACAAAGGTTATTTAAGTTTAAAATTAAAACAACAACAACAACAACAAAACAGGCGTTAACGGCACGTGAATTTACTGATTAATCCACGTTTTCTCCCCGTTAACGCATAGGATTTGTCCGTCAACGTATGCCGATCACGACCCGAAAACGTATATTTTTTATACAATTATATACCGTTACATGTATTTCTCAAAATTCAACCGAAATTTCGATGTGTTTTTAGATCATATTATCAGGTGGCATTGAAAGAATCAGTTTAGATGACTACACAGAAAATTCATTGTGGACTGTGGACGATTCAAGCTGGAACGTTGAGTGGGATTCCGGGGAGGCGTCAATAAGCTTCAATCTCGATCTTAGGCGGAAACCATTGTTTGTGTTATTTACAACCATCGTGCCATTAGTTATGCTATCGTTCCTGGGGCCCGTTTTACTAAACATCTTACGAAAAAATTAATCGTAAGTCAAAATAACGAATCGTACCTGGTGTTTTCATTCATTTTAAGATTCTGCCTTGCAATATCTCATTGGAATCGTCTTGAGAAGACGATTCAAATGAGATGATGCATGGCATAATTCCATATTTAGTTACTTTTGTAGAAGCATCTTTAATTGTTGACGAACGCAAAAATTTTTCGTAAGATGTTTAGTAAAACAGGCCCCTGAACACGCTGGTATTTGTCCTTCCAAACGAAAGCGGGGAGAAGTCAGTTTACGCAGTGACAGTGTTTTTATCCCTGGCTGTATTCTTGACGATCATTTCATCAACTCCAAGGGCGTAGCTCCCATTACGCATATTACGCAATTGCTTAAAACAAATAAATTCTCTTTCGAAAAATCTCGTTGATGAATGATCATAACATCACAACTACAGCTTATTCAAGCTGTAGTTATGATGTTTGATTATTCACAAACGCCCAAATCATATAAACGGGAAGCGGGTGGAGGGCCTTAGTCTTTAGTCACAGTCGACATTTCGCCTTTATCCTATTTATTCTTTAGTGGTCGCCTTCAAAATGTGTAAAAAAATCAAAATCCAAGCTACGCCTATGAACTCTACCTGGGAATTCTGACAGTATTTCTATATTTTCTATCTATGTTACAGCACAGACGGTTCAGAGCACATTGATAACGGCAATAACGTTGTTGATGATTCGATTGAGCGGTGTAGAGGACTCAAACAGTATACCAAAATGTTTGGTGAGGCTCACACTCTTTTCTTCATTCGGAACATCACTCGGCCATTTCCGTAAACTGCAACAGACCTCGGATGTATGTAAGGCAGATGGGTATGTAACAAAATCGTGCATTTTTTTAGGCGGAAACAGTGCAAGAAAAACTAGCACTGTAAATTTATATCTTTCACAGTAAATAACGGCTGAAAAATCTTAATTTTTGAGAATGACGCATCAGAAGAATCTAAATATTTTTTTTAAGGATACGATGGTTTCACGTCAGATGACTTAAACGAGTAGCATTGGCGACGTCGAACGTTTTCACTCACAGTTTCGAGGGCTAACGCCATTTTAACTGACGTCATCGAGTTTTTCAAAGGTTTTCCCGTAATTTTTAAAAATAGTCCGTCTATGTTCATCCGAGGTTGATCGTGAGATTGGCCGAGTGGTGATCCGAATGCATCCGAGGTTGATCGTGAGATTGGCCGAGTGGTGTTCCGAATGACTCTTTCTTCAGAGGATCCCATCACGAAAGAACCGATTTCATGACAGTCAAACAGAACTTGTGTCCGGTGATGGAAATAAGAAGGCCATGGAAGAAAATGATGCATCAGGGTCTACAGCTCAGGAGTCTATGAAAACAACTAGCTCCTATACGAACTCGGTATCTTTGAAGGAAGCAATGGCTTCCTTAGACATTATTGAATTCATATTCTTTACACTTACGTCACTTCTGATCACCCTTGTTTGCCTTTTAATGGCGAAGTATGGCTCTTAAATAAATATGTTAAAAAAAACCCAATCAACAATTTGCCGTTGCCCGACGAAGAAGAACAACGCTCTGTGTTGACAGTATAGACTATCTAATTCTACTTAGTAATTGCGCAAAAATTTGAGTAATATTTTTTTGGGAAAAAAAACCAAACAAACAAGAAAAAACCAACAAAAAAAAAAAACAAAACCGGTAGTTCGTCTGACATAAACTTTAAGATAAAAGTTTCGCTACAATTGGGAAATCATTTACTTTAACAATGTTAAATAAGGTTTCCTAATAAGTTAATTAGGAGACCTCGGTTACCATTGTGGAAGATCTTGAGTTCCGAAATGTTGCGTAACTATTACGGATCAACTACCTTAAAAACAGAAGGATGAGAGTTTAAGAAGGGCCTCGCCGTGATATTTCTGGATACAGCACGTGTCACGAAAAGTCTCAAAGAACATACACTTGCTTAACACTTATGTTTTTATTTAGGACAAATGCTATTGAATGAGTCCTTAAGAGAGAAACAAGTATTTTTCACCAGTAGTTATTTAGTCATCTTCTGTTTGTCTAACATGCGAGAATAAACCATATGGAAAATCCTTCCCCACGTTTTTTTCTGCGTAAAAGGATATGGTTTCTTTGCGAAGTTTCCACTTTTCATTGCTGTTTGTAACACTCTTTCAAATGTTGTAAATAAAACTCGTTGCTTTTTTTTCTGAGAATGGGGAGATACAGGCCAACTCAAACTTACTAGATTTCTCGTAGACAGCCGTTAAAGACGACAGTCGCAAATTATGTGTAAAGTATTGGACCCTTACTAATTCCACAACGTTTCGGAAGTAATGGAATTTAACAGGCTTAAACGAGTTTTTTTTTGTTGATTTCAATAGGAAACCCCGGTTAACATTTTGAAATATCATGAGTTCCGAAATGTTGTGGACCTATTATTTACAGTGTCACCGATTGCAGACAAACCATGAAAGGATATGACCTGTTAGTTTCGCATTCTTAAATGGTCTCAAAATAACGTTTATGTTAATATAAAACAACTATTTGCATTTACATTCTCTACTCAAAACTGATCTTTGCTTATTTCTAATTTTGACCATAGCCAATTTATATTTTTCATACTCTATTGTATACTGGGGCCTTTCACAGATTAGGAAAATGTGATTTTTGATTTTTTTGGGTAAAATTAATCGGAAATTATGGCTTCATCGTGAAGAAAACGCTACAATAATAAGATTCGATCTGGTAAGGCAAGGAAAAAAAGCCAGTTATTCCTGAATTAAGCAAAATTCCATTTTGACAAAAATAAAGCGACTACTTACGCCTAAAAGATTATTCTTAAATTTTGAGCCAACTGTTAACGCATCCATTTCTGCCTGTTTTACCAATTCTATCAAAAGTCGAGATCGAAGTATTTGTCAATTGGGAAACCTCAAATAGAAACATGTGAAAATGAAAAAAATAATACATTTAATATAAAAATTTCGTGATTTATAGACTGGAAATAAATAGACTGGTTCCGTCACTGACTTTGTCGCTTCGAGCATTCAAGCCACATTATTTTTGCTGAAATGAGTTGTTTTTAGTGCAATACTCGTGTGCGATTCTTAA
The DNA here is from genome assembly GCA_948146395.1 of Fragum whitleyi. Classification (NCBI taxonomy): domain Eukaryota; kingdom Metazoa; phylum Mollusca; class Bivalvia; order Cardiida; family Cardiidae; genus Fragum; species Fragum whitleyi. Next base: position 44,230,109 of record OX411548.1, read on the forward strand.
ACATCGGAAAATGCACAAATTTCTGAATCTATGAACCAGTTTTGTATTTTTTTCTATGAAGAACTGTGAAAGAGCAGCTTTAACCCTTTCCTGTATAATCCCTGTTTTTTACGTGCCTGTGATTTTATGATAGAGAAAATATTGTGGAAAAAGACTTAAATTGCTTTTGACAAGAAATTTCTCTTTTTCCCACACTATTTTCTAGCCTACTGAATGGTTATTTTTTAGATTAAATCCTCTTTAAATTTTGATCTACAAAACCATTGAATTTGGACAGGTTCAAAATTTTTGCAAAACATTAAAGGGTTAAGGGCTGTAAGTCCCTATGCAATGTCTACAATGTACAGTTAGAAACAGCATGAACTTGAAACTCAATCTGTTCTAAATATTTTCGAAAATTCTTCCAGAATCGTTCACGACACTTAACGACTACATTCAAATCGAAAACCATTCCTTGTTCTTATTGGCTGGTTTCGTTTTTATGAAGCTTCTACGGAAGCACGCAGATCCCCCCTTTTTTTTAGAAAGGTACGTATATTTTTTTCTATAATGGGGGTACTGAAGTAATGATAATAACGCACTATATGTAGATGTATTACCTCCCACAAATTTCATTCACAACTCGCTCCACAAACCTATTCATTATCATTCAATTCATTTTGAAATAATTCAACATGTCAAATTCACGATGTTTCTTTCAGTCTCTTACAACCTTTGAACAATCATTTTGCAGGTAAACACTAAAACCCCTTTCTTCTCTTAATTTGTTCCATGTGGAAATTGTTCGAAAGAAAAAGAAACGATGTAGATCCGCAAGTTTAAGTGAGTGATCGAAGGTCAATTTTTGCCTATACCTGTATAGACAAAAATTGACCTTTGATCACACACTCTTAATTGCGGAACAATACTTTTATCTTTTCCCTTCAAAACAAAAACGCCCATTTTGGCCAAACAAAGTCGCGTTGGTTTAATCAGGACAAGCGCTGTGAGGTTGCTCAGCTTAGATAAAGCGCTCTCGCACGCGTAGTGCTCTATTGTAACGGGTCGCCAGTCCATACGTTCTGTTTCACTACTCATCAAAGGGTTTAAAGTGTCTCTTATCAGCTCTTATTTAGTCATTTGATATCTTTCATTATAAAAATATTAATATATTTCTAGGTTTCACGCGTACTTTGGATAAAATATTCTAAACTATCAAAGTATTGCGAGTGGGGGAAAATATAGACAGGAATGAAGGAATTGTTTGGATTCGGTTTAATGATCGTCTTTTTAGGCTCTCTGTCAAGTAAATTCTTTGTACTCTTATATTTCTTTTTACGAAAAGAAGAAAAATCTTTTTTAAATTGGTGAATGAACCGAAAAAACATACTGTATGGCTACGAGTGACTTTACATTCTTTTTTTTTTCGTTTTATGCCTCAATGAAAACGATGAGTTTACTCATTAATTTTTACATACCTGTATCAGCCAAAAACGTCAAATGATTTGCTTATTCTTGGAATTTTTCCGGTAAACATTTTTGGATACGAGCCGATTAAATAGTTTCATGCTCACTGTTAATTAAATATGATTTTTCGGCATTTCAGAACGAATGTTATTGAAACACGAAGTTTGAGAATTAATTGTTTTAAAGGTTACATCATTTTCAGAGGAACATTTTGCGGTTTGCGCAGACCGACTAGGGTCGAAACTTTTCGCACTTTACTAATTTTCTGAATCTAGAATAATCAGTCTACCTTTCTGTTAAATTTCTTTTGAAATACGATCCCTGGTTGGCCTGTTCTAGTAGCAACATCTTTTTCAAATATATATTATTCATGATTAATGCCCTGGCAGGGCGGAGCCTAAGTAACGGGTCGTTGCACTTAAGGTTAAGGAAATCAGCTTTGATCTAAAATAACCTTCTTCCAAAGAGAGTCAACATAAATAACTCGAGACCTTAAATCTTGGATTGGTAACCAAATCCTCGTGACTTCAGCGTAATCAAGCTGAAGTTACGAGGCATTGGTAACCAAACGACGAAATGTGTTCACTCTCTCAAAGCACGTGAATCCTTTAGGTTTTAGGATACAGTTATTTGCACGCGTTAACGATGATTACCGACTAAAATTTGAAAGAACCCAAACTATTGAAAAGTAAACTCGCCAAATTACGTAACAGTTAAGCCCCGCCCTACCAGTTCATTAATTACGCAGAATACGAATGGTACAAGTGGTCCTCTTTCGCGTGACTGGTCACAAATTTAAAAATACTCCGAGAGAGTGACGGATTTCTGTCACTCTATCCGAGTCTTTTTACATCTTTGTCCTTTAATATTTGTTTGTAACGGTCGGCCGTGATCATAGATATCAGAATTGTGGTGAAATTCCGTCACATTGAATGTTGACGACAAACAATGATACCCTCGCCTGCTAAATAGCTCCTTTTATTACTGCGAGGCTTTCATGTACGAGGGGCTGTCAAAAAGTTTTGAGACTTTAATCATATTTTCTTCCGTAATTTTTCGACGACCAAGAAAATTGCATGAGTTGAAATGTAGGCATTCTGACTAATAATTAAACAAGTTTGAGTAAAATAGCATGAATACGCTCGATTCAAGGTCAAATTGGATTCAGGTGGGTGTGGCGTCTCGGGCAAATAGTGACGTCATGAACGCCAGACCCACTCTTCATTGCCTTTTTTCCAACAATGTTTTTATGTGTTATAAACTGTGAAATCCTATCAAGTCCGAACTATTAAATATTCTCTAAAGGACAGCGTGTGCACATCTTCACAAATACTACAACTCTTTCAAGTAAAATTCGTTAAGAAGATGGATGTTTGAAATTTGCAATAACGCTTTTTAAAGACAATTAAAAGACAATTCCATTTCCACTCTAGCCGTATTTACCCGTTGCTGTTTAATCCCTGCTTTTAACGTGCCTGTGGTTTTATGATTGAGAAATCATTGTGAAAAAAGAAGAAATTGCTTCTGACAAGCAATTTCTTCCCTTTCCACACTATTTTCTACCAGACTGGATGGTTATTTTTCAAATTAAATCCGCTTTAAATTTTCGTCTGCAAAACCTTTGAATTCGGACAGGTCCAAAATTTTGTAAAACAGGAAAGTGTTAAATACACCCCTCGTATTTATCAACAGGTTGTGACGGTGTCAAATGCTTTTGGGGCGTGTCTGGAAGGAAGATGAAGGAACTGGAGTGTCCGGGGTCGTGTATTAAACTAAGAAACGAAATGGGTAATATCTGTTATATTTAAACTGGCAGGATCATGGATAAAAAGTGACTAATTTTTACAGTCACTTAACATTTCATTGTATTGGTTCCTGTCAGAAAATTTCTATGTGTTTAGTTCTAAACAAAGGGTATAAATGAATCTAACAATAGTGAATACCTTTGGTTGACCAAAATCTTGAAATTATAGCATATTCAAACATGTAAAAGAATTTGTTGGCCAGTTGACGAAAGAAGATATGTGCACGGTCTTTATGTAGTATATTAAGCAATATCCGATTCGAACTCAAACATACGTTTGATAAGTCTTAAGTTTTTTTCCTCCATGAATTCGAAAACTATTATCCTCATCTATGTTATGGTTTTATAACATGAGTCAAGAATGTAAAATTTTCTCCATAATGAAACAGATTTCCAACGAGATTTTTTCAATGGGCACAAATTTGATATTCTATTCATAATGTGACCTGATTTTTTGTGATAAAACGAAGAAATTCAAGATATCTATCGATATCAGTTGTTCCGCGAAACATATAACGCCGTTTGCAAAATGACGTCATCAAATGCATTTTCATTTTGCGGAATGATGTCATCAAATGCATATTATTACGTCATTTTCACAACGACAATATAACGTTGCTGTTTGTACTTAGCTGATGAGCACAAATTTAATATGCTATTCATAATGTGACCTGATTTTTCTATGATAAAACGAAGAAATTCAAGATATTGATCGATATCAGTTGTTCCGAGAAACATA